>JAAGEH010000307.1:71478472-71684951 GCA_011751065.1 Lasiurus cinereus
TCTTCTCCAGTGCACATGGGTCATTTTCAAAGATAGATCATATGTTGGGTCATAAGAAAAGTCTCTTCAAATTCAAGAAGATAGAAATCATACCAAGCATTTTCTCAGACCACTGTGGCATAAAACTGGAAATCAACTAAAATAAAAACAATAGAAAGAAATCAAACAAATGGAGACTAAACAGCATGATATTAAACAATGACTGGGTAACCAAAGAGATCAAGGAAGAAATAAAAAACATCATGGCAACAAATGACAATGACAACACAACAATATAAAATTTATGGGACACAGTGAAAGCAGTCTTGAGAGGGAAGTTCATAGCCCAACAAGCCTACTGCAAAAAACAGGAAACAACGGTAATAAATTACCTAAACCTACAACTCAAAGAGCTAGAAAGAGAGCAATAAGAAAAGCCCAGTGTACTCAGAAGGAAGGAAATAGTGAAGATCAGAGCGGAGATAAACAACCTGGAGACCAAAGAAACAATTCAAAAGATCAACAAAACAAAGAGCTGGTTCTTTGAAAGGATAAACAAGATTGATGGACCCCTAGCCAGGCTCACCAAGAAGCAAAGAGAGAAGACCCAAATAAACAAAATCAGAAATGAAAGTGGAGAAATAACAACAGACCCTGTGGAAATACAAAGGACTGTTAAAAAATACTATGAACAACTCTATTCCAACAAATTGGACAACCTGCAAGAAATGGACATTTTCCTAGAAAAATATAACCTCCCAAAACTCAATGAGGAGGAAGCCAAACATCTCAATAGTCCAATAACTATGGAAGAAATGGAAGCAGTCATCAAAAAGCTTCCAGCAAATAAAAACTCGGGTGCAGATGGCTACACAGGAGAGTTTTACCAAACATTCAAGGAAGAATTAAAACCTATCCTCCTCAGACTATTCAAAAATATTCAAGAAGCAGGAACACTTCCAAACACCTTCTATGAAGCTAGCATCACTCTCATACCAAAACCAGATAAAGACAACACGAGGAAAGTGAATTAATTATAAGCCAATATCTCTCATGAACATAGATGCCAAACTCCTCAACAAAATTTTAGCAAATCGGATCCAGTAGTACATCAGAATAATCATACACCATAATCAAGTAGGATTCATCCAAGGAATGCAAGGATGGTACAATATCCGCAAAGCAATAAACGTGAAACATCACATAAACAAACTGAGAGATAAAAATCACATAGTCATATCAATTGATGCAGAAAAAGCCTTTGACAAAATCCAACACCCTTTTTTGATAAAAATTCTCAGCAAGGTGGGAATAGAAGGATCATACCTCAACATCATAAAAGCCATATATGATAATCCCACAACTAACATCATACTCAATGGGCAAAAACTAAAACCATTTCTCCTAAGAACAGGAACAAGATAGGGATGCCCACTCTTCACCTCTCCTGTTTGACATAGTTCTGGAAGTATGAGCCATTTCAATTAAACAAGAGGAAGAAATAAAAGGCATCCAAATTGGAAAAGAAGAAGTAAAGCTGTCCTTATTTGCAGATGACATGATATTCTACATAAAAAACCCAAAGGACTCCATCCCAAAACTAATTGACTTAATAAATGAATTCGGCAATGTAGCAGGTACAAAGTTAATGCCAAGAAATCTGTGGTGTTTCTATACACTAATAGTGAAATTACAGAAAGAGAGACTAAAAAAGCAATCCCATTTACCATCACACCAAAAAAATTAAGATACCTAGGAATAAATCTAACTAAGGAGTTTAAAGACCTATATGCAGAAAACTAAGGGACACTGAAAAAAAGAGATAGAGGAAGATGTAAAGAGATAGAAGAGCATACCAATCTCATGGATTGGGAGAATCAACATCAGCTCAATAGTCCAATAACCATATCCATACTACCCAAAGCAATACATAGATTCAATGTATTACCCATTAAAATACCAACGACGTATTTCACAGACCTAGAAAGAACTCTTTCAAGATTCATCTGGATCAAAAAAAGACTGTGAATAGCAACAGCAATCCTGAGAAAGAAGGATAAAGTAGGTGGGATCTCAATACCAGATTTCAAGCTGGTATTACATTACAAAGCAACTGTTCTCAAAACAGCCTTGTACTGGAACAAGAACAGACATATAGACCAATGGAATAGAGTAGAGAATCCAGATATCCAAGCAAACCACTATGCTCAATTAATATTTGACAAAGGAGGCATGAACATACAATGGAGCCAAGACAGCCTCTTCAATAAATGGTGTCGGGAAAATTGGACAGATACATGCAAAAAAATGAAACTGGACCACCAACTTACACCAAATACAAAAATAAACTCCAAATGGATACAGTACTTAAACATTAGACGGGAGACCATAAAAATACTAGAGGAATCCACAGGCAGCAATATCTCAGACATATGCCAGAAGAACTTCTTCACTGATATTGCTCCAAAGGCAATGGAAGCTAATGAGAAAATAAACAAATGGGACTACATCAAAATAAAAAGCTTTTGCACAGTAAAGAAACCATCAACAAAACAACAAGAAAGCCCACAGTATGGGAGAACACATTTGCAAATGTTATCACTGATAAAGGTTTAATCTCCAATATCTACAGCCAACTTATACAACTTAAGAAGAGGAAGATAAGCGATCCAATAAAACTATGGGCAACGAATCTAAATAGAACCTTTTTGAAAGACAACAGAAGGAAGGCCAAGAGACACATGAAAACATGTTCAAAGTCACTAATTATATAAGAGATGCATATCAAATCGACAATGCGATACCATCTTACACCATTTTATCAGAATGGCAATCATCAACAAAAGACAAGTGTTGGTGAGGATGTGGAGAAAAAGGAACCCTCGTGCACTGTTGGTGGGAATGCAGACTGGTGCAGCCACTGTGGAGAATAGTACAGACTTTCCTCAAAAAACTAAAAATGGATCTCCCATGTGACCCAGCAATCCCACTCTTAGGAATACATCCTAAGAAATTAGAAACACCAATCAGAAAGGACTTATGCACCCCTATGTTCATAGCAGCACAATTTACAATAGCTACAATTTGGAAACAGCCCAGGTGCCTGTCAGCAGATGAGTAGATCAGAAAACTATGGTACATCTACACAATAGAATTCTATGCTGCCATTAAAAAGAAGGAATTCTTACCATTTGCAGCAAGCTGGGTGAAACTGGAGAGCCGTATGCTAAGTGAAATAAGCCAGTCAATGATGGAGAAACACCACATGATATCACTCATTTGTGGATAATAAAGAACATTATAAACTGATGAACAAAACGATAGATACAGAGGCAGTAAAGCATCAAACAGACTGCCAAATTACAGCAGGAAGATTAAGGAGATGTGGGGTAGTGAAGAGATCAACCAAAGGACTTGTATGCATGCATATAAGCATAACCAATATACACAAGACACTGGGGGGTTGGGGTATACCTGGGAGGGGGTGCAATGGGAAGATATGTATACATGTAACACAATAAAAAAATTAAAAATAAAGAAAAAATAATATTATTGACTATAATCTCTATTCTGTACTTTAATTGCCATAACTATTTTGTAACTAGCAATTTGTACTTCTTAATCCTTTCATTATTTTCTCTTTCTTTCTCTTCTTCTTATCCTCTTCCTCCTTCTTTAATTGATTTCAGAGAGTAAGGGAAAGGGAGAGAGAGATGGAAATATCAATGATGACAGAGAATCAAGGATCAACTACCTCTTACATGCCCCTTGCTGGGGATGGAGCTGCAATCCAGGCATGTGCACTTGACCAGAATCAAACTTGGGACCCTTCAGTCCACAGTCCTACACTCTATCCACTGAGCAAAACCAGCCAGGGCTTTGCTAATACTTCTTGTTTGTTGATTTATTAATGATAGCCATTCTGGCTGGTGTGAGGTAATATCTCATTGTGGTTTTAATTTGCATTTTTCTGATGATTAGTGACATTGAGCACAAGGTGGTCCAGAATTATTGCTTTTCATGTATCTGTCCAATTTTCCCAGCACAGTTTATTAAATAGAAAGTCCTTACCCTACTGTATGTTCTTATCTCCTTTATCATATATTAATTGAATATATAGGCATGAGTTCATTTCTCAGATCTCTATACTGTTCCATTGATCTATGTGTCTATTTTTATGCCAGTACCATGCTGTTTTGATTACTTAGGTCTCATAGTATACTTTGATATCAGGTAGCATGACACCTCCAATTTTGTTCTTCTTTCTTACTTAGAACAATGCATGACATAAGTAATGACATGTACATGTTAGCATTAATGTCACCTTTGTATTTTATTTTTTTAATTATGAAATTGTGTTTTGTGAATAGTCAATGAGGAAATTAATATATTAGAATATGACTATATTGAGTTCATATAATGAATATATTAAAGAATTTTATTTCTTAAATAAACAAATGACTAAAATCGTTCATATGATTTTGTTTTAAAGAACAGAATTGACAATAGGATCTTGGAGTTCAATTATATTTTAAAAAATCTACAAATTATATACTTTGTTCTGAATAAGGTTCCAGTTCACAAAAATAAAATCATACTTACATATGTTTTCCCAAATATTGTTAATTCATTTATGTCCAAATTCCTATTATGTGCCAACCACTCTTTCAGCACTCTGTGAGTAAAGTAATAAATTAGCAAAAGGCTGTTTGCAGAGTTTACATCCTAACAGTTATGAAGATAGCACAGAATTTATAATATTAAAAATATGTTTATACTGCCAACTCTCCAAATAACTTTCTAAATAATTCCTGAATTTTGGACACTGCTCTAAAGTAAATATATATATATATATATTTAAAAATAAGATTATCTACATTATTAAACTTAAGGGAGGATATTATGCAAAGTCACTTTTATTTTTGATACTTTTTAAAATTGATTTTAGAGAGAAAGAAAGAGAGGGGGAGGGAGATAGAAACATTGATGTGAGAAAGAAAAACATCAATTGGTTGACGCCCATACACACCCTGACCAAAGATCAAACCTGAAACCCGCATCTGTACCCTGACCATGAAATGATCCTTAATCCTTTAGTGCATGAGATAATGCTCCAACCAACTGAGCCACACCAACCAGAACTGTCATTTTTATTTCTCACATTTACAATATAAGCAGGCTATTTTTCCACATTTGCATAATAAATGTGCTAATTCTTAAGAAAATTGTTTAATTTTACTATTTCTAATATAAATATATTTTATTTTATTCATATCTGCAAATATTTTAAACCTAAAGAGCCTATTGGTAGAGGAGAATCCAAGATGGCGGCATAGGTAAACACCTACACTGCTGCCTCGCACAACAATTTCAAAACTGCAACTAAAAAACAGAACGGACATCGTCCAGAACCACAGGAAAGCTGGCTTTTGAAATTCTACAACTAGAGGGAAAGAGAGGGGCTCTCAGAGACCCAGAGGAGGTGCAACAAGCTGAGGTATGAAGATGAGCTCGTGGAGAGAGCGGGTGCTGGAGTACCTGGCTGGCTTTCTCTGGCAGGAGGGAAACAGAGACTCTCAAAGGCGTTGAACCCCTTATCCTACGACACTAAACCCCATATCCGGTCAAAACTCATACGGGGGGAGTTTGGACTGCGAGGAGCGAGAGGTGCACGGAAATTTAGGGGAGTCACATAAGATGGGAGGTCTGGTGGTGCACACGGCACTGCGTTCAGAGGACAGACTGCTGATTGTACCACTGGCTTTAGCGAGTGGGCGGGAGACAGACCCTCCCAACTGTGCCACTTCTGACTCCACTGGGCCTCAGTTTCGGGTAAAACCCTGGGGACCTAGACTCGTGTGATTCTGGAGCGCAGGGGAGCCGGCAAGGCAATGGTCTAGAGGTACTGTGAGGGCGCACAAGGACCGCTCCAGTGATTACCAAGTCACGTGAGACTCAGGGGCCGTGGTGGGCAGGGCTGACTGGAAGGCAAGGCGGTCACTTAAGCCTTGAGACTCCACCCATCCCAAGCTCAACAGAGAGGCTTCTCCGGTTTTGCAAGTCTGGTATGATAAGGCTGAATCCAACACAGAAGTTCTCCCAGCATAGTGAAAATGCTGAAACAAGGGAAGGGATCACAAACAAAAGAAATGGAGGAAAACGAGCCTCTGGGACAGCTTCAAGCGTACGAACATCAGAATTGTGGGGGTGCCAGAGGAAGCGAGAGAGCAAGATACTGAAATCCTATTTAAAGAAATAATGACTGAAAACTTCCCACATCTGGTAAAAGAAATAGACTTACAAGTCCAAGAAGCACAAAGAACCCCAAATAAAAGGAATCCAAACAGGACCACACCAAGACACATCGCAATTAAAATATCAAGAGCAAAAGACAAAGAGAGAATATTAAAAGCAGCAAGAGAAAAACAGTTCATTACCTGCAAGGGAGCACCCATACGACTGTCAGCTGATCTCTCAACAGAAATGATGCAGGCCAGACGGGAGTGGCAAGAAATATTCAACGTGATGAATAGCAAAAACCTACAACTAAGAATAATCTATCCAGCAAAGCTATCATTCAGAATTGAAGGGCAGATAAAGAGCTTCACAGAGAAGAAAAAGCTAAAGGAGTTCATCAACTCCAAAACAGTATTATATGAAATGCTGAAAGGTACTCTTTTAGAAGAGGAAGAAGAAAAAGGTAAAAGCCAAAAAATTATGAACAAATACATATCTATCAACAAGTGAATCTAAAACTTAAGTGAATTAAAAATTTGAGCAACAGAATAAACTGGTGAATATAATAGAATCAGGAGCACAGAAAGGGAGTGGACTGATAACTCTCAGGGGGAAAGGGGTGAGGGGTGTACAGGGAGAGACTGGACAAAAATCATACACCTATGGATGAGGTCAATGGGAGGGGAGGTAAGGGTAGAGGGAAGGGTGGGAGTTGGGTGGAGGGGAGCTATGAAGGGGAAAAAAGAGAAACAAATGTAATAATCTGAATAATAAAGATTTAATTAAAAAATAAAAATAAAAAAGAGCCTATTGGTCTAGACCTAAAGAAATTCTTTTTTTGTCAAATTATTTTGCTGTCACGACAATTACATAATATTCTTTTGCATTATTTCCAGATATATAGGACAAGTTTAGGAATAGGAAGAAAATTTTAAAAGTTCAATACATTTAAAAAGTTACTACATTTAGAATTAGTTTCTACCTGAAATTGATCTATATAATTTTCTATCTTAGGTTAGGTCAATTCTCTATAATAAGAAGCAAATATTTTGGAAGAAAATAATGCAACACACATAAGAAATCCTATGAGAAAATTTTCAAGAAAATATTTATTTCAAAATACTATGTTTTGTCCTGGCCAATGTGGATCAGTTGGTTGGAGCATTATCCCATACACCAAAAAGTTTGCGGGTTTGATTTTCAGTCAAGACACATACCTAGTTTGTGGGTTCAATCATTGGTTTGGGGATTTGTGGGAGACAACCAATCAATGTTCCTCTGACATATTGATGTTTCTCACTCTCTTCCTCTCTCTAAAATCAATAAACATATCCTCAGGTGAGGATTTTAAAAATACCTATATTTCTATATTTTAGTGTTAAATGATCCTTATAAAAGCAATGTAGTATATTTGTAAGGACCACTTCCTGATCCTCACTTCTATCCCAAGCTTACTTCTAATACAAGAGCCTCTACCTTGGACCCAGTCATTATAGACTTACTAGAGGCCCGTGCATGAAATTCATGCACTCATGTGAGTCCTTTAGCCTGGCCTGCACTTTCTCACAGTCTGGGAGCTCTCAAAGGATGTCCAACTGACAGCTTAGGCCCACTTCATGGGGAGCGAGCCTAAGCT
Source organism: Lasiurus cinereus (assembly GCA_011751065.1). NCBI lineage: Eukaryota > Metazoa > Chordata > Mammalia > Chiroptera > Vespertilionidae > Lasiurus > Lasiurus cinereus. The sequence goes on from JAAGEH010000307.1 coordinate 71,486,325, forward strand.
GTCAGTCAGATAATCTTAGCATTGCCATGGAGGTGGGAGAGGCTTCTGCCACCGTTGCTGCAGTTGCCAGCCAGGAACCTGGCTCAGGGCTTCTGGCTGAGAGTTGATCCCCCCATGGGAGTGCATTAACCACCAGGAGACAGGTCCTGCATTGACCATCTGCCCCCTGGTGGTCAGTGCACGTCATAGTGATTGGTCGTTCTGCTGTTTGGTCAATTTGCATATTAGCCTTTTATTATATAGGACTAGAGGCCCCGTGCACAAAATTTGTGCATGGGGGTGTGTGTTCTTCAGCCCAGCCTGTACTCTATCCAATCTGGGACTCCTCAAGGGATGTCCCACTGCCCATTTAGGCCTGATCCCAGTAGCATAGGACCTAAATGGGAGTTGGACATCCCTCTCACAATCCAGGACTTCTGGATCCCAACTATTCACCTGCCTTCCTTCCTGATTGTCCTTAACTGCTTCTGCCTGCCAGCCTGATCACCTTCTAACCACTCCCCTGCCAGCCTGATTAATAACTAACTGCTTCCCTGTCAACCTGTTTGCCCCTAAACTGCTCTCCCCTGCAGGCCTAATTCTCCCAATCATGCACAGGGAGGATGTGTCCCTCAGCCTTGCCTGACCCTCTCCAATCTGGGACCCCTCAAGGGATGTCCAACTGCCCGTTTAAGCCAGATCTGGCCTAAACAGGCAGTTGGACATCTCTCTCATAATCCAGGACTGCTGTATCCCAATCACTCACCTGCCTGCCTGCCCGATTGCCCCTAACCAGTTCTGCCTGCCAGCCTGATCACTCCCTAACTACTCCCCTGCCAGCCTGATTGATGCCTAACTGCTCCCCTGCCGGCCCAATTGCCCCTAATTGCCCTCCCTTGCCAGCCTAGTCACCCCTAAGTGGCCTCCCCTGCTAGCCTGGTTGCCTCTAACTGCCCTCTCCTGCAGGCCTGGTCACCCCTAACTGCACTGTCTTGCCAGCCTCGTCTCCCCTAACTGCCCTCTCTTGCCAGCCTGGTCTCCCTCAATTGCCCTCCTCTGCTGGCTTGGTTCTCCCCTCAATTGACCTCCCTTGCAGATCCGGTCCCACCCAACTGCTCTCCTCTTCCAGCTCGGTCACCCCTAACTTCCCTCCCCTGCAGGCCTGGTCCCTGCCAACTGCCCTCCCCTGCTGGGCATCTTTTGGTGGCCATCTTGTGTCCACATGGGGACAGCCATCTTGTGTGTTAGTGATGGTCAATTTGCATATCACTCTTTTGTTACATAGAATTGTTGTGTTATTTTCCATACAAACAACTATAAACCCACTTTTCCCCACCCTATATACAAATGTATCACATCAATATCTTGTATACCTTAAAATTACACAATGTTATATTTCAATTATCACAATTTAAAACAAGAAACTAAGCACAATACGTAAGAAATTTCCTTTAGGTTAAATGTATTTCAAATCAGTATGGAAAACTTCTCAATAGAGAAAAATGAAATTATAACTATAAACAAAGACAAACAATACACAAGAAAAATATTCATAACTTGTAAAAAAGGATTAATTTTCTTAACTTATAAAGAACTCACGTAAATCAATAAGAAAAAGATTATCATTGTGTGAGAGAGAAGGAAAAGGAATAAATCTGACCTGTTTTTTCTCTGGAAGAAAAAAAAACAATGGTGCCTATCTTTGAATATATAACAAAAAGAATGAGGTTTTGAGTGAAGATATTTAGAGGTTCATGGGGAAAGGTAGTTTTCATATTTCAGTTTCATCTTTCTCTACAGCATGGACATTTTAAATCATATTCAAGTATTTGTTTAATATGTCAACATATTGCCTGAATGATGAAATTTTAAGCCAATATCTGTTTTTATTATTTTATTTATCTATATTAAAAATAAAAGCCAAATTATTGGTATTTTTTAACATTTTGGAGAAATTGCCTGTGATTTACTCTAGAATATTCCAGTGTAGATAGTGAGAAATATGAGTTTCCATTTAATTTTATTCTAGGAGCAGATAATTATCATCTTAAGTGTCCCTATCAAAAACACATAATTCAAGAGTAGTCAGTTAGTTCTGAATAGCTTTAGCCAAAGCCTGCGACTCAGAGGCAGTTCCACCAACTTTCAAGCATCTTTACCTCCTATTAACAACAGAGGCTTTAGTCGATTTTAGAAGTGATTTTTTTTCAGCTAATGTTTTGTTGAGGATGTTAATATCTATGTTCATCAGGGATATTGGCCTGTAATTCTCTTTCCACGTGTTGTCTTTATCTGGTTTTGGAAATAAGATAATACTGACCTCATAAAAAGAGCTTGAAAGTGTTTCTTTCTCTTGGATTTTTTGGAATAGTTTAAAGAGGATAGGTGTTAGTTCTTTGAATGTTTGGTAAAACTCTCCTCTGAAGCCATCCAGGCAAAGGCTTTTGTTTGCTGGCAGTTTTTTGTTTGTTTGTTTGATTACTGATTCAATTTCATTAATTGTTATTGGCCCATTCAAATTTTCTGATTCTTCCTCATTCATTTTCATATGATTACAAGTTTCTAGAGTTTGTCCATTTTGTCCACATTGTCCAGCTTCTTGGCATATAGTTTTTCATAGTAATTACTTACAATATTTGTATATTTATGGTGTCTGTTGTTACGTCATTGCTTTTGTTTCTGACTTCACTTATTTGAGTCCTCTCTCTTTCTTTCTTGACGAATCTGGCTAAAGTCTCATCAATCTTGTTTATCTTTACAAAGAACTGCTCTTCATTTCATTGATCTTTTGTATTTATTTCTTGTTTAGTTTTCTCTATGTCATTTATTTCTGTTCTGATCTTAATAATTTCCTTTCTTCTGCTCACTCTGGGGCTTTCACTTCTAATTCTTTAAGCCAGTGGTTGGCAAACTGCTACTCGAAAGCCTCATGCAGCTCATGAGCCACGGTTTGCCACTCTGTTGACTAATCAGTTTGCTGACCACTGTCATATACTACCCTTTATCTCTTTGCACACAATGTGCCAAATTGCCTAATCCTCACAGCTTCCAACTAAACGGTAACATTTAATCTAGTTCAGTGGTTGGCAAACTCATTAGTCAACAGAGTCAAATAGCAACAGTACAATGATTTAAATTTCTTTTGAGAGCCAAAATTTTAAATGTAAACTTCTTCTAATGCCACTTCTTCAAAATAGACTCGCCCAGGCTGTGATATTTTGTGTAATTGCCATACTTAAGGGGCCAAAGAGCCGCATGTGGCTCGAGAGCTGTTGTTTGCCAACCATTGGTCTAGTCCAGTGGTTGGCAAACTCATTAGTCAACAGAGCAGCAAACAGTTTGCTGACCACTGGATTGGAGTATTTAATTTAATCCATTTATATTTAAGGTTTGTATTGATCAGTTTTTATGTATTGCCAATTTAGTTCTTCATACTTATGTTTCTCTCTTGAGCTATTTCTTCTCATTGCAACAGTCTCTAGCATTTTTTTTTTTTTTTGCAGCTGGTTTGGTGGTGATAAACTCCTTTAGCTTTTTAGTGTTCTGGAAAGCTATTTATTTCACTATCTAATTTTGAATGATTAGCCTTACTGTATATAGTAGTCTTGGTTTCAAATCCTTGCTTTTCATTACCTTGAATACTTCTGGCCTATAGAGTTTCCACTGAAAAATCAGCTGATAGCCTTATGGAAACTCCTTCATAGATAACAAATTGATTTTATCTTACTGCCTTTAAGATTCTCTCTTTGTCTTTCATTTCTGGCATTTTAATTATGATGTGTTTGGGCATGGGGTTTGTTTTGTTTCTTCTTGCTTAGGACTCTGTCCTCCTGAACTTGTGACTTTTTTCTTCTCCAGGTTAAGGAAGTTTCCTGCTATTATTTCTTCAAACAGGTTATCTATCTCTTTCTTACTTTCTTCACCTTCTGGTCCTCCTATGATGCAACTATTGTTATTTTTCACATTGTCCCACAACTCCCTTAAGTTGTCCTCCTGTTTTTTAATTATTTTTCTTTTTGGTTCTGTGATTGGGTGATTTTTTCTTACCCTTTCTTCTACTCCACTATCCAAGTCTTGGCTTTCCCTAATCTGCTGTTTATTTCTTCCATTGATTTCTTTATTGTGGCTAATATCATTCTTCATTTCTAACTGGTCATTTTTCATAGTTTCTATATCTTTTCTCGTGCTATTGAGCAATCATGTAATTATTTTTATAAACTCTATATCTGAAAAATATTTAGCTCTATTTCATTTAGTTTTTTTCCTCTTGTATTTTCATTTAGGTCTTATTTTTTATCTCCCTATTTTGTCTGCCTCTTTGGGTTTGTTTCTATGTATTTGATAGATCTGCTCCAATCCTCTTTGTAGGGATTCTAGTACAGGATAATGTCAGACACTGTTCCTGACTGTCCTGGAGTACCATTTGTTAGAGCTATTAGCAATCCATAGCTGTGTCTGGGTTCTTTGGAAAGGACTACAATATTTACCAAGATCTGTTTTTCCTAATCCAGGTCCAGAAGCAGATCAGGCAAGGACTCAAAGCATATAGAGAACCACCTCTGCTTCTAGTTTGATTGTTATTCTCAGTCTCTTAATGATCCTCAGGTTATATACTATAGCAAGAAATAGATTCCACAGTGAGTTGCAAGATGTTTTCCCACAGAATGGGGCAATTACTCCCTCCCTAGGCAAAAGCTGCCTTGATGCTAAAGGTCTACCTGAGAAAGATATCCTCTAAAGTATGGGAGAATGACTCAGCACAGGAAACTGGGGTGGCTGCCTTCCAAGTTCTAACCCAAGAACCCTTAACCTTAGATTCTCCTCACACAGCTCTAGTCCCTCTGCCAGAGTGCAAGGTGAGTGGCTACACATAGAATTTTGTGAATTGTCCCTTTTAGAAGGTGCCTGCATCTTCAGCTATCTCTCCCTGGCAGACAGCACCTCCACTGTAATGTGGGCACCCTTCTGAGTTCTGGTGCTCTGAGATGGGGAGCCCAGCTCAGGGTTTAGAGTTCTCAGTGAGAACTCCCCACATCTGAGATATCCCCCTGGAACTTCAACTTCTGTCTGTGGGAGCCCAGCTAGCCTCTTTGGCCTCTGCACTTCCTCCCAGTCTCTACTTTATCATAAGGGTCCTTGGTCATAAGGCTTCTTACCAGCTAGTCTCTAGTTGATTATTTAGGATGGCTTTTCTATATTTTAGTTGTAATTCCAGTTTGGCCCTGGGAAAGTATCTGTATAGCATCTACGTAATCTGACACTATTTTAGAACCTATGATTTTATTCCTTACCCTCAGGAAAAACAATACAAATTCATTAAAGCCTGTGCTCATTTTCTCATTTCCTATCAATCGAGGTAATTGCTTCCTACACAAAAGCCAGTCTCTTCTTAACTGGCTCATTACCTTGAGATAGAGGTTTTGAAACTTCTTCAAACTATAATCACTGAAGTGACCTAAAAATAAATTATTTTTTAATATACTGACACATCTGTAAGCCAAGATATATTTTAAATTCAATTCATTGTTTTCCAGATCCAATTTATTCCTTGTCAAGTTATTTACACCATTTTTCCTGTTTCACTGTCATGGTACATTTATTACTCTCTGAGTCATAATACTGGCAAACCTACAGAGCAGTAAAAGAAAATGAGTTAATGTGTTCATCACGGGTCTCTGTATTGATAGAGCTAATGTGAATCAGAAAAGAAATATGATTAAAGATCCTCTAGTTTCCTCTGCAGTTGAAGACAACTTGGTTAATAAACATTTCCAATCATTTTCATGCTAACTAGTTTTATCTTTGCATTTTCTGGGTTTATGTCACTGCTGCTGGACATCCTAAAAAGAACCTTTGCTTTTTTGAGTCAGTGAGAAAAGTCAAAAGATATGAAATCGGAAAAAAAAAAATTAAGTAATAAAATAAATGAACTCATAACACATAATAAATATTTTTAAATTTCTTTATTGATTTGAGAGAGAAAGAGAGATTGGTTTGTTGTTCCACTTATTTATACCTTCATTGGTTGATTCTTATATGTACCCTAACTGGGGATTGAAGCTGCAACCTTGCTTATCAGGATGATGCTCTAACTACCTGAGGTACCTGACTAGGACCAGATAATGAGTAATTTAAATTCTTCTTTGGTGGTATAGGTAAAGACCTCAAATAGATTTTTAAAAGCATCTACATAGATTCAAGACATACATCATTACAAATGGAATAATACCTCTTAAAAAGAATGAAAATGTCCCAGTGTACAACCACCATATCTATCAAACATTTATTTAGCACATATTACATAGGGGTCACTGACATAGACATGTGGGCCTTGATTTGTATTCTTAGTGAATATACTTTGGGTCGAGGAGAATTTTTTGCATGTACCTGTCCAATTTCCCCAACACTATTTATTGAAGAGACTGCCTTTGCTCCATTATATGCTCATGCTTCCTATGTAAAAGCTTAATTGACCATAAAGGTATGGATTAATTTTGGACTCTCCTTTCTGTTCTACGGGTCTGCATGCCTGTTCTTGTGCCCGTATCAATCTGTGTTTTTTTCAAAATATATTTTATTGATATTTTTACAGAGAGGAAGGGAGAGGGATCGAGAGTTAGAAACATCAATGAGAGAGAGACATCGATCAGCTGCCTCTTGCACTCCCCATACTGGAGGTGTGCCCACAACCAAGGTACATGCCCCTGACTTGAATCGAACCTGGGACTTTTCAGTCCGCAGGCCGACGCTCTATCCATTGAGCCAAACTGGTTTCTGCCCATATCAATCTGTTTTGTGTGTGGGGGGGGGGGCGGCCGGGGGGTGGTATGTGTGTTGTTTTTTATTTTTTTGTTGTTAATCCTCACCGAAGGATATTTTCCCATTGATTTTTAGAGAGAGTGGAAGGGAGGGAGAGACAAAGAGAGAAATATCAATGTGAGAGAGACACAATATGAGAGAGACACATTGTGTCTCTCGTGTGGGGTTGCCTCCCACAGGAGCCCAGACCAGGGCCAGAGATAGAGCCTACAATCAAGGTACATGCCCTTGACTAGAATCAAACCTTTGACTCTCAGTATGTGGGTTGATGCTCTATCCACTGAGCCAAATCGGCTAGGGCAGTACCACTCTGTTTTGATTATAATGTCCTTGTAGTAAAGTTCTATATCTAATATTGTGATACCTCCAACTTTGTCCTTGGTTCTCAAGATTGCTGTGGCTATTCAGAATCTTTCTGTTTTCATATGAATTTTTGGAATATTGTTTCTGGATATGCAAAATATTTCATTGGTATTTTAATAGGAATTGTGTAGAATCCATAGATTGCTTTGGGTAGTAATTTTAATTATGTTAATTCTTCTAATCCACAAACACAGTATATACGCTTTCACTTATTTGTATCTTCCTTAATTCCTCTCCTCAATATCACATAGTTTTCCAAGTGCAAGTCTTTTACCTCCCTTGTTAAATTTAGTTCTAGGAGCTTTACTTTTTGTTGTTGCAATAGTAAATGGAGTTGTTTTTTTAGTTTCCATTTCTGATAGTTTATTATTGGTGTATAAAAATGCATTGATTTCTGGATATTGATTGTGTATCCTGCAATTTTTCTAAATTCACTTATTAACTCTATATACAATATCATGCTCGTCTGCAAATAATGACAGTTTTACTTCCTCCTTTCTAATGTTGAAACATTTTATTTCTCCTTCTTGTCTGATTGCTATGGCTTGAACTTCCAATACTATATTGACCAACAGTAGTGAAAGCAGACATTCCTATTTTGTTCCTGTTCTTAAGAAAAACACTTTTAATTTTTGCCCATTGAGTATGTTAATGGCTATAGGTTTTTCATCTGTGACCTTTATTATGTTAAGGTATGATCCCTCTATTCCTATTTTGTTGAGAGTTTTTGTCAAAAAAAGAGTGCTGAATTTTATTGAATGTTTTTTTTCATCTATTGATATGATCATGTGATTTTTTTAAATATTTCATTTTCTTTATGTGATGTTTAATGATTTGAAGATATTGCACCAACCTTGCATAATTGAGATAAATCCAACTTCATAATGGTGTATGATTTTTTTATTGTATTGCTGGATCTGATTTGCTAATATTTTGTTGAGGGTTTTAGCTTCTATATTTGCTAGAGAGATATTTGCCTATAATTTTCTTTCCTTCTTGTGTCTTTTTTTTCAGTTTTATTTTTTTAATTAAATTTATTGGGGTGACACTGGTATCTAGGTTTCAGGTGTGAGTTTCTAGGTTACAAGATCTGTATATTGCCCCCTGTGCCCACACCCAAAGTCAAATCTTCTCCTGTCACCATATATTAGTATCCCTTCTCTTCCTATCCCCTTTCCCTCTGGCAATCACCACACTGCTGTTTGTGTTCATGAGTTTCAAGTTTATATCCCACATATGAGTTAAATCATATATTTTGTAGGTTTTTCTGATTGACCTATTTCATTTAGCATGATGTCCACAAGGCCCATCCACATTGTTGCAAATGGCACTATTTCATCTTTCCTTATGCTGAGTAGTATCCATTAGTGCATATGTACCGCATCTTCCTTATACAGTCCCCTATCTTTGTTGTGTCTTTATCTGATTTTTTTATTAGGATAATGTTGTTCTCATAAAAAGAGCTGGAAAATATTCCCTCCCCTTGAATTTTTTGGAATAGTTTGAGAAAGATAAGTGTTCTTTGAGTGTTTGGTAAAATTCATCTATGAAACCATCTGGTTCAGGAATTTTGTTTGCCAAACGTGGGTTTTTTTGAAATTATTATTGCCTCCATTTTATTAGTTGTTTGGTATATTCAGGTGTTCTACTTCTTGCAGATTCAGTTTTGGAAGATTGTATGTTTATAGGAATTTGTCCATTTCACTCAGGTTGCCTATTTTATTGGTATGTACTTGTTCATAATATTTTTGTAAAATCATTTGTATTTCTGTGATGTCAGTTGTTATTTCTGCTCTTTGATTTCTGATTTTATTTATTTGGATCCTCTCTCTGTTTCTTGATGAGTCTAGTTAAAGGTTCATCAATCTTGTTCATCTTTTGAAAGAAGCTGGAGATTATGTAGTCAGGCACTTAATAAGGGGAAATTAGTCTCTGCTTTTTCTGAAGATTCCTCCTGTTCTTTAATTGGGATCTGTTTCTTTGTCTCCCCATTTTGTTTATCTCTTTGTCTTTGTTTCTATGTATTACATAGAGCCACTATGATTCCCAGTCTTGGTGGAGTGGCCTTCTGTAGTAGGTGTCCTGTGGATCGAATGGTATAGTCTCCTTGACCTGCTGAGCTGTGTGTTCTTGACAGCCTCATGTGTATGTTCTTTAAGTACTCTTGTAATTGAGTCTTGATTTCAGTTGGTTCTTTTTTGGTTAAGATTAATCCTTACATTGGCTGACTATGAGGCTCAATTCTGATTCTAGCATGGAAATTGCTATACACATGGACTCTTAAGGTTCCTCGATGGGCTCAATGGCACAATCGTTAATCCTTCAGGCTGGGTGTCTATAGAAATTATCACCATGTATGAGAAGCTGTGCAGGAGCTGCCCTTGAGACAGGGTTATTTCCAGCATATTCTGGAGCTTTCTAGGATCCATGATTTGAGTGTCTATTTAGATCAAGCTTGGGTATGGTCTGAAGCCCACCACTGGTTTTGTAGAAATTGAAAATACGCCTATGTATTGAATTTATTGAAGGCAAGTACTGTCTGGTAAAACATTTGTCCTAATTATAAATATGTGTACTTTGGAGTGAGTTTCAGAAGCAGGTTGGTGTAACTGGCCTTGTATATAGTTACTGCAATGTTCACTGTTTATGCCTGTGTCTACTAGACCCGTATGTGTGTGGGAGGGGTCAATCTGTATAAATAGGTTGGCTTTATTCAGGTTAGAGCAGGGGACAGATCTGTGGTAGAACCAAGGCCTCTTGAGCCAGCCTCTATCTGTCATCTACTCCACCTCTCCACCTCTTCCCTCAGGTTGCTTTGTCTTCCTCCAGAGCAGCGGTTTTCAACCTGTGGGTCGCGACCCCTTTGGGGGTCGAACAATACTTTCACAGGAGTCGTCTAAGACCATTGGAAAACACAGATATGATTCATAACAGTTGCGAAATTACAGTTATGAAGTAGCCACAAAAATAATTTTATGGTTGGGGGTCACCACAACATGAAGAACTGTATTAAAGGGTCGCGGCATTAGAAAGGTTGAGAACCACTGCTCCAGAGCCTTCCAAAGAGAGTCTGTTGGATGGACTCTGGCTAATTAGGTTGAGTTATTGCACTCCCTGATTGGAGATTATGCAGTCAGGCACTTAATAAGGGGAAATTAGTCTCTGCTTCAAAGTCAAACTCCAGGAGGCTTGCTGCTGGATCAGGTTGGGTACAGCCTAAGTCTTCTCTGCAGGAGCAGTTTCCGCCGCCCTGGGCTCAAGGGGATTGATCAAAAGAGTCTTCAGTTGAGGATGTTGCTGGCCCAATCCAAAGGAGGGGGCTAAGCATTTCCTTCCATTTCTAGACAATAACCCCTGAGGGTCTCACACGTGGACTGTCCTGTTCTGAGGACACAGGAATTGTACCACTGTGGGTCCAGGACTTCACAGGGCTGAACCAAACATTCTCTTGTGGTGGTTTACACAGCCAGCAGGAGGTGGGAAGGGCCTCTGCCTGTACTTCCCATGACTGCCTGGCAGATCTCACAAGGGAGCCCAGATCAGCCTCCCCAGAATGCAATCAAAAGCCCAACACTGCCCTATTTCTCCCTTGACGCCTCTCCTTTGGATACAGTCCAAAATTCCAAGCTCTGTGAAGCCCTGGAACCCTTGTGCCACCAGAACAAGCAGGAGTGAGTAGAAAATCAGCTCCATGTAGGACTATAATCTTTCTGTGAGGGTGGTTTCAATAAAGCAGGGGCCAAAATTCTCACTCTGCTTGGGCTCCTAACTCCGCAATGCAAGCCCCAAATCCCCAACCTGCCCTGCTCACTGTGCAACCAACCCAGCATAATATGGCAACCTGGGAGGCTCCACACATGAGAGAAGGGGTCTGACCATGCACTGGAGGTGGGAGAGACTGTTCCCCTTTCCTCAAGCCAAAAAGCTTAATCGCCGATGGGGGCTCCGCATAATGCCTTTTATTATGGGTCCCTCAAAGTCATTGCTAGGTGCAGCTGCAGATCCCTCCAAACACAGGAGTACTCCAGAGGACAAGAGTAGTAGAGTATAGGTAACTTATTTGAGCATACATTCATAATGAAGGACATCTCCCAAATATAAAAATAATGTTCAAAAGGCACTGGGCAGCCTCAAAATGGCAAGTACAGTTCACAAAACATTTAAAACCAAGGTGAGTCACATTATTACAGTGGTTTGATGGCTAAAAGGGATTTTTAAAATTACCAATATGTTTCAAAATTTAGGTCATGACTCATTAGAGAGCCATAAAAATTAATGTAGCATGTTCTATAGTTTTAAAACTAAAATAGAATTGAAAATATCCCTATGTATTGAATTTATTGAAGGCAAGTACTGTCTGGTAAAACATTTGCCCTAATTATAAATATGTGTCTATATTTTTATTTGTACTAAAGGCCTGGTATACAAAATTCATGCATGGGTAGGGGCCCTAGGCCTGGCTGGTGATCAGGGCCAATCAAGTTCCCCATCTCCCCACCTCTTTCCTTCTTCCCTCCCTCCCTCAGTGCCCTGCTATGGTCCCTGGTTGCCCTACATGTTCCACACCACACCTGGTGGTCAGCACATGTCATAGCGAGTGATTAAACTCCTGATAGAACTCCCAAGGAGAAATTTTGCATATTAGCCTCTTATTATATAGGGTATGTATAGTATGAGTATATTAGTGTCCTAAGCCTCATTGTAAAATGTACTTTTCTTTTCTCCCTTCCTCCCATTCTCTCTCTCTCTTTCTTTTGAAAGAGAGGCAGGGGGAGAGAGACAGACAGATAGAAAAACATCTAGCCAAAACAAGTTTGGCTCAATGGATAGAGCATTGGTCTGTGGATTGAAAGGTCCCAGGTTCGATTCTGGGCAAGGGCATGTACCTTGGTTGCGGGCACATCCCCAGTGGGGGGCGTGCAAGAGACAGTGATCGATGTCTCTCTCTCTCATCAATGTTTCTAACTCTATCCCTCTCCCTTCCTCTCTGTGAAAAATCAATAAAATATATATATATAGATAAAGAAAGACATCCATACAAGAAAGAAGCATTGATTGGTTGCCTCCTATATGTCTCCCCTTTCCCCTTCCCCCCCCCCCCCCCCCGCCCAATCAGGAATCAAAGGCACAATGCTTTGATGCATGGGAGGACACTCCACCCAACTGAGCCACTCAGCCAGGGCCTAAAATGTATTTTAATATGAACCATGGTGAATAAAGAAAAAAAAAATTAAAAATAGTGGACAAATCCAACTTCTCCATTTTAACTTAAAGGAGAAAATTCAAGACTCAGAGAAATCAAATACTTTTCTTTGGTGGTTGAACCAAAGCTAGAATTGGGATGCAGAAAATCTCTCAATCCTACTCTCCATTATAAAAACATCATCTATCACTTGAAGAATACTTCCCATTTTCTTTGTAAGTTTCTTCCTGCATTAGCCTTGTTGTGAAATTAAATGTATTTATTATTAGATCACAAAATATTGTAAATATTATAGTTGCATTTGGAATTAGACAATAATTAATAGTTGTTCTTTACAGTAGTTAATACTAGTTTTAATACTATGTTGCATATTAACTCTGGAAAAATAATTAATCTGTGTTATTTTAAAGATTTTCAGTCAGCAGCTATGTTAAGAATTGCAGAGAAAAAAATTGGCTTAGTAGCAATAAGTGCATTTTTATTTATTTTTAAAAAATTATAAAAATATGTATTTTATTGATTTTTTTTTTCAGAGAGGAAGGGAGAGGGATAGAGAGTTAGAAACATTGATGAGAGAGAAACATCAATCAGCTGCCTCCTGCACACCTCCTACTGGGGATGTGCCCACAACCAAAGTACATGCCTTTGACCGGAATTGAACCTGGGACCTTTCAGTCTGCAGGCCGATGCTCTCTCCACTTAGCCAAACCAGTTAGGGCAATAAGTGCACTTTTAAAGAAGATAATTCTATTTTCAGTAAATAAAGGATTTTAAAGCTGTAATCTGCTATGCTAAATGAAAATATTTTTCTTGCTAGTTTTCTATGTTTGTTTCTATCAACACATTAAATACATTTTTCAAAGACAGTTTTTATGATTTGAAGGAAAATATGAAAACAAAAGCTTTTCAACATTTTCTTTATAATGTACCTTATTAACAATGCAGCTACATTAAAAAATTTGTATTATTATAAAAAAGTACTTAAATCTTATGGATATTCATGGATAAGAATTTTACAAGTAATAATAAATATTTTTAAAATTACAGTTTACTTTTCCCAGTCCTCATTTTAACTAATTTCTAAAAATTCTATTTCTAAATTCAAAGATTTGGCCAACTTGGAATATAATTCTGTATTCAATAATGAGATTCATCAAATCTTTTTGAATGGTTGGTGTATACCATTGTATGTTTTATAAATTTAATATTAAAACTTCTATTACACAACATTAAAACCTAATTATTTTTAAGATTTTAATGACAAAGAGGGTCAAAGAGGAGTAACTATACCAAAATTCAGTGAACAATAAAAAATAAATGATTGCCGAAACCAGTTTGGCTCAGTGGATAGAGCGTCTGCCTGCGGACTAGAAGGTCCCGGGTTCGATTCCCGGTCAAGGGCATGTATCCCAGTAGGGAGCGTGCAGGAGGCGGCTGATGGATGTCTCTCTCTCATCGATGTTTCCAACTCTCTATCCCTCTCTTCCTCTTTATAAGAAATCAATAAAATATATTTTTAAAAAAAGAAATAAACATTTGAAATAAATAAATAAATGATTAACACTTTAGATAATTCAGAAAACCCCCATAACACTGTGTACTCTTCTCCTTCCTACAGAACACTCAATAAAGGTAGTAATGAAAAGTACACTTAGGCAAAATGAACCCCGAATATATTTGCTAATTCAGTGCCATAACCCAGATTTTTATATGTATTTTAAAAGTTTACTTTTTATCACAAATTAATATTTTTTGAATTCTCAGTAAGAATGAAATGCACATTTTTTTTACATGTTGACTCATTTTCTATGGAAATTAATTTTCTTAATAAAAAACATACTAGAAAAGGACATGACATTGTTCCTTCCCGGGAACGTTTTTCCTATACTGAGTGGTTCTTTGACATAGGAAGCTTATTATGATACACCAAAGGTACATAGGAAGGTTGCAAATCTACTGTGATAAGACAAAGAATAAGGTTAAAAAATATAGTTACCAGGTGTTTAGTGTAGTCATTAAAAATGTCTCTTCCTGCCAGACTACTTTGTCTTGCTCAATGAATACTGTTTATTTCCAACATCTGTAACAACCATTTAAAATAAAAATAATATAATTTTAAAAATAAGATATTTACACTAAATGAATCCTGTTACCACACTGAGGTGTGTGAGGAGATGGGGGGAGGCGCTGATATTTTTTCTTGGGCACATGTTATACTCACTAAATACAGCACCAAGTCTAGTCTTAAGTAAGTTTTTTTTTCACTTGCTCTTATAATATTAATATTTAATACTAAATATTATGCCAACCAGAATATCCAGTTAAGAAACAGCAGAAAATTCCCACATTTCTTTAAAATGGAGACCTTTATAAAATCTCATTAATGACTTTATAAATTGTGAGCCTCATATTTGGTACAGGTGCAATGAAATAGACATTTAAACATACTGCTGGAGGTGACATAAACTGCTACCATCTTTCAAAAAAGGTGATTTGATAGTATACATCAAAAACCTTAACATGTTTCACACTGATTCAAAATTTTGTCTTTTAAGAATTTAGTTTACTAAAATGTATGAGAAATTAGTATTTTTGCATAAGGATGTTCATCCAGCATTATTTAGAATATAGAAAAGCTGGAAACAATATAAAAATACAATAGCTAGGAACTGATTACTGAAATGATAGGCTACTTATATATAATAGATTACTACATAGCCACGAGGAAAAATCCCATTTGAAATATTGTATTTACAAACAAAGAAAAAAATGCTAATAGTTACTATATCTCAGTGGTGAATTTCCAGGTGAGTTTCACTTTTTTTCCTGGCTTTATTATGATATAATTGACACTTAACATCGTATAAAGGTAAGGTGTGCATGTGTAGGTTGGAAACTTTATAAACTGCAAAGGGAATGCCACCATAGTACCTGCTACAGTCACAATAGTTACCTTTTCTTTTTTGTGGTGAGATTTAGGATCTGTTATCTTAGCACTTTTATTCTCTTTATGCCTTTCTGTATTTTCCAATTTTCCTTTAGTGTACTCTTTACTTTTAAAAAAGCATTTAAAAATTCATTTGTTGGCAGTAGCATGAAGGAAAGTATTCTTTAAAATTACAGTACAGTACAAATGAAATTTAATGTTTTTTTTACTATAATTGTAACATCTAAATATTTGCACTTCTTTTTGCTTCCCATATATATTAAAATGTGAAAAAAGCCTTTATTTCCCCAAAATGAAATCTCAAATGAAACCACAATATCCTCAACTTAGTAAGCCCATTTGTGTAATTTCTCTTCATAATTACAATTAATTCTTCACTGTGCCTGTAGGAAAACAACTCCCATCTTTTAAATTCCATCTATCTTCTCCCTTCACCTCCTCTTTCTTGTTCATTCATGTTCTGGAGTCTGTATGTAATGCTTTTTTCTTCAAGGTCTTCATTATTCAGAAGGTTCCATATAAAATAGTTATGTAATACAAACTCTATTCATAAAGTTACTAGAGGCACGCTGCAATAATTTCATGCATGGGGGTTGTCCCTCAGCCCAGCCTGAACCCTCTCCAATCAGGGATCCTTCAAGGGATGTTTGACTGCCTGTTTAGGCCCGATCCCAGTAGTATAGGGCCTAAATGGGCAGTCAGACATCCCTCTCACAATCCAGGATGGCGGGCTCCAACTGCTCTCCTGCCTGCCTTCCTGATTGCCCCTAACCGCTTCTGCCTACCAACCAGCCTGATCACCCCTAACCACTCCCCTACCAGCCTGATTGATGCATAACTGCTCAAAGGCCAGGCCTTTGGTTGAGGTCTCAAGGTCCCAGCACATAGGGACTCTTTAAGAACTTGCAAAGGGGGCTGGAAACACCCCATATTTGGGAAACAAAGAAGGTAAAAACATATAAATAGGGAAAGTTCCTTCATGTTGAGGCCCAATATTTGAGAGACATTTTCCTCTGGACCCACGCATAATAAGTATTGCTTGGTTCTTCTCCAGTTTTCTGTAACATCTTCAGCTAGACAGATCTGCTCTGTTCCACCTGTTCTGGTCCACTTCACTCTGCACCAGTCTGCTCTTCCTTGATTCACTCCAATGAGAAGTCTTCAGTGTTTCAGCTCTAGCTAGAGAAATGCAGTCTTCAGTCTCGTGATAAAGGAAAGCATGCTCCCTGAGACAGAGGGAAGCTGATTTCTAAAGAGTCCATACCCCTGACCCCTGATTAGTCCATCTTTATGCAAATGAGGACTTCAAATCCTCCCAGTTTGGTAAAAAAAGGCACTGTCTTAATTGATCAGAATGGAATTGTTCTGATTGGTCAGCAATGATGCTGTTGGGATACACTGTATTTTTTTTCTGTGTATAAAATGCTATTTTTTTCTAAAATGGTTAGACTGAAAATCGAATGGCGTCTTATACACGGGAATCAGCCAAGGAAGGAGCCCATGCAGGTGCATAGCTGCCCATGCCTTGTCAAACAGGCTTCCTCCAATCAGGAGCCTTATTGTTACTGACGTTAGCTGATACTGTAATTGGAGGGGGAGGTGGAGAGTGCCCAGATGCAACAGGGACCAGAGAGTTCTGAGCCCATACAGATGTCAAAAAATAAAAAAATAAAAACTGGTAAGCAATTGTCTTACTCTGCAAAATTCCAAATGAATGTAATCAGCTATGCAAAGGGGCATGGAAATAGAGCTGCAGAGAGACAATTTGGACCTCCTCCCACTGAGTGTATGATCAGACAGTGGAGAAAACAGGAAGAACAATTCCTTAAGATGCCAAAAAAGAAGAAGGTTTTAAAAGGAAAACCAGCAAAAGGTTTAAAATAATGATTTCTTAATTTTGGGTTGGAAAAATGGGGGCATCTTATACATGGGGGTTCTTATACATGGAAAAATATGGTAGATGCAGAGCGCCAATTAGACAGGGAATGTCTCAGGTCTATTTGTTGAAATAGGATTCCAGGAACTCCTCTATAAGGGCTGGTTCATATGGCAGAAACACAGCGTGGGCTTCTCCCTAAGGTGCTGTATGCATGAGAGGACCCTGTATAGAAATGGTTGCTAAACTCTGTTTTTGTTTGTTTGCTTGCTTTTGTTTTAATTGGAGCCCAGGTAGTCACCAAGAGGCCTTCTAAGTATGTATCCTCATTTTCAGGGTTCACATATGTAACCAACAACTGCAGTGGAGAAATATGTTGCAACCTAACACAATTCATTAAGAGCTCTCAGCCATTGAATCTCTGCAGCAGACTCATTACCACTTGAAGAACTAATTGCAGTCTACTTTTTTTTAATTAAATCTTTATTATTCAGATTATTACATTTGTTTCTCTTTTTTCCCCTCCATAGCAACCCTCCACCCAGCTCCCTCCCCTCCCTCTGCCCTTAGCTCCCTCCCATTGATCTCATCCATAGGTGTATGATTTTTGTCCAGTCTCTCCCTGTACACCCCTCACCCCTTCCCCCCTGAGAATTATCAGTCCACTGCCTTTCTGTGCTCCTGATTCTATTATATTCACCAATTTATTCTGTTGATCAAATTTTTAATTCACTTAATTTTTAGATTCACTGGTTGATAGATATGTATTTGTTGTTCATAATTATTTTTATCTTTTACCTTTTTCTTCTTCCTCTTCTAAAAGAGTACCTTTCAGCATTTCATATAATACTGGTTCAGAGTTGATGAACTCCTTTAGCTTTTTCTTATCTGTGAAGCTCTTCATCTGCCCTTCAATTTTGAATGTTAGCTTTGCTGGATAGATTATTCTTGGTTGTAGGTTCTTGATATTCATCATGTTGAATATTTCTTGCCACTCCCGTCTGGCCTCCATCATTTCTGTTGAGAAATCAGCTGATAGTCGTATGGGTGCTCCCTTGTAGGTAATAAACTGTTTTTCTCTTGCTGCTTTTAATATTCTCTCTTTCTCTTTTGCTCTTGGTATTTTAATTATGATGTGTCTTGCTGTGGTCCTCTTAGGACTCCTTTTATATGGGGTTCTGTGTGCTTCCTGAACTTGTAAGTCTATTTCTTTTACCAGATGTGGGAAGTTTTCAGTCATTATTTCTTTAAATAGGTTTTCAGTCTCTTGCTCTCTCTCTTCTTCTGGCACCCCCACAATTCTGATGTTGGTACGCTTAAAGCTGTCCCAGAGTCTCCTTACATTATGTTCACATTTTTGGATTCTTTTCTCTTCTTGCTTTTCCAGTTGAATGTTGTCTGGTTCTTTATATTTTAAAATTTTTACTTGATTCTTGCCTTTCTGTAGTCTGCTGTTAGGACTCTGTATAATATTTTTTTATTTCAGTCAGTGTATGTTTAATTTCTATTTGGTCCTTTATCATCTTTAGTTGGACCTTTTCCATCTCCTCTTGGGTCTCACTAAATTTATCCAACTTTTCTAGCATATTCTTGAAAAACCTTATAAGCGTGGTTTTGAACTCTATATCCAGTCATTTTTTTCCCTCCATTTCTTTTGTTTGTGATCCCTTCCCTTGTCTCAGCATTTTCACTATGCCGGGGAAACTTCTGTGTTGAATTCAGCTTTATGATACCAGACGCAAATCTGCAGAAGCCTCTATTGAGCTTGGGAGGGGTGGAGTCTCAGGGCTTAAGGGACCGCCTTGCCTTCCAGTCGGCCCCGCCCTCCACGGCCCCTGAGTCTCGTGTGATTGGGTAATCCCTGGAGCGGTCCTTGTGCGCGTGCACCCGCAGTGCCTCCAACCGCTGCCTTTCCAGCTCCCCTGCGCACTAGGACCACATGAGATTAGGTCCCCAGGGTTTCACCTGAAACAGGGGCCCAGTGGACTCAGAAGTGGCACAGTTCGAAGGGTCTGTCTCCCGCCCACTCGCGAAAGCCAGCGGCACTATCAGCAATCTGTCCTCCGCGCAGCACCATGCGCGTGTGAGACCAGACCTGATCTTCTGCGACTCCCCTAAATTTCTGTGCACCTCTCCCTTTTCACAGTCCAAACTCCCCCCGTATGAGTTTCGGCTGGATCTGGGGTTTAGTGTCGTAAGATAAGGGGTTCAATGCCTTTGGGAGTCTCCGTTTCCCTCCCGCCAGAGAAAGCCAGCCAGGCACTCCGGCACCCGCTCTCTCAGCGCACGCGTCTCCGTACCTCGGCTTTTTGCAGCTCCTCTGGGTTTCTGTGAGCCCCTCTCTTTCCTTCTAGCTGTAGAACTTACACTCGGCCAGCTTTCCTGTGGTTCTGGATGATGTCTGTTCTGTCTTTTAGTTGTAGTTTTGAAATAGTTGTGCGAGGCAGCAGTGTAGGTGTTTACCTATGCCGCCATCTTGGATTCACTCCTACTTCTCTTTATGTAGTGTTCCACCTTTCTGGCACAGAAGTAAGCAACCACATTCCCCATGAGCTTCCTAAGGAAGAAAGAGGTGGGTGGGGGAAGAACAAGCTGCCAAATCTATGTAGGCACACTCCACAGAGATTAACCCACCAAATTAAAAGGCAGGGGTTCACCCAAGTCAACTTTAAAAGGGTTCAGAGTTCTGCCCTGGCTGATGTGGCTCAGTTGGTTGGGCATCTCCCACCCCATGTGCACTGAAAGGTTGCAGGTTTGATTCTTAGTTAGGGCATATGCCTGGGTTGCAGGCTCAGTCTTCTGTAGGAGGCAGCCAATCAATGTTCCATTCTCACATGAGGTTTCACTCTGTTAACGTAAGAAAACATTCAAACCTGTAAAGAATTTTTTTGTGAGTTTGAGCCAAACTGTAGACAACTGCCCGAAAGCAGAGTCTCAACACATAGGGATAATGTTAGAGAGAATGGTGGTTTTTCACCTATTACTCTACATTACAATCACAGGAAGAGGTAAGTGGGCTACATGATATCCACTGATGACAATTAGAGAGGTGGGAGAAAGCAAACGGGATTGGGGGTGAGGGTGGGGGTGGGGGGGCGGAGCTTCTGGGATTTGATAAAATGTAAAAAGATAGATACAGGCTTCTTTTACACAGGTGAGTAGAGGATAGTTAATAGCCAACAATTAACATGATAACAATAGCAATGAAGGAAATTGTGGTTGCCAATCCTGGCACCTAGGACTTTGGTTGTGACCTGAGGGGTCTGGAAAAAGGGAAGTTATAAGTTACCCTGATATTCCAAAGGTATGTTATCATAGATGCAAAAGATAACACACAAGCTTAGTTCAGGTGAAGATTGACTTTTTGTCTGGGAAGAATCTAGCCTGGGCCATGACTACCTGCCATAGACTGCCTTTAGTTAAAAAGTTTTATTTTCAGGCCGCCTCACAGGCCTTCCTTGAGTCAGGTTAGCATGTGGCCCTTTTTGTCCCTTTCTCTCTCTAAAAATAAAAATTTAAAAATAAATCTAAAAGGAGAAAATAAATAAAGCGTCAGAGTTCTGATGCAAGTTAACGCAGGACAGTATTCTTGTGATACCAGCGACACCATAAAAGTTCTTGAGGGTATCTGTTGTTGCTTCTCCATCTTTCCCTCGCTCCCCTCAACGTCTATGCTTTTCTCGGTCCTCTCCTTTTCCCATTTTCTGTCTTTCACCCAGCCCTGACCCTGGAGGCATTAGCTCTGGCCAGCCCATTTATTAAATCAGGACTAGGAAGCCATCCCTCTGCAGGCGCCAATGGAAGCTGCCTCAGCCAATGACAGAGCGCAGCGTGGACCCGGGCGGAGGACCCTCGCCCCTCACACCCGAATATAACTGGCAGGCGATGGACGTGAAAACATTGGACGTCAGGGTGATGTCAAAACCAAGCAAACTCAGACGCGCAAGCGCGGGCCCGCAGTTCCGTTCCGCGGTCTCCTCACAGCGCGTGCCCATAAAATCCGGGGGGGCGGGGAGAGCAGAGGAGGGTGGGGTTCACTGCTCCGACCTCCTCAGCTGCTCTCAGCTTGCCAGCACCGCCTACTTCAGCTGCCCCCCTCCCAGACGCCGACCGCCCCCGCGCCCTGGCGCCTCCGCATTGGCTCGTGTCCCTGTCCATCTCCCCAGCCCCCGCAGCCCACCAATCAGCTCTGCGCGTCTGGGTGAGCCTTGCCCTTGGGCCGGACTCGCGCCGTGGCTCGAGCCCTACGGCCTCTTTCCACGGCCGCCCCCGCTGCAGCCTCTTTCTCCACCTCCGCGGCGGGAGGACGCCTACGCGGGCCGCGGGGTGGCAGCGGCGGCGGCGAGATGGAGCTCGGGGCCGGCGGCCGCGGCGCCGTTTGCAAACACGGGGCAGGGCCCGCGATCCCTCTGCCGCTCGAGGAGCAGGAGCGGAAGCGGGAGCAGGAGAAGCTGTCCGGGGTGGTAAAGAGCGTCCACCGGCGGCTCCGCAAGAAGTACCGGGAAGGTAAACAGCTGAGGGGGGACAGCGGGGCGGAGGGACCGGGAAGGGGAAGCTCGTCGGCCCAGTCCAGGCCCAGACCCCCTTCTTCGAGGGCCCTTCTGGGGAGCTGCAGGCCTGAGTGAGAACTCAGCCCCACCCCCCACCCCAATCCCAGCCCTTAGTGGTGCCGAGATCCTTGTCGCCTCAGACGTACACCCTCACCGGGGAAGCGGAGGTCTCCTTGGGAGAGACGAGAAGGTAAAACCGGGACCGCAGGCCAAGTCCCTTTAGAAAGGCGGGTGGAGGAAGGCCGAGTGCCGCGTGCTGGACTAGCCAGTGGGATTTGCTGCCGTGAGCCGCCTTCCTAGGGCTCCACTCCTGGGGTTTGCAGCCACTTAACTGCCTGGACTTCCCGTCACCCCACTCCCTGGACTTCAGATGTCTCATCTTCGTCTTTATTTAGGTGGAGGATGAAGAGATCTTGGGCAGGTTCTCAAAACGGCTTTGCTTTTGACTCAGCATCCCTAGGACTCTTGTTCTGGAGGAGCTGGCAGGGTGGGACCGTCCTGTGGGACATCATAAGCAAAGGAAGAAGTTTTCGTAGCTTCGTTTGTGTCTGAGGAGTGTTTTAGTTGGGGTTTACAGTTGTCCTCGCATTTTTAAACATAGGCTAATTTACAGAGCTATCCTCCTATATAATAAAAGCCTAATATGCTAATGATATGCTAAGGCTGCTCTACTGCTATGAGGTGCACTGACCATCAGGGGGCAATTGACTGGTCGACCAGTTGCTATGACATGCACTGACCACCAGGGAGCACTCTGACTGTTAGATTAGCTTGCTGCTGTGGGTCTGGCCGACTGGCATTGAGCAAGATGGGCCAGACATGCTGTGGAGCCCTCCTGCAGTTCCTCCCTGGCTGGCCAACTTCCTGTGTCTCTTCCTGGTCCTGATCATGCTCCTGTGGAGTCCCTCGGCCTGACCTACACCCTCTCGCAATTCGGGACCGCTTGGGGGATGTTGGAGAGCTGGTTTTAGCCCAATGGCAGAACGACCAGTCGCTATGACACGCACTGACCACCATGGAGCAGATGCTCAGGGCAGGAGCTGCCCCCTGGTGGTCAGTGCGCTCCCATAAGGGGAGCACTGCTCAGCCAGAAGCCGGGCTTACGGCTGGGGAGCACAGCTACAAGAGGGCACAGGCCGGGCTGATGGGCACCTCCCCACCCTGCACAAATTTCATGCACCAGGCCTCTAGCTTTATAATAATACACTGAAAATTCCCAGTTTTTCCGTATGCTCAGGAGAAATTTTAAAGATCAAAATGAGGGATAACTTTACTTGCTATGGATTAGCTTAATTACAAACTGAGAAGTTGGCAGTCTTCTGGTGTTGATCTTATACTTAATTTAGCATTAGGAGCAAAATTATGAGTTGATGAAACAGTCTTGTAATGCAAGATCATGTTGATCTAGGAGATTAATACTGTCTTTGTTCCTTTGAGTATAGTTGAGATATGTTTTATTTTTCAAATTCTTTAAAGTTAAAGTTTCCTTCCTTGGCAACTCAAGCCTAGAATTTTATATAGCTACTTAAATAATAGTCTCAAAGATGGCCTACAGTTATTGTTTAGTAGGTACAATAGGGACATCAGATATAGTTATGTTGAAATTTGTTTTTTAAAATAATCTTTTAAACCACAACCCACAATTCAATAAAATGACTATTTATCATGGCAACCATTCTTGATATTCAGAGAATGAACTTACATAATGGCAATCAGGCCTGGCCAGTGCGGCTTAGTGGTTGAGCATCAACCTATGAACTGGGAGGTCAGGGTTCGATTCTGGGTCAGGTCACATGCCTGGGTTGTGGGTCGATCCCCATTGTGGGGCCTGCAGGAGACAGTCAATTGAGGATTCTGTCTCATTGACATTTCCGTCTCTCCTTTCCTCTCTGAAATCAATAAAAAAAAATTTATTTTTTCAGTACAGATTCAGCACAGATTTTTATGTTTGGAGAAATAAGAAAATAAATGGAAACTTGCCTTTTATTTATAATGCTATTTTATACAAATTTAGGGCAGTATATCTTTTAAAGAAAAAAATGACAAGCATATCATTCAATTTCCATATTTACCTTTTAATAATTTTATTATCTACCTAATAAAAGTAACATGCTAATTGACCATACTTTCAATATGCCCACCAGCCAATCAGGAGTGAGTATGGATATTAACCCAACAAAGATGGTGAGTTAATTTGCATATATAATTGCCCAATGGCTGGGGTCGAGGCAGTCAGCACCACCAGCTCTCTGGGCCTCTGGGCAGCATGGCAAGGCGGAAAGGTGGCTCTAGCTAGAGCAAAGCTGGTGCTGGCATCCAGGGGAAGGAAGGCCCTTTCTTGCATGAATCTTCGTGCATTGGGCCTCTAGTTTATTCATAAATGCATAGGTTTCACTTAACACACTACTAATGTTTAATGTTTTCAATTGTTGTTTATACTTGCTTAGTTTCCATGTGTTGAAAAATGTCTATAAGCTTGAATATTAACCAACGGAACACTGGTTATAATGAGAATTGGTAATTGGAAGTTACTAGAACTAAAATAGGTATATCTGTAATAATAAAAGCATAATATGCTAATTAGACCAGACGTCCTTCTGGATGATTTTCTGGACGAAGCTGGGGCTGTAAGGGAAGCCTCGGTCCTGGTGCCAGCAGTCAGGGGAAGAGATGTCTACTCTTGCACGAATTTCGTGCATTGGGCCTCTAGTGTAGTTCATAAGTGAATGATCTGGTGTGCTTCTGAGCAGGTAAAGTCCTGGCAATTGTAAACCTTTGAGATTGTTCTTTAGGTTATCTTAATACCCTGAATTTCACCAATGATCTAGACTTCTCTAGGCTTTATCCCAGTGATATATGAAGCCCCATCAGTGACCTAGCAAAATTAAAGATCCCAATGAGCATACCTTCCTTCCTTTATTTCTGATATGTAGGTCAAATCTTAGTTATGATTTAAAAAAAACCTGAAAAAGTCTGATGACAATTTTCAGTCTTTTTCTTTGAGGTCTTACTATTGTTATAATACTGATGGTCCCCAGTTTGAACATATATTGTACATGTTCATTTGCAAGTCAGCTATTAGTCATAAAGTAATATAAATGGGGCTTAGGTGCTTTACACAGGCCTACTTAATCAGTTACATGAACCTCTAATACCAATAACTGGAAACTACACTCCTTTTATAACAATATTAGAGGCCCAGTGTACAAAATATGTGCATGTCTGTACTCCAGTCTGTACCCTCTCCAATCTGGGACCCCTCAAGGGATGTCTGATTGCCCGTTTAGGCTCAATCCAGGTAGGCAAGCAGTCAGACATCCCTCTCACAATCCAGGACTGCTGGCTCCCAACTGCTTGCCTGCTTGCCTCTCTGATTGCCCCTAACCGCTTCTGCCTGTCAGCCTGATCACCCCCTAAGCATGATTGATGCCTAACTGCTCCCCCGCCAGCCTGATTGCCTCTAACTGCCCTCCCCTGAAGGCCTGGTCATCCCTAACTGCCCTCCCCTCTAGGCCTGGTCCCCTCCAACTGCTCCCCCCTGCAGGCCTGGGTCCCCCACCCCCAACTGCTCTTCCCTGCAGGCCTGGTCACCCCCAGTTTACCTCCTCTGCCAGCCTGGTCACCCCTAACTTTCTTCCTTTGCCCTCTCCTGCAGGCTTGATCACCCCCAACTGCCTTCCCTTGCAGGCCTGGTCCCTCCCAACTGCCTTCCCCTGCTGGCCTGACCACCCACAACTGCCCTCCCTTGCAGACTGCTCCCTCCCAGCTGCCTTCCCCTGCTGGCCATCTTGTCACGGCCATCTCGTGTCCACATGGGGACAGGATCTTGTGTGTTGAAGTGATGATCAATTTGCATATTACTCTCTTATTAGATAGGATAAAGGCCTGATGCATGTGTGGGGGCCAGCTGGTTTGCCCTGAAGGGTGTCCTGAATCAGGGTGGGGGTTTGTTTGGGGTGTAGGGCAGCCTGGGTGAGGGGCCTATGGTGGTTTGTAGGCCAGCCACCCTTCCTCCCTCCTCTTATTCCCCTCCCCCACTGGCGACCCAAGTAGAGGCCCTGATATCTGGGGTTTATTTATCTTTTATAATTAAAACTTTGTAGCCTTGAGTGGAGTCACGCCTCATGCTCGCTCTGTGGCCACAGCCATTTTTGTTGGGATTTATTTATTTTCTATAATTGAAACTTTGTAGCCTTGAGTGTAGGCCTGGGCTGGCCAAGGCGGCAGGGAAGCTTCGCTTCTTCCAACACCAGGGGCAACTCAAGCCTCCTGCTTTCTCCAGCTCCTTGACTGCCGCTATTTTGGGGGGGATTTATTTTCTATAATTGAAAGTTTGTAGCCTTTAGTGTAGGCCTGGGTGGCAGGGAAACTTGGCTTCCTCCATTGCTGGGAAAACCCAAGCTTTCTGCTTGCTGCAACTCTGTGGCCGCAGCCATCTTGGTTGGATTAATTTGCATGCCCGCTCCTGATTGGCTGGTGGGCATGGCTTATGGGTGTAGTGGAGGTACAGTAAATTTGCATATTACTTTTTTATTCAGTGGGACTAGAGCCCTAGTGCATGGATTTGTGCACTGGTGGGGTCCCTTGGCTTGGCCTGTGGGGCCAAAACCGGCTTCTGACATCCCCTAAGGGGTCCCGGATTGTAAGAGGGCAGTTCTTGGGTGATGTGATGCACCCTGGAATCAGGCTCCCTCCTCTCTGGTTCCAGGTGCGTTACTCAAGAACTGCAGCTGCCAAGTCACTGCAGCTTGGCATCTCCTGTGTTGAGTGTCTGCCCTCTGGTAGTCACTGTGTGTCATAGCTACTGGTCGGACGGTCACTTAGGCTTTTATATATGTAGATTAGAGACCCAGAGCACAAAATTCATGCATGGGGTTATATATCCCTCAGACCAGCCTGCACCCTCTCCAATCTTGGACCTTTCTGCAATCTGGACTCCCCTGCCAGCCTGATGGATGCCTAACTGCTCCCCAGCCAGCCTGTTTGCCCCTAACTGGCCTCCCCTGCAGGCCTGGTCTCCCCCAACGGCCCTCCCCTGCTGGCCATCTTGGGGCAGCCATCTTGTGTGTTGGAGTGATGGTCAATTTGCATATCACTCTTCTATTAGATAGGATTCCAGGCATGGCTTCATCTGAGTGCCTTTTAGAAAACGGTGTTCTATTTCAGATGTACATTTTCAGAATCCTTGTTTTTGGGGCCTGGAAATTTGTCAGCCAGATTTTGGAGTGGTGATCTAAACCAATTCCTTCCCCTGTGTAAGTGAACTGAATGACAATACAGTATTATAGTAACTTGCTTGAAGTCTGGATAACATATAGTTAGCACTGTACATATTTTATAGGAATAATAGTCTTTTCTTCTCAATTCCAAGCCTAATTGTGACTCCAAATGTTAGTGAAATGGGAGGAAAAATGGGAAGCAGGCAAGTGGTCTTAGAATTTGTGTTAGGTAAAAAGATATAAGTTGATAGGAATGGGACAATCCATTGGATAGGTGTAATTAGCTGAGCTGAGGCTGTGAGAGAGCTTGCAATCTCTTTAGGAAGAGATTGCAAGGAAGGAAATAAATTGGGATAGAATGAAGAAAGCGGCAAAACATTTACTGGATAGTGAGGACAGGAATGAGAACTGAATAATGAGTATAGACTTGGATATATAATTTTTCCTTATTTCTGGTAGTGGAATTGAAAACGAAGTAGAAATAAGAATGAAAATAAGATTTTCCTGCTGTGATAGAAAAAAGATTTCCCTCCACCCTTCCCATTTGTAATGAGCAGTCTTGGGGTACTGGATAGTGGATAGACTAGTGGTAAAGACTAGCAAGTAGATTTAATGCACTCTTTTCTTTGACCTCCTTTCCCCATGTGAAAATTGCTGCCTGTCTTGATACTTAAAGGTCCTTTGTCAGTTCATATCAGGGTAAACTGAGAATTGGAGGTAACATTAGTGTTTTAGACAGTGCTGTTATCTGAAGTAGTTGCCAAGAGGAAATGGTAAGGAAATGTTTAGCAGTAGTGATGAGAAGGAGTGTTTCTGGTGTCAGCCATTTGTAGATAAGGAACAGTCTTTTAGATTGAGTGTATGCAGATCTGTGTCTTCTATCTTTGCTATACAGAATTTAAAAATAAGACCTCCATGTAAATAAAAAACATTTTAAATATAAGAGTTGTAGACAGCTGGTTTTGCTTTTCATAACTATTGAGAACTGTAGTGGGGCCATGCATATTTTCAGTTGTTTTTGTATGATTTTTTTCCATAATCCTAGTTACAGGCATCTCTCATAGACACCAGAGAAGTGGAGAGGTGTTATGGGACAGCCTCCAGAATTGGAGAGAGAGGGTTGTCCTCAACTTCTTGTCCTCTCGTACAAACAAATTAAGCAACAAAACTCCAGTTGATTGCATTGTGATAAGCCAATTTATTAAAGCAATTTAAGCAAGCAAAATTATTAAAGAAGCAAGACAAGCAAATCTTATTTCATTTCATCCAGCTTGGAGCGCAGATGAACTGTTCGGGCTAATCCAAAAAACAGATGTCTGGTGCAGGTTCAAGGAGTTTTATACCCTCCTGTCCATAGGTTTCAAAGATTTTTTTTGCTTAATATCTTGATATAGATTAAGCCTCAAGTTACCTTTTTATTCCCAGAATTCATAAGAAGCAACTGGTAATTTTATCTTGCCACACCCCCGAGACTGCTGGCTTCTCTGTTAGGGATTAAAAAATAAAACTGCCCGTTTTCCCTTTCTGCTTTCACCCTCCTTTCCTTCATTCTTTCCTTATGAAGGCTTTTTTAACCATTTGCTCTCATGTATACTTGACTGAGGAAGATAATGACTTGTTATCTGTAGGCCAGCTGCACATTGCCCACACTGTTTGGCCTTGTTTTAACTTTCCTGTCTCAGTTTACCCATTCCTCTTGCCCTGGAATTTCCTAACTTCTTATCCTAAAACTCCAGTTACATAATTCTGTTAATATAATGAATGTTGTTATGCTTGGCATCTTCTCTTTTTCCAAAGTTAAAGTATCTTTGTAAAAATTCCGAGAAAATGTAAAGACTGTGATTGTTAGAAATGAAAGTATGATCTCGATTTCATTTAGTTTTGATTTTTTTTAACCCGTCTGTGAATATGTTTACTTTAGCAAATTTCATATATTTTTTTAGTCTCAAAATTAACTTATTTTATATGCCTAACTGATCAAAGCAATTCATCACATAAACCCATGCAGTTTATTAATTAATCAGAGAAATAAAAGTACATGTTAACCTGGTAGCAGTGATAAGTATTCTCAAGGTCATGAGATTATGGCTGAACTTTATTCTCCTTTTCTGTATTTAAAAAATCATGTTTTTATAGCAGTGACAATACAAAAGTAGTTAAAACAAACAAGACTGATACTGAAGCAGAAAAGGAAAACACAGGAAGACTAAATCCAGAAAAAATTGTGTTACAAAGATTAACCACTTTTTAATTTTTTTATGTTTTATTGATTTCAGGGAGGAAGGGAGAGGGAGAGGGAGATAGAAACATCAATGATGAGAGGGAATCATTGATCAGCAGCCTCTTGCACGTCCACCTCTGGGGATCGAGAGCCCTAGCCCAGGCATGTGCCCTTGATTGGAATCAAACCGGGGACTCTAGTCCTCAGGCTGATTCTCTATCCACTAAGCAAAACCAGCTAGGGCAAGATTAGCCATTTTGAGCAGCATTTTAAGACTCAACAACTAAATAGCCAAGTTTAGGTGTTTAATTCTTGTTGATTATTAAAATTGTTTTTCATAGTTTTGGACAAAGAGTGAGTTAGATTAGTGGTTCAGGATCAGCTGAAAAATGTATTTGTAATTGATTATTCTTTAGCAGACACCTAAAACAAGAGAGTTGGAGAAAGGGAAAATCTTTTGAATTGGAGATACTTTTAAACTAAACCCAAAAGGTCTAAAAATAAAGGAATGGATGTAATGTCAGTAAACTGTCATTTTAGCAGATGAAAAAAATGAAAAGAGTTTAATAATCAGTAACAATAAAACATAAAGGGAAATGTGACTGATAAACAGTCACTTCATTTAGGAGCACATAGTATTATAGTTAATTGATTTTGTTATTTTTAGTTTTCTTTGTATTAAGGCATCTTATTAGGGGATGTTTTATGTTTCAAAAGATACAGTAAAAATAAAAGTATTGGTGTAGATCTTTTGTTTTGTGGGGAAAAATAAAACAACACATGTAGTGGATCTCAGTCTTAATTCCACATTAGTATCAACTATAGAACTTTGGGTCACAAATGAAAGAAATGGAGGAAAACAAATGACTGGATATAGAGTCAAAAACACGGTTATAAAGTTTTTCAAGAATTTTCTAGAAAAGGCGGATAAATTTAGCGAGAACCTCAAGGATATGAAAAAGGACCAACTAGAAATTAAGCATACACTGACTGAAATAAAAAATATTATACAGAGATCTAATAGCAGACTAGAGGATTGCAAAAATCAAGTCAAAGATTTGAAATACAAAGAAGCAGAAAACCCTCAACCAGAAAAGCAAAAAGAAAAAAGAATCCAAAAATGTGAAGATAGTAGAAGGAGCCTCTGGGACAACTTCAAGCGGACCAACATCAGAATTATGGGGGTGCCAGAAGAAGAGAGAGCAAGATACTGAAAACCTATTTGAAGAAATAATGACTGAAAACTTCCCCCACTTGGTGAAAAAAATAGAGTTACAAGTCCAGGAAGTGCAGAGAAGCCAAAACAAAAGGAATCCAAAGAGGACCATACCAAGATGCATCATAATTAAAATGCCAAAAGGAAAAACAAAGAATATTAAAAGCAGCATGAGAAAAAGTTAGTTACCTACAGGGGAGCACCCATACGACTGTCAGCTGATTTCTGAACAAACTGTGCAGGCCAGATAGGAGTGACAAGAAATATTCAAAGTGATGAATAGCAAGAACCTACAACCAAGATTACTCAGCAAAGCTATCATTCAGAATTGAAGGGTAGACAAACAGCTTCACAGATAAGCAAAAACTAAAGGAGTTCATTAACCCTAAACCAGAATTATATGAAATGCTGAAAGGTATTCTTTAAGAAGAGGAAGAAGAAAAAGATAAAGATAAAAATTATGAACAACAAATACATATCTCTCAACAGTGAATCTAAAAATCAAGTGAATAAAAAAATCTGATGAACAGAATAAACTGGTAAATATAATAGAATCGGGGGCATAGAAAGGGAGTGGACTGACAATTCTCAGGGGGAAAGGGGTGTGGATGGTGTGGGAAAAGACTGGACAAAAATTGTACACCTATGGATGAGGACATTGACAGAGAATAAGGGCAGAGGGTGGGGTGGGAACTGGGTGGAGGGGAGCTATGGGGAAAAAAAGAGGAACAATTGTAATAATCTGAACAATAAAGATTTATTAAATTTAAAAAACTATATAACTTTGTGTAACAGCTCTCTATTATTTTAAGTTTTGTAGATTATACAGTGGACAGAAGTGTTAAGGAACACCGAGCTAATAAAGGACTGTATATTGGAGAAGGAATCTAGAAGAAAGATAGGTAAGAGACAGGAATATGACTTAGAGTTAATAGCATAAATAGCAGTAGTGATCATGAAAATAAACAAAACGACTTTCTGAAGTTCAGAATGAGGTGTTTTAGTTAAAGTAAAGAGGAAGAGTCAAAGATGATGCCAATATTGCCTGGGAAAATATAAGTAGCCGTCACCATCCAGTTTGAAAATGTGTGTGTTGGGATGGGGGCAAGGAGAACAGAGTAGAAAGCAAATTGGCCTGTCCTAAGGAAAGTGGTAATGATTTAGTATGAAATGTATCCTTGGAAGTGTATCAGAAACCCTCTCTTTGGAAGTTGAAGCATTGATGAAGACAAATGAACTGACCAACGGAGTGATGATAACATAGCTAAGGACAGACTCTGGAAGACACCAGTGTCCAATTTTACATAAATAAGTGCTCTCTTTCTACCTTTTGCTCTCATAGCACAGTTGCTCTTTTTGTTTTTATCACTTACTAGATCATGTGTCTGTCTTTCCCACTAAACTTAGTTCCTTGAGTAGGATTCTGCCTTTTATTTTTGTACTAGAGGCCCAGTGCACGATTTCATCCACCAGTGGGGTCCCTCGGCCTGGTGGGCGGGATCAGGCTGAATCTGGCTCTCCGACACCCCCCAAGGGATCCCAGATTGCGAGAGGTCACAGGTGAGGCCCAGGAACCCTACTCGTGCACAATTGGGGCTGGGGAGGGATGCGGGAGGGACTGCAGGAGGGCTCCAGGGTGTCTCCAGCCCATCTAGCTCAGTCCTGATCAGCCAGACCCCAGCAACAATCTAACCTACCAGTTGGAGCGTCTGCCCCCTGGTGGTCAGTGTATGTCATAGCAACTGGTTGATGGGTCGACTCTCTGCCCCCTGGTGATCAGGGCATGTCATAGTGAGCGGATGAATGGCCTTAATATATCATTAACATATTATGCTTTGATTGGTTGAACGGGCAACTGGACACTTAGCATATTAGGCTTTTATTATATAGGATTTCTAGTACTTAAAACCATAGATTTAAGGCACATACACACAAAAAAAGAGATTAATATAGATATTTCCTATAGTTTAATCTTTTATATTCATAGCTTTTTAAGTTTCAACTTTTGGATATCACTTTTTGTAAGAATTTATGATTATATCTCCTTAAATTGAGTATGGTAGATTAATGCTACCCTTTTAAGATGGCCCAAATTATCATTATGAATAATATTAAATTTTCTCTGTATAAAACTAAAATTTTGAGAATATAGATATAATGAAGTACTTTGTTCTTAATAAATATTCAATAAATGTTTGTTGCCTTATTTTACTGTATACTGTGAATTTTATTTCTTCTTTTATCTGCTCTTCCCCCTTTCCTACCCATTGGTTTCTACATACCAGTGTCAGCCAAAGATTTAAAAATAAATGAAGGTTTGCCAAGTTAATCTCTGTATTTCAATTTCCTTATCTATAAAGTAAAATATCTGCCTTAAATATCAGATAAAAACTGATAGGGGTGTTGCAGTGGTGCTACATGTGTCTCTATGTATGTTAGTATCAGAAGATGGTAATAGTTGTTTGTGTGTATGTAAATTTACTTATATTTTAACTTAAGAAAATAAAATTTTAAAACACCAATATTAATCTCTTAAATGCTGTAGATGAAATTTATATTGACTGCAAAATTCAAACATCTGATGACCATTTATTTAAACTGTACTAATTTATTGTGCCTTATGTGCAGATATGCTGAAGCCCATTGTAAGGGTTATCCTATCTAATAAAATAGTAATATGTAAACTGACCATCACTCCAACACACAAGATGGCTGTGACCAGGCCTGCAGGCAAGGGCAGTTGGGAGGGACCAGGTCTGCAAGGGAGGGCAGTTGTGGGCGATCAAGCCTGCAGGGGAGGGCAGTTAAGGTTGACCAGGTCGGCAAAGGAGGGAAGTTGGGGACGACAGGGCCTGCAGGGAAGGGCAGTTAGGGACAAACAGGCTGGCAGGGGAGCAGTTAGGCATCAATCATGCTGGCAGGGAGTGCTTAGGGGGTGATCAGGCTGGCAGGCAGAAATGGTTAGGGGCAATCAGGAAGGCAGGCAGTGTGCTTTTGGGAGCCAGCAGTCTTGGATTGTGAGAGGGATGTCTGACTGCCTGTTTAGGCCCAGTCTTACCAGAATCGGGCCTAAACAGGCAGTCAGATATCCCTCGAGGGGTCCCAGATTGGAGAGGCTGCAGGCTAGACTGAGGGATGCCCCTATGCATGAATTTCATGCACCGGGCCTCTAGTTTTAGAATAGATGGCTAATCCCACAGGTTGAGAACCGCTAGCAGGATCACCTAAGACCATCGGAAAACACAGATATTTACATTATGATTCATTAACAGTGGCAAATTTATAATTATGAAGTAGCAATGAAAATAATTTTATGATTGGGAGTCACCACAACATGAGGAATTGCATTAAAGGGTTGCGGCATTAGGTTGAGAACCACTGCTTTAGAGGAAGGGGTGTCTGAATATACTTTATTCCCATTTATACAAAAATTCCTCTACTTTATAGAAATTCATGTTCTTATTTATACAGAAATTAAGCCCCAGAAGTTGTTCATAAATCCTTTGTTTACATTAAATAAGTGATTTGTGTGGTTGTACACATACATATTGGTAAAGTTTTCCGAGGTTATAACATGTTGATGCCATTGATTTCTCCCTTTTCTTGATTCTATTCATTCCTCATACAGAATGTATTCAAAGAGTTTTACATTTTGAATTAATGATTTTTATCATAAATATGTATATAATTAGAGTGTTCCTAACATGGAAGCTACACCATGAGCCAAATTGTTTTTGTAGATACCAAGTTTTATCTATGCAGTGTTTTATTTTTTTTTAAATTAAATTTGACTCTTGAGGTTGCTCCTCGCCTCATTGCTTTGTATATTATTTCACCAGGTATTTGAGTTTACAACCTTGCTATAGACCTGTGATTGTGAACCATAACTACAAAGTAGATTCATTCATCTGGGGAGTATTAAAATAAATGACCAGTTCCCACTTCAATTAAATGAAAATTCTGGGTGATTCCACTGTGCAGCCAGAATTGAAACTATTTTGTTGCAGGGATTAAGTAACTGCATTTAACTGACAAAAGACCATTGAACAAGTGGCTAGGAGAGTCACTGTATTTTGCTCTAGTGCAAAGCTTTGTTCATATTCATGGAAGTTTATAAATTAAAACTCATAGAGGCTAGGTGGTTTAGTGTTTAGAAGCACTAGGCTTTGCAACTTTACTGCCAGGTTTGATGAGTACCCTTGAGAAGGTGACTTAATCTCTCTGTACTTCAATTGTCTCATTTGTAAAGTATGTGCCTTAATGGGTTGGTATTAGCATTAAGTAAGTTAATATTTGTTAAGTACTTGTCAAACTTCCCCTTTACAGTGCCACAAAGAAAGAAATTTGATTTAGTGCAAAACAGCTCAATTGTGATTCAGCATGACTGTGAGGTAGCTCTGAGACCAGGTCCATTTTCAGTTAGCTTTGTTCTGCTCTTGTCTGGTCTGTTCTATTCTGCACTGCTCTCCACCTAGGGAATCTTCTGTCTTTGGTGGAAAGGGAGAGTGCTCTCTGAACCAGAGGGGAACTGGTTTATATAGACAGAAGTCCCTGTCCCTGGTCCCTGATTGGTCCATCGACATGCAAACGAGGACTTCAAATCTTCCCATTTTGGTCCAAAAGGCAATGTCTTGATTGATCAGAATGGAGCTGCTCTGATTGGTCAGTGAAGATGCTGATGGGGATATAGTTGCACTGCTCCAGTTAGACAAGGAATGTCTCAGTCCTGTTTGTTGAAAAAGGATTCCAGGAACAACTCCCAAGGGCAGGCTTAGAAGACAGAATCACAGTGTAGGAAGGCAGTACAATGCAGAAGGAAGGCAGCTTAGTGCAGGCCCCTGAAATGTAGGTTGGGCGAGAGCTCTTTTTTAGAGCTGCTAGGCTCTGGTTTTGTTTTGTTTTTAATTTAAGGTCAATTAAACCACCAGGAGCCCTTCTTTCTCAGGGTTCACATACTTAAAGGAGCATCTGGCATTTAGGAAGCCTTAAATTTGTTAAATAAACAATTTAAAAAACAACAGAGGGAGTGGCTTAGCTTGTTGGAGCGTCATAGTGTATACCAAAAGGTTTCAGGTTTGATTCCCGATCAGGGCACACACCTAGGTTGCAGGTTCTATCCCGATTGGGGCATATAGTATTTCTTTTTTTCTCTCTCTCTTCCTCTCTCAAATCAGTAAACATATTCTCAGATAAGGATTAAAAAACCCACAAAAAGGTGTATTGGTAGCCTGTATGCATTTAAGGACTATAACATTGAAGACTGAGTGATCCCTAGAATTTCTACCTAAACTATTTTGTAGTCTATTCTCCAGTATTAGAATGACTGTCACATTTTTTTTTGCTCCCTTTTGCTTCCTACATATATAAGTTTTTATATGAAAGGTCTGACCTTTTTAATACATTTGAATATTAGTTATCCCCACCCCCAAACCCCTGCCATTCAAAGAAATGACTGGATATAAGAAGCAGGTGGTTTCTTCATTTGATTCTCAAGAGCTGCTTCAACACAAAACACCTTCGATATTTTGTTCACATTGAGGTGTGTCACTATATCAGGTGTTCAAGAATGCTAACAAGCCTGGTCTGTGTGTGATTTAACTATGTTTTGAGACATTCTGGTCCTGAACACTTGTTTTAATGCTTTGGGATAGCTGCTGAACTTGTTTCTACTTGGCCAGGAGGTTCTCTGTTTACCTCATATTAGAGGAAATGACTTTTAAAAGTTCTTTGAACATGAACTTGGCAATCTGGTCATCTATAGATAATGTATCTTGCAGCCTGTATTTGGTAATATGCCTAAATAAAAATATAAATTGTTAGTTCTGAATTTATAAAAGTTCAAGTCTTGTTTGTGATACTCAAGTAAATCTTTTTTTTAAATTTTAAAGAGAATATGATGACCCTCAAATTTAATGAAATACAGTTTTTAGTTTGTAACTTTTATGATGCATCATTTTTAAAAATTAAATTTATTGAGGTACAATTTTATGTCCAATAGGCTGCATCCATTTACAGTGTATAAATCAATGGGTTTTGCCAGTGGGTTTTATGCCTATAAAACTATTACCAAAATCAAGATATAGAACCTTGCCCTAAATGATTTGGCTTAGTGAATAGAGCATTGACCTGTGGACTGAAGGGTCCAAACAAGGGCACATACTCGAGTTGCAGGCTCGATCCTCCAGTGAGGGACATGCAGGAGACAGCTGATCAATGATTCTCTCTCATCATTGATGTTTTTCTCTCTCCCTTTCTTTCTGAAATGTATAAAAATATATTTTTTTAAAAAGGTACAGAATATTTCCTCATGCACCAGTGCAGTCAGTCTTTCTCTCTACTCCTGTTTTACTAATCTCTTGTTATTATAGATTTGTCTTTTTCTTTTTAGAATTCTATTGCAAGAAGTTATGTGGTTATCTATTATATAGCATTGTATACCATTTAAAAACTAAAATAGTACAATGTTAATCTATAGTATTGTTATTCACAAGGTTTTAAATCACCAAGAATAACAACATGCTATTATCGTAAATTGGCCTCACATTTATTCTTTTTCTTCTGTGCTTCACATCTTTTTAAAAGGAAAATTAGAATAGAGTTTTTGGTAAAAACATTCATCTTAGAACAGCCTATTTATTTTTTCACATATAAGGACATCCTTATTTATTTATTGTTGTTACCTTAATCATATAGATTTTCCAAAAAGATCTATATATTGTTATCAAAGAATTTAGTGGAGGTGACTGCACTTGCAGTGCAAGTTTTTCTTTGACATTAATGTGAAAAGAAATAAAACAATTCTAAGTCATCTTAAAACAGTGAATTAAGTCTCCAGAATATTGACTCTAAACCTGTTGCTTTTTTAAAACTTGTAACACTTTTTTTGAGAACACTTTTGAAGTATTCAAATTTTACTGCATTTTCATCACTATTATCTGTTGACAGTTAACAACTGTAGTTTGAATTTAACTCTAGTAAGTTACTGGATTTGTTTGTAATTTTGGTGTTTCCTATATTATTTGGGCATGGGTGAAAATATAAATACTTTTTTCCCATTAATGGGGCACCATAATTAACTTCTGTATTTTATACAAGTTATAATTCAAAAGTAGTCTGCCTTTCTAATGAGAGAATCATGCTTGGTTTTAACAGACAGTATATATAAATGAGAGTACTTTAACTATGGCAGTTGCATATATGGGCGAATTGTAAGATGATCCAGGAGGAAGCAGATAAACTCTCTCAATTAATACATGAGTTCAGTATTGTTTTTGTTTTTCAATGTGTGTTTTTCATTGAATTATTGGGGTGACATTGGTTCACAAAATTATGACATGTTTCAAGTGCACAACTCAATAAAACATCATCAATATACTGCCTTAGGTGCCCATTGTCCAAAGCAAAGTCTCTTTCCATCCCCATGTATCTGCCCTTTGCTCTCCTTGATCTACTCCCATCCCCCTTTCCCTCTGGCTATGACCACACTGTTGTTAGTGTCTATGTGTTTTATATACCTATATATGTACTAGTGGCCTGGTGTACAAAAGTCGTGCACAGGGGAGGGATTATCCCTCAACCCAGCCTACACCCTCTCCAATCTGGGACCCCTCGGGAGATATCCTTCTCGCAATCTGGGACTGCTGGCTCCTAACTGCTCATCTCCCTGCCTGCCTAATTGCCCCTAACTACCCCCCTGCCGGCCCATTCGCCTTCAACTGCACCCCCTACTGGCCTGCTTGTCCCCACCTGTCTCACCCTGCTGGCCTGATTGGTCCCAACTGCCCCCCCCCATTGGCCTGCTCACCCCAACTGCCCCCCCTGCCAGCCCGCTCACCCCCACCAGCCTATTTGCCCCCAACTGCCTTCTCCCCCCAAACCCCCCCGCTGGCCTGATCACCCTCAACTGCCCTCCCCTCCTGGTCTGATCCCCCCTAACTGCCTCTGCCTTGGCCCCGCCACCATGGCTTTGTCCAGAAGGACATCTGGAAGGTCTCCCGGAAGGTCTGGTCTAATTAGCATATTACCCTTTTATTAGTATAGATATTTTTCTTAATCCTTTTGCCTTCTTTCATCCAGCCCCACCAAAGCCCCTACCTTCCTATGACAGCTGTCAGTCTGTTTCCTGTCTATGCCTCTGTTTTTATTTTGTTTGTCAGTTTGTTTTGTTCATTAGGTTCCATATGTAAGTAAGATTATATGGTATTTGTCTTTCTCTGACTGTCTTATTTCACTTAGCATAATAATCTCCAGCTTCATCCATGCTATTGCAAAAGGTAAGATTTCCTTCTTTTGTACAGCCCAGTAGTGTAAATATACAATAGCTTTTTTACTCACTCATCTACTGATGGGCACTTGGGCTGTTTACAGATCTTGGCTATCCCAGTAGGTCTTCGGGTTACATCGGAGATCCATTCCTACAGCAAAACATAATTTTCGCCATAAGTCGGAACCCACCTATATGCATCACTCACATGGAGCACATACACAGCCGTAATGAAGTGAAACGGTAAAAAAAATTTAAAGTAAAGGTAACAGTTCCTGACCTTTACTTGTGGTAAATAAATAATAATAAACATAAAGCACATATGTCGAAATGACGGAACTTTTTTAAATAAATAATTGGGAGATGGCGACTAACCACAAAATGAAGTATGTTGAGTCTGATGTAACTCAAGGACTGCCAGTATAATAAAAGCCTAATATGCTAAGTGTGCAGTGACTGGTCGACTTCAACCAATGAAAGTGTAATATGCTAATGATATGCTAAGGCCACTCAACAATTCGTTATGATGTGCACTGACCACTAGGGGGCAGATGCTCTGACTGGTAGGTTAGCTTGCTGCTGGGGTCTGGCTGATTGGGACTGAGTGAGACAGGCCGGACATGCCCTGGAGCCCTCCCATAGTCCCCCCCCCCGCTGGCCAACCTCCTGCATCTTTCCCCGACCCCAATCATGCACTGGTGGGGTCTCTTGGCCTGGCCTGCGCCTTCTTGCAATCCAGGACCCTCGGGGGATGTCAGAGAGCCAGTTTTGGCCCGATTCTGCAGGCATCTGTAATAATAAAAGTATAATATACAAATAGACCAAATGGCTAAACAGCGGAACGACTCGACTGTCCAGATAACCTTCTGGACGAAGCTGGGGCTATGAGGCTGGGGCAGCCAGGGCTGCAAAGGCCTACTCTTGCATCAGGTCTCTAATTATAAATAATGTGGTAATGAATATTGGGATGCATATATTTTTTCTAATTAATGTTTCAGTTTTTTAAGATACATTCCCAGAAGTGGGATCACTGTATCAAGAGGCAGTTTTTTTTTTGAGGAAACTCCATACTGTTTTCCACAGTGGCTGTACTAGTATGAATTCCCACCAACAGTGCAATAGGGTTTTCATATCCTCACCAGCACCTGTTTGTTGATTTAGTGAAGATAGGCATTATGACAGGCGAGAGGTGATGCCTGATTGTGGTTTTAATTCATATCTTTGATGATTAGTGACATTGAGCATTATTTTCTTATGTCTATCTTTGTGTTCCCTTTGGAGTCATGACTATTCAGGTCCTTTGTCTTTTTAAAATTTAGCTGTTTTTCTTGGTTTTGAGTTGTATAAGTTCTTTATTGGCAAAGTAGAAGCCCGATGCACAAAGATTCGTGCTAAAATGGGCCTTCCTTTCCCTGGCTGCCAGCACCACCTTTCCACTCTGCTCTGGCCCCAGAGCCGCCTTTTTCTGCTCCAGCCCCACCTTCCCACGCTGCCCAGAGGCCCTGAGAGACCAAGGGTAGGGCAGATCGCCATGGTGTATTCAAATTAACAGCCATCTTTGTTGAGTTAATTTGCATATCACTACTGATTGTCTGGTGGGTGTACTGGAGATACGGTCAATTTACATGTTTGTCTATTATTAGGTAAGATATGTTCTCTTATTTAGTGAGTTCCTTTATCATTTTATTGATGGTTTCTTTTGCAGTGCAAAAGCTTTTTAGTTTGATGAAGTCCCATTTGTTTATTTTTTCCTTTTTTTTTTTTGCTTTAGGAGATATATGAGCAAAAAATATTGCTACAAGAAATGTCTGGCCCAGGTGGTTTGGCTCAATGGTTGAGTATTGACCTATGAACCAGGAGGTCAGGTTGAATTCCAGGTCAGGGAACATGCTTGGGTTGCAGGCTTGATCCCCAGTGTAGGGTGTGCAGGATGCAGCCATCAATGATTCCCTCTCATCATTGATATTTCTCTCTCTTTCTCTCTCTCTCTCTCTCTCTCTCTCTCTCTCTTCTCCTCTCCCTCTCCCTCCCTCTCTCCCTCCCTCCATCCCTCCTTCCCTCTCTCTCCATTCCTCTCTGAAATCAATAAAAATATATTTAAAAGAAAAAAAGAAATGTCTGAAATGTAGTGCCTAGGGTATTTATGGTTTTGCAAATAATATTTAAGTGTAATCCATTTTGAATTTATTCTTGGATGTGGTGTAAGTTGTGGTCTAGTTTCATTTCTTTGCTCTATCTGTCCAATTTTCCCAACATCATTTATCCCATTGTATATTCTTGCCTCCTTTGTCAAATAGTAATTGACCATAGAGGCATTGGTTTATTTCTGTGTTCTCTATTCTGTTCCATTGGTCAATATACCTGTTCTTGTGCTAATACCATGCTTTTTTTATTACAATGACCTTGTAGTGTAGTTAATATCATGTAGTTTAATACCTCCCAACTTCTTTGCTAAGGCTCTTGTCTTTTGTGGTTGCGTATAGACTTTGGGCATGTTTGTTCTATTGTGAAATATTTCATTGCTTTTTAATAGGAATCTATAGATATTTTAATGATTGTAATTCTTTCAATACATGAACATAGTATAGACTTCCTCAGTTTCTTTTTTCCACGCCCTATAATTTTTCAAGTAAAGGTCATTTACCTCCTTGGTTAAATTTATTCCTAAGTACCTTATTTTTTGTTGTTGCAAAAAAATTTTTTTTGGAAAAAAAGCCCATGTAAGGCACTTTTATTTCAATAATAAAACTTGAAACTCTCATGTAGTGCAGGGGAGGAGGATGGGGGATAGGCAGC
Source organism: Lasiurus cinereus (assembly GCA_011751065.1). Lineage (NCBI taxonomy): Eukaryota > Metazoa > Chordata > Mammalia > Chiroptera > Vespertilionidae > Lasiurus > Lasiurus cinereus. The sequence goes on from JAAGEH010000307.1 coordinate 71,527,777, forward strand.
AATAATTTCTCTCACCAAATCACTACAACATAGGACAGCAAAGGAAGAATAAGAGGAGGGAAGAAAAAGCCAGGAAACTTGGAGCTCAGCAGGGAGAGGTGAGCATAAAAAAACAGGAGATGCTGAAGCTGTGATGACCAGTATCATTTTCTTAAGAAAATACTTACAGATTTGTCATGATGGCCGGACTTTCATTGGGTTTTAAGTGTGTACAAACAGCACCTTCAGTTTTAACTTTCTATGAAAATTCTTAAGGAAGTGGAGCCTGGGTAGCTATGACATTATAAAAGTCCTGAATATCTATTAGAAAAAAACACACAGGATGGGGTGGGTTGGGGATGAGTTAGGCCACAAAGAAGGCTTCAGAGGTCCCTGCTAGCCCGGGGACAGATACCTGTAGTGTCCAATATTGCAGTGAAAACAATTGATTTTAAGAGTCAGCGGGTTTAAGGGGACAGATGGGGCAGGGGAGGCCAGGGCTGTCCCCTCCCCACTTCAATTTTGGGTAGGGCTCTTAATTCCACCTAAAGACATCTCTCAACTTGGATAGTTCGGCCTCAACAATGCCTTAAGTCTGCTATGGCTTTGGAGCACAGCAGCAAGAATGTTTAATATAGAATAGATAAAAATTTCACCCCCCAAAATAAAAGATTCTTGCATCCCTCACAAACCAATTTCTAGTCTAAACCCATTACTTTTGCTGTTAATAATACTTGACTAATATGTAATTGGAAACCTAGATCCAAAACACTGAAATATGAATCTCAATCTCAAAACAAAAACAAAATAAAAAGAATAATTTGAGATTAATGGCATGTAGTTCAGGTCAACACACATACTAGGAGAAAGGGGAAGAGCAAAGCTGAGTAGCAGAACACATTCAGCCGGGGCAGATGTTTATACAAAGTGTAGTGGAATATCAGGAAAAAGCTACCCACAGATTCACGTGTGCATGTGAGGGCCGCCATATCCTCCATAGCACATCCAAGGACATTCTAGTTTTAGAAGTTCTATGTCAAAGACGAGAGTGGCATTTGGTGGGTGATGCCTGGTGCCCAGTGGCACCATAGGCATAGTCTGGGGAGATAGTAAGTTTGGCTCTCTGACCCACACTTATTTGGGAAATTCCTTCCCAGCCTTGCATCACCTGCTGGCCTTATATAAACTTAAAGGGTTTGTTTTGAAATTTGGGAGGATTCAAATTTCTTCCCACTTTCAAGCATCCCTGTGTAGTGCACCACGCAGGTCTGGCCTCGCTTCTGGTAAGTGTGCCCGTCTCTGTCTCCTGAGGAGATGGTCTTCACCTGCACTCCCATGGTGGCAGCAGCAGGCATGGGGTGGGGTGGATGGGCAGCACAATGGACTATAGGCTGAGAGACCTGGCGATTGTGTGTCTTTGCCTCATATCCTGTTGTTGCAGTATTAAATTAGATTATTTTCTTAATTTCTCAGAGTTCATTATTGGTACATAAAAATGCCACCAATTTCTGAATGTTAATTTTGTATCATGCTATCTTTCCAAATTCACTTATTAGATCTGATAACTTTGGAAGAAAGTCTTCAGGATCTTCTGTGTTCAATATCATATTATGTAGGTTTTACTTAATTCTTTCCAATTTTGATACCTTTAATTTTTTCTTGTCTAATCACTGTGGCTAGGACTTCCAGTTGTATATTGAATGAGAGTGATGAAAAGTGGACCTCCTGTCCTGTATCTGGTTTTAAGTTTTTGCCCATTGAGTATGATGCTGACTGTGGTTGGCATACATCATCTTTATTATGTTAAGGTATGATCCCTCTATTTCTTCTTTGCTGTGAGTTTTTCTCATAAATGAATGCTATTTTTTAATCAAATGCTTTGTCTGTATCTACTGATATCTTGTGATTTTTATCCTTCATTTTGTTTATGTGTTATATCATATTTACTGATTCGCGAATATCATACCAATCTTGTATGCCCAGAATAAATCTCACTTGATCATAGTATATGATCTTTTCATTTTTATTTTTGAAAATCTTTACTGTTGAGATTATTACACATGTCCTTCATTTTACCCCCATAGCTCCCCTCCACCCGGTTTCCACCCCATCCCAGGCCCTCACCACCCCACTGTCTGCATCCATAGGTACTGCATAAATGCATATAAGATCTTTGTCCAATCTCTTCCCGCACCCTTCCACACCTCTTCCCCCCTAGAATTGTCCGTCTGCTCAATTTCCATGCCCTGATTCTATTACATTCACCGGTTTATTCTGTTCATCAGATTTTTTTATTCATTTTTATTTTTAGATTTACTTGTTGATATGTATTTGTTGTCACTTTGTTATTCATAATTTTTTATCTTTTCCTTTTTCTTCTTCTTCCTTTTCATAAAAAATACCCTTCAGCATTTCATATAATACTGGTTTGGTGATGATGAACTCCTTTAGCTTTTTCTTGTCTGTGAAGCTCTTTATCTGACCTTCAGTTCCTAAATGATAGCTTTGCCAGCTAGACCAATCTTGGTTGTAGGTTCTTGCTATTCATCACTTTGAATATTTCTTACCACTCCCTTCTGGCCTGCATAGTTTCTGTTCAGAAATCAGCTGACAGTTGTATGGGCAGTTCCTTGTAGGTAACTAACTGTTTTTCTCTTGCTGCTTTTAAGATTCTTTGTGTTTTGCCCTTGGCATTTTAATTATGATGTGTCTTGGTGGTTGGTCTTTGGGTTCCCCTTGTTTGGGGTTCTCTGTGCTTCCTGGACTTATAAGTCTATTTTTTTTTTACCAGGTAGGGGAAGTTTTCAGTCATTATTTTTTAAAATAGGTTTTCAATATCTTGCTCTTTCTCTTCTGGCACCCCCATAATTTGATGTTGTTATGTGTGAAGTTGTCCTACAGGCTCCTTACACTATCTTCATATTTTTGGGTTCTTTTTTCTTTTTCCTTTACAGTTGGGTGTTTTTTGCTTCCTCGTATTTCAAATCTTTGACTTCATTTATGGGATCCTCTAGTCTACTGTTGAATCCCTGTATATTATTTATTTCAGTCAATGTATGCTTAATTTTTGACTGGTCTTTTTCCATATTTTTGACACTCTCATTAAGATCGTTGAAAGTCTCATTACATTCCTCAGAGGTTTATAGAAGATTCTCGAGTAACCTTACAACTGTGTTTTTGAACTCTATATCCAGTTTGCTTTCTTCCATTTCTTCTATTTGTGACATGTTTGTCTCCGTATTTTGGCTGCTTCCCTGTGTTTGTTTCTATGTATTGGGTAGCTTCTAAGTCTCCTTGAGTTGATAGAGTGGCCTTGTGTAGTAGATGTCCTATAGGGCCTAGTGGCTCAGCCTCCCCAGTTACCGATGTGGGCACTCTTGGTGCACCACTTTGTGGGTTGTGTGCACAGTTTTGTGGTAGTTGAGACTTGATTGCTATCATTGTCACTGGAAGGAATTGACCTCCAGGGAACCAGCTTCGACTACAGTGGGAGAACTGCTGTGCAGGAGACACCCTTATGGAGCAGGACTTGCTTCAGTGGGGCTTTGGTGCTCCTTGAGTCTGCCCCTTGAGTGTATCACTTATGGATGTGAAGAGTTGTAATCTGGATAGTTTCACACTGACCACTGGGTACACTGGCTCTTGGATCTCTAGGGAGGTGCAAAGTCAGCCACTACCTGGAGCCAACCAGCAGGAGCTACAGAGAGATCTGCAGATTCCTCCTTTTTGTATGGGGTTTGGAAGTGCCCAGACGAGGCCCAGCTGTGAAGCAAAACAGGCTGGTGCTGGTGCTGGGTCTTGGGCCTTTTATTGATAGGTTTGGGGCTCCCTGACCCAGCTGCAGCTTGTTTGACAGATTTTTAGCCTGAGAAAGGAAAGACCATTCATATGCAAAAGCTGCTTTGCCCAGCTTGAGTGGGGTTATAAATTAGGTGGGGCTGGGGTCTCAGGGAATCACCAAGGTGGAACAAACAGAAATGGCTGCCAGTGAGCTTTGCTCCTGAGAGGTCTCAGCATGGGAACAATGACCGACTGCTGCAAGCACCTCCATCTGGAAGAAAGTAGCCCCAAGTTCCTGCCTGATGCCAGAAAGTCCAGTTTCTCCCTGTATGTGACTGGGTCCCCCAGAGTCTCACCCAGCACTAGAGCTCAGAGGAAGTAGGAGCTTGTAAATTCAGTTCATGGTACCAACCCTTTAAGTGGAGCAGCTGGGTCTCCAGCAGCCTGTGTGTCAGTCAGCCCCAATTCTCCTGGGTTTTTATAGTCTGCAGTTCTTACTGCCCATAGGGACTTCCTTTCCCAGCTCTAGAACTCTGGGTTGGGGGTTTGTTGTGGGGCTGGGATCCCTCACTTCTCCAGGCAGACTCTGCAGAGGCGATCTCCCACCTGATTAAAAAAACTGCACAGCTGGGTGCCAGACCAGCCTGTTCCTTGCCTCCTACCGTTTACCTATGCTGCCATCTTGGTTCTCTTTTTTGTGGACTTTTAAAATTCAGCTTCCCTGGAAAAAGGAGAGGTTGGAAAGTCACTGTGTGACAGGGTAGGTACTGAATCTCCCATTGCCCATCCTTAGGATGCTTGAACACAGCTGAACTGTTCCTCTGTGGCATCTTTGCTGGAACTGCCCACTAAAATGGTCCTTGATATGCATCCAGTTGAGCAGCTTTCACTGCTTTTCTAGTTACATCTGGCTGCTATTGGTCAAACGAGATAATTGGGCGCTGCCTTGGACCCTTTGAAACTTTGCAGCACCAAAATAGATGTGGAGATTCTACAAAACATATCACGGGTCTTCAGATAAATTTTGTTTGGAGGGGAAATGGCATTTCTCTAGACACAAATGAAAGTGTTTTTGCACTACATGGGGATAGCTGCCTGAAGCCAAGGATAGTAGCAGCCTCTCCTATAATCTTGATTATTTCCTTCCTTTTACATACTCTGGGGTTGTTCTTTTAGTAGTTCTTTTACATGTGGGCTTAGACTTTTTATTGGAAACTTTTCTTGCTTCTTAATGTAGGCTTGTAATGCTATGAAGTTCCTTCTCAGAACTGCTTTTGCTCTGTTTCATAGGTTTTGGGTTTTGTGTTCATTTTTTTTTTTTTTGTCTCCAGGTTAACTTTTTATTACTTCCTTGATTTCATTGTTAATCCACTCATTGTTTAATGTTATTTAGCCTTCATTGTGTTTAAATGCTTTTCAGTTGTTTTCATGCAGTTGATTTCTTGTTTTATACCATTGTGGTCAGAGAAGATGATGATCTGATTTTAATCATCTTCAATACATTAAGACTTAATTTGTGTTTAACATGTGGTGTATCTTTGAGACTGTTCAGTATGCACTTGAGAGGAACCTATATTCTCCTTTGGGATGAAGTGTTCTGTAAATATCAGTTAAATCCATCTTGTCCAGTGTCTTGTTTAAGGTCCCTGTTGCCTCATTGATTTTTTTTGTCTGAAAGAGCTATCCATTAATGTCAGTGGAGTGTTAAAGTCCACTACTAGATTGCATTGCCATCAGTCTCTTCCTTAATGTCTACCATTAGGTGGTACAATGTTGGCTGCATAATGTTTACAAGGGATAAATCCTCATATTGAGTTGATCCCTTTAGAATTATGTAATAATCTTTATCTTTTGCTATGGCATTTTTTTAAATCTATTATGTCAGATCTAAGTATAGCTAGCCCAACTTTTTTGTCATTTCCATTTGCATGAAATACTTTTTCCCATTCTTTCACTTTCAGCCTGTGTGTAGCTTTTGTTTGGAAAGGGGTCTCTTGTAAACTATATATATACAAGAGAGGTCCAGTGCAAGGGCAGGGTCCCTCAGCCTGGCTGGCGATCAAGGCCTATTGGGGGGTCAGCTGGTCAGGGGAAGGGACCCGGGGAGGTTGCCTGGCCGGCCTCCTTTGGGGAGGCTGGCTGGCGGCAGGGGGAGGGCTCTAGAAGTAGGGGGGTTATCAGGGCTGGGATCAGACTGATTGACAACTGCATTGTGCATCATAGTGACCAGTCAATTGAATTCCCACCAGAGGAGACAATTTGCATATTAGCCTTTTATTACATAGGATGTGTCATGTATTCTTATCCATTCAGCTACCCTGTGTCTTTTAATTGGATCATTTAATCCATTTACATTTAAGGTTATTGATTGATAGGTACTTACTTATTCTTTGTACCTATGTTTCTGTCTTTCTTTTTTCTTCTTCTTAAAGCAGGCCCTTTAACATTTCTTGATAGACTGGTTTGGTGGTAATGAACTTTAAATTTTATCATAGTTATGTTCCTTTTTTTTCATTTCAGAAACTCCTTTAAAATTTCTTGTAATGCTGGTTTGCTAGTGATGAACTCCTTTAGCTTTTTCTTGTCTGGGAAACTTTATTTTTCTTTTAATCCTATATAATAAAAGACTAATATGCAAATCTACTGAACAGCAGAATGACTGGTTGCTATGACACTCACTGACCACTAGGGGGCAGATGCTCCATGCAGGAGCTGCCCCCAGCCCATAGGCACGAGGCCAGCCAAGACAAGTACCAGTGTGCCCTCCCCCTCCCTCAGATCGCCCTGTCCATTGTTCCTCAGAGGGAGGCGACTGGCGGTGGGGTCAGCAGCAAGTGGGCAGTGGCACGGGGTGGGCTGGCACCATACCCTCCCATCACCTCCTGCAGAGGGAGGTGAACCTGCAGCGGCAATGGGGCGATTGGGGGGGCAGGACTGGCTGATGAATGGGCCAGCATCACCTCCCCCTCACCCCCCGCCATCATCCCACCAGTTGGCGGTCTAGGCTGGCGCCAGTGGAGGTCCCTAATCACCCTGCCAGTCACCCCACAAATTGGCCCTGATCACCAACCAGGCCTAGATTCCCTACCTGTGCACAAATTTTGTGCACTGGGCCTCTAGTCCTATCCAATAAAAGATTAATATGCAAATTGATCGTACCCTTGCCACATTCACAAGCCACACCCAGCAGCCAATCAGAGTGAGCATGCAAATTAACCTAAGATGGCTACAGCCACAGGGAGACTTGGGTTGCCCCTGGCAATGGAGGAAGACAAGCTTTCTGCAAACCCTGGCTGGCGTTTAAGGCAACAAGCTTCAATGGCTGTGTGAGCAGAGGCTTGGCTCTGCTGAAGGCTACAAAGTTTCAATTGTAGAAGATAAATAAATCCGATACCAGGGCCTCCACTTGGGTCGCTGAGGGGCATGGCTGGCCTGCAAACCACCACAGGCCCCTTGCCCAGATCACCCCACATCCCAAGGGAACACCGACCCTGATCCAGGACACCCTTCAAGGCAAACCAGCTGGCCCCCACCTGTGCACCAGGCCTCTATCCTATCTAATAAAAGATTAATATGCAAATTGACCATCAGTCCAATGCACAAGATGACTGCTCCCATGTGGTCACAAGATCTTGCCCCCATATGGACAGAAGATGGCCACCACAAGATGGGCAGCAGGGGAGGGCAGTTGGGAGGGATCAGGCCTGCAGGGGATGGTAGTTAGGGGTGTCTCGGGTGTGAGAGGAGGGAAGTTGGGGGTGAGCATGCCTGCAGGGAAGGGCAGTTGGCAGTGACCAGGCCCACAGGGTAGGGCAGTTAGAGACAAACAGGCTGGCAGGCAGAAGCATTTAGGGGCAATCAGGAAGACAGGCAGGTGAGCAGTTGGGAGCCAGCAGTCCTGGATTGTGAGAGGGATGTCTGACTGCCCATTTAGGCCCGATCCTATTGGACATCCCTCAAGGGGTCCCAGGTTGGAGAGGGAACAGGCTGGGCTGAAGGACACCCCCCACCCCATGTACAAATTTCATGCACTGGGCCTCTAGTTTTAAATAATAGCCTTACTGCATAGGTTAGTCTTGAGTGCAGGTATTTGCTTTTCATCACTTAGAATAGTTCATGTCAATAACTTCTGGCCTGAAGTGTTTTTGTTGAGAAATCAGTGGACAGATTTTGGGAAGCTCTCTTGTAGGAAACTAACTACCATTCTCTTACAGCTTTTAAAATTCTCTTTTTGTCTTTAATCTTTGGCATTTTAATTATGATGTGTCCTGGTTGGAGCTCTTTGGGTCTTGTTGAGACTCACTATGCTACCTGAACTGGTGTAATTTGATTTTTTTTCCTCATCACCAGGTTACCCAAATTTTCAGCCATTATTTCTTCAAATAGTTTCTCTTTCCCTTGCTCACTTTCTTCTCATTCTCATAACCTTATGATGCAGATGTTGTTATGTGTGATGGTGTCCTAGAGGTCTCTTAGACATGACTCATTTAAAAAAATTTTTTTGTGTTTTATTTTTTAAATTAATTTTTAAAAAATCTTTATTGCTGAAAGTATTACCAATACAGTGGTACCTCGAGATACGAGTTTAATTCGTTTCGTAACCTTGCTCATATATCAAGTTGCTCGTATCTCAAAGCAAATTTCCCCATTGAAATCAATTGAAATGCCGTTAATCCATTCCAGCCCCCAAAATGCCACCCCAGTTCTTGTTATGTGTTTTTGAATAAGAAAAATGTATTTATAAGTGACAAATATTGTATAAAAACATAACAAAAGAGAATGTAAAGGAATAAACTGGTTTTATAAAGTGTATTTACCTACTCGTTACACTCTGAATGCTACACTTTATCCCTAAACTGAATGTAACTTAACTAATCTTCACTGAACTTCATTGCTACTGGTCTTGGCATTTTGGGCCGATTAAAAAAAAACACGTATCCAACGAGGTTTGCCTCTTTCTCCCTTTCAAAATGTTTCTGAAATGGGTGAGGCAAGTTTCATTGAACAGCTCCCACGACCAGTAGCAACTTTTTCGGGGTGTTTCTTTTCCACGAAGTGTGACACCCTCTCCCACATTCCTAAGATCTCCTTTATCTCACTTGTAGAGATCTCCTCTACCTCTGGCTCCTCCTGGAAACCAATTTCTTGGAGAACCTCCGCATGTTGCTGAGATTGCAACTCTTGTAACTCCTCCGTGGTGAGTTCCAGAGAGTGCTCCTCGAGGAGCTCATTCACGTCTCTCTCATCCACCTCCAGGCCCATGGATTTTCCCAGAGACACTATCTCTTCCGCCACTGGCACCTTGAATTCGAATCCTTCGAAGGTCCTTTTGGCTATGGCCTCAGGCCACAGCTTCTTCCATGCAAAGGTCAAAGTCCTGGTTGTAACACCCAGCCAGGCCTGATCAATAATCTGAGGCATATTACGATGTTAAACTGGTTCTTCCAGAACTCTCCAAGGGTGAGGTTTGTGTTCTCTGTCACCTCAAAGCAGCGCCGGAACAGGTGCTTGATGTACAGCTTTTTAAAATTAGAAATCACCTCCTGATCCATGGGCTGCAGGATAGGAGTGGTGTTGGGAGGTAGGTAGACAACCTTTATAAACTTGAACTCTTCGAGGAATTCATCTTTCAGGTTCGGTGGGTGAGCAGGAGCATTGTCGAGGATTAGGAGGGCTTGCATGGTTAGGTTGTTTTCCTGTAGATATTTCTTAACAGAAGGGCCGAAAACCAGGTTTACCCACTCCACAAAGAACTGCCTGGTGACCCATGCCTTTGGGTTTGCCCTCCACATAACTTGCAGTTTATCTTTTAAAATCTTATAAAGACTCTGGGGTTTTCCAAATGGTATACGAACAGAGGCTTGATCTTGCAGTCGCCACTCGCATTGGCGCACAGTGCGAGAGTTAGCCTATCTTTCATGAGTTTGTGGCCGGGCATCGCCTTCTCCTCTGCCGTTATATAAGTCCTATTTGGCATCTTCTTCCAGAAAAGCTCTGTCTCGTCACAGTTGAAGACTTGCTGGGGGATATATCCTTTGGCTTCTCTCAGTTCGGAAAAAGTTTTGAGGTAATCCTCAGCTGCCTTCACATCCGAACTTGCTGCATCACCATGCCTGACGATGGAGTGAATGCCGGACCTTTTCCTGAAGTTATCAAACCAGCCTCTACTGGCTTTAAATAAGTCTTTGGATGCTTCGTCCGTGGAAGTGCGCGGGGTCTGCTCCAGCAAATCACTGTAAATTGCTCGCGCCTTCTTGCATATGATGCCCTGTGTTAATGTATCTCCTTTAAGCTGCTTCTCCGTCACCCACATCATCAGTAGATTCTCCATCTTTTCATGGAGAGAGCTACGGAGCTTAGAAATTATTGTAACGCCCTTAGCTGGCGTTATACCCTTTATGGACTCCAGTTTAAGCACAGTGCATATCGTTGAAGTACTACGCCCGTATTGCCTCGCCAAGTCAGCCACTCGCACATCTTGCTCATATTTTTCTATGATTTCACGCTTTAATTCAATAGACATCATCCTCTTCTGAGCACTGACCTTTCCACTCGCTTTCTTCGGACCCATGCTTATAAAAAGAAATGTGATAAAGTATGTAAATACACAAAAGATGCTTTGACAACGAGGTAAACAAGCACACTGACTGAGGCGTGGGAAACTATGAGATGCTCGAGTCGCAGTAAACTGGTGGGTCGTGTGCAGCCGGCTGATCCGCACGATGACTTGTATCTCAAATGTTGTTCGTATTTCAAAGGAAAAAATTGCTCGCTCAAGGACTCGTATCTCAAAAATCTCGTATGTTAGGGCACTAGTATCTCGAGGTACCACTGTATATCCTTTCCCCCACCCCCCCATTTACCCCTTTTATCCTGCTCTTGTGTTCCCCCCACCCCTCCTCCAGGCCTTCATCACCCTATTGTCTGTGTCCAGGGCTTATGTTTATAGTCATACAGGTTTTTGGTCTCTTTTCTTTTTTTTTCTTTTTATTAATTTTTTATACATATCTCCCCATTGCCCCCCCTCTCTCCCAGGCATACCCCAACCCCCCAGTGTCTGTGATCATTGGTTATGCTTATATGCATGCATACAAGTCCTTTGATTGATCACTTATCTACCTCACCTAACTTTAATCTTTCTGCTGTAATTTCACAGTCTGTTTGATGCTTTATGATTTTTGTCCCTCTGAGAATTATCAGTCTACTCCCTTTCTGTGCTCCTGATTCTATTATATGCACCAGTTTATTCTGTTGATCAAATTTTTAATTCACTTAATTTTTAGATTCACTTCTTGATAGATATGTATTTGTTGTTCATAATTTTTTGGCTTTTACCCTTTTTTTCTTCCTCTTCTAAAAGAGTACCTTTCAGCATTTCATATAATACTGGTTTGGAGTTGATGAACTCCTTTAGCTTTTTCTTCTCTGTGAAGCTCTTTATCTGCCCTTCAATTCTGAATGATAGCTTTGCTGGATAGATTATTCTTGGTTGTAGGTTCTTGCTATTCATCACGTTGAATATTTCTTGCCACTCCCGTCTGGCCTGCATCGTTTCTGTTGAGAAATCAGCTGACAGTCGTATGGGTGCTCCCTTGTAGGTAATGAACTGTTTTTCTCTTGCTGCTTTTAATATTTTCTCTTTGTCTTTTGCTCTTGGTATTTTAATTATGATGTGTCTTGGTGTGGTCCTCTTTGGATTCCTTTTATTTGGGGTTCTGTGTGCTTCCTGGACTTGTAAGTCTATTTCTTTTACCAGATGTGGGAAGTTTTCAGTCATTATTTCTTTAAGTAGGTTTTCAGTATCTTGCTCTCTCTCTTCTTCTGGCACCCCCACAATTCTGATGTTGGTACGCTTGAAGCCGACCCAGAGGCTCCTTACATTATCTTCACATTTTTGGATTCTTTTCTCTTCTTGCTTTTCCAGTTGAATGTTTTCCGCTTGTTTATATTTCAAATTTTTGACTTGATCCTTGCCTTTCTCTAGTGCTGCTGTTAGGACTCTGTATAATATTTTTTATTTCAGTCAGTGTCTCTAGTGTGTCCTTTTTCATCTCCTCTTGGGTCTCACTAAATTTATCCAACTTTTCTAGCATATTCTTGAAAAACCTTATAAGCGTCGTTTTGAACTCTATATCCAGTCGTTTTTTTCCCTCCATTTCTTTTGTTTGTAATCCCTTTCCTTGTCTCGGCATTTTCACTATACCGGGAGAACTTCTGTGTTGGATTCAGCCTTATGATACCAGACTTGCAAAACCGAAGAAGCCTCTGTTGACCTTGGGGGGGTGGAGTCTCAGGGCTTAAGGGACCGCCTTGCCTTCCAGTCGGCCCCGCCCTCCACGACCCGAGTCTCATGTGACTGGGTAATGGCTGGAGTGGTCCTTGTGCATGCACCGCAGTGCTTCTAATCGCTGGCTTTCCGGCTCCCCTGCGCACCAGGACCACACGAGACTAGGTCCCCAGGGTTTCGCCCAAAACAGGGGCTTAGTGGAGTCAGAAGTGGCACAGTTGGGAGGGTCTGTCTCCTGCCCACTTGCGAAAGCCAGCAGCACAATCAGCAATCTGTCCTGTGCGCAGTGCCGTGCGCGCCACCAGGCCTTTGATCTTTTGCGACTCCCCTAAATTTCCGTGCACTTCTCCCTTTTCACAGTCCAAACTCCCCCCATATGAGATTCGGCTGGATCTGGGGTTTAGTGTTGTAAGATAAGGGGTTCAATGCCTTTGAGAGTCTCCGTTTCCCTCTCACCAGAGAAAGCCAGCCAGGTACTCTGGCACCCGCCCTCTCAGCCCGCGCGTCTCCGTACCTCAGCTTTTTACAGCTCCTCTGGGTCTCTGTGAGCCCCTGTCTTTCCCTCTAGTTGTAGAACTTCCACTCAGCCAGCTTTCCTGTGGTTCTGGATGATGTCTGTTCTGTCTTTTAGTTGTAGTTTTGAAATTGTTGTGCGAGGCAGCAGTATAGGTGTTTACCTATGCTGCCATCTTGGATTTTCCCAGGTTTTGGGTCTCTTCACCCACCCACATATCTGTCCACACCTTCCATCTGAGATTCAACAGTCAGTCTATGTTTCTATGTCTCTAGATCTATTTTGTTCATCAGTTCATTTTGTTTATTATATTAAATAGGAATAATGCCTGTCTTTCTCTGATTTATTTCACTTAGCACAATACTCTCCAGGTCCTTCTATATTGTCTCAAAGGATAAGAGATCCTTTTTTACTGGTGCATAGTGTTCCCTGGCATAAATGTACTACAATTTTTCTATTCACTTCTCTACTGATGGGTACTTGGGCTATTTCAAGATCTTAACTATTGTAAATTGTTCTGCTATGAACATAGTGGTGCATACTTTTATTCTGATTGGTGTTTTGAGTTTCTTAGGATATATTCTTAGAAGTGAAGTCACTGGGTCAAAATGTTGTTCCATATTTAATTTTTTGAGGTAAGTCTATATTATTTTTCTATAATGGCTGTACCAGTCTGCATCCCCACAAGCAGAGTACTAGGCTACCCTTTTGTCCATATCCTTATCAGTGCTTGACGTTTGTGGACTTGTTCATGGTGGCCGTTTTGACAGGTCTGAGGTGATTATCATTTTAATTTACATCTCTCTGGTGATCAGTGACTGAGCATATTTTCATATGTCTCCTGGCCATAAGTATGTCCACTTTGGTTAGGTGTCTATTTAGGTCCTTTCTCCATTTTTTAATTGGTTGTTTGTCTTCCTTTTGTTAAATTTTATGAATTCCTTATATATTTTGGATATTAACCCTTTATCAGATGTATCATTGCCAACTATGTTCTGCCATACAATGGATTCCCTTTTTATTTTGTTGATGGTTTCTTTTGCTGTGCAGAAACTTTTTTTTTTATGTAGTTCCATTTGTTTAATTTTTTCTTAGTTTCCTTTGCCCTAGGAGATGTATCTACAAACATATGCTACAGATGTCTGAGATTTTGCTACCTGCCTATGATTTCTTCTAGGATTTTTATGGTTTCAAGTCTTACATTTAATTTTTTATCCATTTTGAGTTTATTCTTATGTATTGTATAAGTTGGTTGTCTCATTTCATTTTTTGTATGTATATTTCCAATTTTCCCAACACTATTTATTTACTTAATCCTCACCCAAGGATGTTTTTCCATTATTTTTATAGAGAGTGGAAGGGAGAGAAACTGAGAAAAAGAAACATCAGTGTGAGAGAGCCACATCAATTGGTTGCCTCCCATGTGCACCTTGACCTGTGGCTTGGTAAAGAGCCTGTAACTGAGGTACATGCCCTGGAGCAGAATCAGTCCATGGACTGCTGCTCTATCCACTGAGGCAAACCCAGAAGGGCCCCAGTACTAGACTGCTTGACTCCATTGTATCCTCTTGCTTCCTTTGTCAAATACTAATCGAGTATAATGGCTTGAGTCCATTTCTGGGATCTCTGTTTTATTCCACTGGTATATATTTCTGTTCTTGTTCCAGTATCAAGCTGTTTTGATTACAGTGGATTTGTAGTACAACTTGGAATCTGGTATTGTGATCCCTCCAACTTTATTCATCTTTCTCAAGATTGCTGTAGCTATTTGGAATCTTTTGGAGTTCCCAGCCCAGATGGCTCAGTGGTTGAACATTGACCTCTGAATCAGGAAGTCACAGTTCAAGTCTCGGTCAGGGCACATGACTGGGGTGTGGACTCCATCCCAGTGTGGGGCGTGCAAGAGGCAGCTGATCGGTGATTCTCTCTCATCATTGATGTCTTTATCTCTCTCTTTCTGCATCTCTGAAATCAATAAAAATATATTTAAAACTAGAGGCCTGGTGCATGACATTTGTGCATTTGGAGAAGGGGAAGTCTCCTCAGCCCAGCCTGCACCTTCTCGAAGTCCAGGAGCCCTCGGGGGATGTCTGACTGAGGCTTAGGCACACTTCCTGTGGGAAGCAGGCCTAAGCTGGCAGTCGGACATCTTTAGGGCTGCCACGGAGGCCAGAGAGGCTCCCGCCATTGCCACTGTGCTTACCAGCTGGGCTTCTGGTTGAGTGGTGTTCCCCCTGTAGGAGTGCACTGATAACCAGGGCAGCTCCTGCATTTAGCATCTGCCCCCTGGTGGTCAGTGCGCATCATAACAACCTGTTGTTCTGCCATTCAATCAGTTTGCATATTCGCCTTTTATTATATAGGATTGTGAAGTATTTATTCTCAATCTGTGAAATATGCTGTTGGTATTTCAACATGGATTGTATTGAATCTGTAGATTGTCTTGGGTAGTGTGGACATTTTGATGATGTTAATTCTACCCATCCGTGAACATGTTTTTTTTCTTCTACTTGTTTATATCTTCCTCTCTCTCTCTTTTTCAACATCCTGAAGTTTTTCCTGTACAAGTCTTTTACGTCCTTGTTTAAGTTTATTCTTAAGTATTTTATTTTGTTGTTGCAGTGATAAATGGGATTGTTTAGTTTCTCTTTCTGAGAATTCATTATTGGTGTATAAAAATGCCATCGATTTCTGGGTGTTGATTTTGTATCCTGCTACATTGCCAAATTCATTTATAATCTAGTAGTTTTTTGATGGAGTCTTAATGTTTTCTATGTACAATATCATGTCATTTGTGAATAATGAGAATTTTACTTTATCCTTTCCAAATTGAAAGCCTTTTTATGTTTTCTTCTTGTCTAATCATTGAGAGAACTTATAGTGCTATGTTAAATAAGAGTGGTGAAAGTGGACATTGCTGTCTTACTCAGGTTCTTAGGGGAAGTGGTTTTAGTTTTTGCCCATTGAGTATGATGTTTGCTGTAGATTTGTCACGTATGGTCTTTATTATGTTGAGGTGTAATCAATCTATGACAACTTTGTTGAGAGTTCTTTTTCTGTGAAAAATGGGTATTGGATTTTGTCAAATGCTTTTTCTATATAATCATGTGACTTTTGTCTTTGAATTTGTTTATGTGATGCGTCATGTTTATTGATTTGTAAATATTGTACATTCATGGAATAAATCCCACTTGGTCATGGCGTATAATCTTTTTAATATATTGCTGGATGTGATTTGCTAATATTTTGTTGAGGATTTTAGCATCTATGTTCATAAGGCATATATTGGCCTATAATTCTCTTTCTTTGTAATGTCTTAATTTTTAGAATTAGAATAATACTGGCCTTATAAAAAGAGCTTGGAAGTGTTCCTTTCTTTTGGATTTTTTTGAATAGTTTGAAGAGGAGAGATGTTAGTTTTTCTTTGAATGTACAGTAAAACTCCCCTGTGAAGTCATCCTGATGAGGGCTTTTGTTGGCTGTGAGTTTTTTTTTAATTACTGCTTCAGTTTCTTCAGTTGTTATTCAGGTTTTCTGATTCTTTCTGATTCAGTTTTGGAAGATTATACATTTCTAGGAATTTGTCCATTTCATCCACTTTGTCTAGCTTATTGGCCTATATTTGTTCATAGTAGTTTTTTTTATAATCCTCTGTATTTCTGTGCTGTCAATGATTACTTCACTACTTTGATTTCAGACTTTATTTATTTGGTTTCTATGTCTTTGTTTCTTGATGAGTCTTAAAGATAGAGATTTGAGCTGATCTAGAAACTATGTATCGAAAAAATGATTACCAATTTCTTCTCTAAATTTATTATTTTACTTTAACCATAAAGTGTTTATTACCATTAATTTCAAACTAGGCTGCAGGAAACATATATCTTTAAATTTGCTTTCTAAAAATAATTTTGGAATTCTCTGTATTTGGGCAAAGTAAAAATGTAAGAATTCCTTGGAAATTTCCCTCTTCTTCCCTCTCTTCCCTCTTTCTCTTTCTCACTGTCTTTGTTTACTTCAAGATACATTCATATTGCCCTAACCCAGTGGTCGGCAAATTAGTCAACAGAGCCAAATGTCAACAGTACAACGATTTGGCTCAGTGAATGGAGCCAAGGCCTGTAGACGCAAGGGTCCCAGGTTTTTTTCCAGTCAAGGGCACATGCCTGGGATGTGTGCCTGGTTCGATGTGCAGGAGGCAGCCAGTCAATAACTCCCTCTCATCATTGATGTATTTTCTCTTTCTTCCTCTCCCGTCCTCTCTGAAATCAATAAAAATATATATATATTACAAAATACATTCATAGGAAGTTATAAGAAATGGGAAGAAAATAGATTATTAATCATAGTGATTTAGTCATTACAAATGCAATATATTAAAATAATGCTAGTTATTAATTATTGAGTGTTCTGATGGATTGAACTTGAATACATTTCTTATTCTTTTGACTACATGTTTGATGTAGATCTCAGGAAGTTCTCAGTTCTTTTTGATAATGAAAAACTACTACCCTTTCAAACAGGACAGTCTTTTAAATCCTGATTGACTTAATAACTAAATGGTAATAAAATCCTTAGACTCTAGTTTTAACATTTTTTTTGTGTGTATGCAGTTTGAATATGTATATTGCATACAGGTTGACCTTAATATTTATTGGTTTTTTAGAGCTCAACTTATAAATTATTTTGAAAATACTTTGTTTAAAGGGTAAATACCATTTATTTTGAATACTGTAAAAACATAACAGGCTGTTATGAAAACTAAACTGAATTTTTTCATTCTATTTTTGTTTTGTAACTTTATTTTAAAATACTTTAATAAGCTTTTAAGGATATTCTGGAAAGTGAAATTTTCTCATAACCGAATGGTAACTAGGTTTTTATTTTAACTTTGAAACCACCATACATTTAACATAGTGTATACCTGGTAGTCTACTAGGTGTACCGATTAATAATGCAGATTTTTTTTCAATAGGTGGAGTTACACATATGATATGCGATTTGATATGTATGCTATTTTGTTGTATTGACAAAAAACTTAAAATGTCAAATATTCTGAGGATGTTAACATCATAGATATTTTTAAGCTTAAAAATGTCGATTTTTGTGCCAAAAGAAGAGCATTTGCAGGAAGTTATAAATCATTACTTCATTTTGAAGAAAAGTACTGCTGAATACTTCGGGAAACTTATGGTGAACATGCTCCATCTCAAGATACTTGTGAATGCTGGTTTAAACGCTTTAAAGGTGATGATTTTGATGTGAGAGACAAAGAACATCCAGATCAACTGAAAAAGTTTGAAGACCAACAGTTACAAGCATTATTGGATGAAGATGTGTCTCAAACTCAAAAACAACTTGCAGAAAGATTAAACATGGCTTAGCAAACAATTTCTGATCATTTATAAGCAATGGGAAAGATTTTAAAGGAAGGAAAATGGGTACCACATCATTTGAACGAAAGACAAATGGAAAACCGAAAAGTCGTCAATAAAATATTGCTTCAATGGCATGAAAGGAAGTCTTTTTTGCATCAAATTGTGACTGGCGATGAAAAGTGGTTTTATTTTGAGAATCTCAAACACACAGAATCATGGGTTGAACCAGGTCAACCATCAACATCAACTGCAAGGCCAAATTGCTTTGAAAATGCATTTAGTGGGATCAGGAAGGTGTGGTGTATTATGAGCTTCTAAAACCAGGTGAAACTGTTAATACTGACCACTACTAACAACAAATCAATTTGAACCATGCTTTGATCGTGAAACGACCAGAATGTACCAGAAGACATAGCAAAGTAATTTTGCTTTATGATAACGCACTATCGCACACTTTAAAACCAGTTAAAGACATGTTAAAAGATCTTGCCTGGGAAGTATTAACCCACCTGCCATATTCGCCAGACCTTGCTCCTTCAGATTACCATTTGTTCCAATCTATGGCACATGCACTTTCTGAGCAGCACTTCAAAATGTATGAAGAAGTGAAAAATTGGTTCTCTGAATGATTTTCCTCAAAACAAGAAAAGTTGTATTGGGATAGTATTCACAAATTACCTGAAAGATGAGGAAATGTATAGCTAGCGATGGACATTACTTTGAATAAAGCACTTTTGATGTTTCTCTTGAAATTGTCAGGTTTTCTTTGATTACAAAATTTACATTATTAGCTGGTACACCTGGTAGTTTGATACATTTTTGTTTAATAAATGTATGATTTAAAAGTTCGGCTACCAGGGTAGTACCTCGTATGGAACATAGTGAGAACTTACCAGGTTCCTATGGCTATTATGGCACTTACCATATTTTAGTACGTTTTCTCCCCTTTCTTTGATGTTAGTGCTTGCTCATTAACTTTATTATTCTTTACTAGAGGCCCAATGCACAAAATTTGTGCAAGGGGCTTGGCTTCTGCCATCACTGCATCCACCTCTGCTTCGGTCCCTACCCACCACGAATCGTCCAGAAGGTCATCCAGAAGGACGTCCAATCTAATTAGCATATTACACTTTTATTATTATAGTGTTTGAGATAAAGTATTTTTTCAGCAAATTTGTTGAAAGAGTAAAAAGTATATACAGTTGCATTATTTTGTCTCTATTAAGTATACCACACTTTACTAATCACACATTAATTTCAGTGTCAGTATACTTGGAGAGTCTGGAGACTCCTTAGTGAAACATCAAGTTGTAGTTGTCTGCCATCAGTTGAATAGGCTTACAGACAAAGTTTGAATCCTTCTTCAGAACTTCATAGGAGCAAATAGCAAGCCTTAAAACTCTATAAGAAATTGACAATATTTAAAGAGAATTTTGTTAAGTGTGAAAAACTAGAGATCTAAACAGCTGAAGAGTAACAGGTTTCTGTATATTTACAATTGTCTTTGCATCTCATAGCTAGTAGAATAATTCTAAAGCAAATTGAGTTTCACATTATACAATTACATAGTAATAGATGACTTTGGTGGCTCACATAATATACCCTTAGTCGTCAGTTGAGATGGACAGACACTGTGAGCTCAAAGGCCTCTGCCCTGACAGAGTTTCACTTTAAATGCGTGTTGCTTTCTTTTCTACTTTCTGCCTTTCTACAACGCTGCTGGAGTCCACTGTGGATGTCCCGTTATTCAGGGCCTAAGTATAGACTAGAAGTACCAGTTTTAACCAATTGTTAACACTTAGTTAATGGAGGATGGTGACTGATAGATAAATGTTTCAGCCTCCTATCTGGTGGGTGAACAATTCCAGAGGCCTTCTAGATGTTCCTCTGTTGCCCACAGCAGCAACCTCAGTAATGCACTATGGTATTAGCTTTTTCTCCTTTCTTGTCTTGTTCTCCTACTCCCTCACTCCTGTTTCCTATGATTGTTTTTTATATACTACTTGTATTTAGGTCTTTGTCTTAAGTTGTAGTTTCTATAGAAACTAAATTATTAAAGTCAGAAATCCTATCTAATAAAAGAGTAATATGCAAATTGACCGTCACTCCAACACACAGGATGGTTGTCCCATGTGGATACAAGATGGCTACCACAAGATGGCTTGCAGGGGAGGGCAGTTGGGAGGAACCAGGCCTGCAAGGGAAGGCAGTTGTGGGTGATCAGGCCAGCAGGGGAGGGCAGTTGGAGGGATCAAGCCTGCAAGAGAGGGCAGTTGTGAGTGATCAGGGCAGGAGGGGAGAGCAGATGGCGGGGGTGAGGAAGGGAGAGAGGGACCAGGCCTGCAAGGGAGGGCAGTTTGGGGCAATCAGGCTAGCAAGGGAGCAGTTAGGCATCAATCAGGTTGGCACGGGAGTGGTAGAGGGTGATCAGGCTGGCAGGCAGAAGCGGTTAGGGGCAATCAGAAAGGCAGGTGGATGAGCAGTTGGGAGCCCGCAGTCCTGGATTGTGAGAGGGATCCCAGATTGGAGAGGTTGCAGTTGAGCTGAAGGACATCCCCTGCACCCCTGTGCACGATTTTCATGCACCAGGCCTCAGTGTTATAAGCCTTCATAGATAGATTTATTAAAATATCATTAGTTAAAATGTTTGTTTCAAAAACTTTACTTCCTGTAGTTTTATACTGACACTGGTATATAACTATATCTGAAAGATGTTGCAGAACTGAGGAGGACTTGTTTTTGAGAATTTAGAAAAATTTTGTTTACCTGCTTGTTTTTAGTGGGAAATCATTACCAATCTGCTATTTAACAAATTGAGAGCCCTGTCACTACACAAATATTAGATTAGTGATTAATGAAAATATCCTATATAATAAAAGCCTAATTGCTTAGTGTCCAGTCAACCAGTTGGCTGTTCAACCAATCAAAGTGAAATATGCTAATGATATACTAAGGCTGCTCAATTACTCACTATGACATGCATTGATCACCAGGGGACAGACAGTCCCCTGGAGTCTAGCCAGATGAGCCAGATGGGCCAGCTAAGTGAGATGGGCCAGACACGCCCTGGAGCCCTTTCATGGTCCCTCCCCAGCTGGCCAACCTCCCGTGTTTTTCCCCAGCCTCAATCATGCACCAGGGGGGTCCTTCAGCCTGGTCTGCACCCTTGCGCAATCTAGGATCCCTCAGGGAATGTTGGAGAGCAGGTTTTGGCCTGGTTCCACAGGCCAGGTTGAGGGACCCCACTGGTACATGAATTCGTACACTGGGCCTCTCCTTGTTGTATAAGAACAATCTCTCCCAAAAGGGAAACTTTTGGGTTTAAAATCAGAGTTCAGGACAAGACTGAGACTGATGCATACCTGACTGTGTATGTGAGGGTATGTTTGTTTGCTTGTTATTTTTCTTGATTTGTTCAAATTAGAAGGCTATTAGTTTGGTTTTCAACTCAGTACTTATTGAACTCTATGCTTAAAATAACCAATCATTTTTCAGATTTTGAATAGATAAGTGTTGTTACAGTTGAACTATACAATTTAAATTTATTATGTCACCGAACAGTTTCCTATATTTGAACGTAGGCAAGAGAATTTAAATCTTTATGTCTAAGGACATTGAATGAAGCCATCTTGATGATTTTTGTTTACTCTTTTGCTTGAGGAAGAAAATGTATATTCTTAGAAAAGTCAGATTTAGAAAATTATGTTAAGGTCATTTATTTAACCATAGCATTCTCATACCTCTCTTTATAAGAACTCACATTGATATTTCAGATTTCATATTAAATCTGATGACTGATTTAATTTTTTTAAAAAAAGATAGATGCTGGAAATAATACAGTGCCCAGATAATGTAGTCAGTTTATAATTTTTATTCAGAACAATTCATAAAGACTCCAAACTTTGGAGAGGCTTTCAAGGTAGTTTCTTTAGTAACATTTTTGTCCTAGGATTATAAAAGTATAGTATACCTAGAGCAAGTCCAAATCCTATATAATAAAACCCTAATATGCAAATTGACTGAAAGGCAGAAACAGTTGACTGCCAGGGGGCAGATGCTCACCGCTGGTGCTGTTCCCTGGTGGTCAGTGCACTCTCACAGGGGGAGCACTGCTCAGGCAGAAGCTGAGTTCATGGCTGGCGAGTGCAGTGGTAGTGGTAGGAGCCTCTCCCATCTCCGCTGCAGACTAGTGGGTGGTAAGGAGCGAGGGGTCCCAGACTGTGAGAGGGATGTCTGACTGCAGGCAACAGGCAGTCATCCCCCAAGAGGTCCTGGACTGTAAAAGGGTGCAGGCCAGGCTAAGAGACCTCCCTAGTATTGTGCACGGATGTCATGCACCAGACCTCTAGTGTATAAATAAAATTATTTAACTTGCTTGCTAACTTATATGGCCCTGTTATCTATCAGCCCCTTTTCAAAATAGGGAACTGATTAATATGTAGATATCTAAAAGTATAGTTAATTCGTTCTTTTCCTTGATTTTAGTGGGAGATTTTGATAAGATCTGGCGAGAACATTGCGAGGATGAGGAAACACTTTGTGAATATGCTGTTGCAATGAAAAATTTGGCAGATAATCACTGGGCAAAAAGTTGTGAAGGTGAAGGACGTATTGAATGGTGTTGTAGGTGAGTAGTTTTATGAACTAACATGTTTGATTTCTAATGTGTTGTTGACATGCTCCAATTTAAATAATGCTATGCATAATTTATTGTACCAAAATAGAAGTGTTTGAAAACAGTTGATGTCTTTTAAACAACTTTTTGCCCCTTGCTTCACTTCCTGTAGATTTATTGCATTCCTCTTTTTAATTCAAAATGTTTTTCTTAGACATAACTTAAAATTTTCTGCTTCAGCTTTTTAAAAGAATAGCTTTAAAAATACATTTAACACAATTAACATTAATATGATAAAATGTGAAATTTAACATTACTCATTAATAAGTTATAGTATAGAAATTTCTTTGGATAAATATTTACATTTGGATTCAAGTAAAAGTGAGTACTTTTCTATAATTTAAAATTTGAAGACATCTTAAAAGTTTTAAAATCCTGATTTTCTTTGTGTGATTCAGGGTATTCCAACTTTTACATTGACTTTGGGTAATGTTTATTTTCTCATAGTATAGATTCTAATGTTAAAAACATCAGAAAGTGGAACACTGATGATCAGTTCTCTCAAAAGTTGATAAAATTATAGGAATGAATAGGTATATTAACTGAATTTTAAAATGAATTCCTAGAAAACAAAGCATTATCTTTCTACACGGGCAATAAGTTTGTGATAACTTCAGGTTTGTATTTTATATATAACTTTTTAATTAAAAATTTCATTGT
The DNA here is from genome assembly GCA_011751065.1 of Lasiurus cinereus. Taxonomy (NCBI): domain Eukaryota; kingdom Metazoa; phylum Chordata; class Mammalia; order Chiroptera; family Vespertilionidae; genus Lasiurus; species Lasiurus cinereus. Next base: position 71,551,047 of record JAAGEH010000307.1, read on the forward strand.
TAATCTCATTTAAAAATTATATAATACTATATTTCATTCTTTCAACAAGTGAACTAGAGAAAAAGATGTGTTTAAATTAGTTTTTTACTTATTCATTTAATAAGTAATGTTTAGTGCTGTCTACAGTCTTATTAGTCATATTATTGACTCTGGGAGTACAACAATCAACCAAACAGGCAAAATCCTTGCTCTCATGGAGCTTAGAGGCAAGAAATAATACATAAATTAAACATGTAATAGGTCAGAAATGATAAGTACAATGAGAAAAAAAAAGTAAGGAAAAATAAAATAGTTTTATGTAAGGGATACAAAGAAGGCCTCACTGAAATAATATGTGTAAAAGACTTGAAGGAAGTGGAAGAACAAGCTCTAATAATTCCAAAGGCCTTGAGGTAGAGGCATGCTGGCCTGTTTCAGAAACAGCAAGAAGACCACCAGGGTGACTAGAGCAGAATGACAGGATGACAGGGGGAGAATGGTAGAAAATAAGATAATGAACAGCTAGTTTTTGTAGGGGTTTGTGGACCATTATGAAGACATTGGTTTTTATTCTGCATGAGATGAGAAGTCATTGGGTGTTTAATGAAGAGAAGTGATAGGATTTTATTAGCTTTTTGAAATATTAATTCTTAAGAATTGCTCTGTTAAGGTAGACCTATAGGAAGGGCAGAATGTAAGTAAGGAAAACAGTTAGGAGGCTACTGTAATACTCAAGGCACAAAGTTATAGTTAAACGGTTTTTCTTGAAGAGTAAGGAAGTGAGTGAACAGGATGGTGTAATTCAGTGGTTCTCAACCTTTTTTAATGCTGTGCCTTTTTAATACAGTTCCTCATGTTGTGGTGACCCCCAATCTTAAAATTATTTTCGTTGCTACTTCAAACTGTAATTTTGCTACTGTTATGAATCATAATGTAAATATCTGTGTTTTCTGATGGTCTTAGGCTCTACAGCAGCGGTTCTCAGTTTGTGGGTCGTGACCCACAGGTTGAAAACTGCTAGCAAGGTCACCTACGACCATCGGAAAACAGGTATTTACATTATGATTCATAACAGTAGCAAAATTACAGTTTGAAGTAGCAACGAAAATAATTTTAAGATTGGGGGTCACCACAACATGAGGAACTGTATTAAAAGGGCACAGCATTAAAAAAAAGGTTGAGAACCACTAGATTAATGCTCAAATGATTGTATTGACTGAAGAGAGTGACAAGTGAGATGAAGATATATACATTTTGGTAATTAAGATAATGTGTAAGAAGGATGTTGAATGTGAGGTGGTTAAGGAGCAATGAATAAATAGGTGGTACCCTTAATGAGTTCTGGATTCAAAGAACTGTGGAGTTGGGAAAATATACGAAGGAACCAGAATAATAGGGAATAGGGTACTTGGAATTAAAATGTTGGGTTTTTTTTTGGGGGGGGGCAGTATTTGGTTCTAGATAGAAAATGATTATAAATCTGGCTTTTCTAAGAAAACACATTTTCTGTCTCAACCTAAGAAATACAAAATAAAGTGTGCAGCGAAACTAAATATTTCCCTTCTAACACAAAAGAAGAATGATGTGATCCAATCAGGAAATCACTATTTAAGACCATTATTGTTGGCTTTTAGCAGCACTACTTTTAAATTAGTACTGTAACCGGGCAGGTGTGGCTCAGTGGTTGAGTGTCAACCTATGAACCAAGAGGTCACAGTTTGATTCCATTCAGGGCCCATGTCTGGGTAGTGGGCTCGATCTCTGGTAGGAGGCATGCAGGAGGCAGCTGACTGATGATTGTTTCTTATCATTGATGTTTCTCTCTCTCTCCCTCTCCATTCTTCACTGAAATCAATAAAAATTATTTTAAAAAATAAATTAGTATTACAATACATAAGGCAAGTTCTTAGACTTCATCTTTTAAAAGGACATTGATATTCTTATAGGAGTATTTGCTTGCACTTTCTCTTGAATAATGAATCTGCCGTCCACTTCACTCTTCTTTTTCCTTACGTATATGTTTTTATCAATAGTTATTGTATCTACCTATGTTCTGAAAGAGATTATTTTATGTCAAACTTCTGAAAAAGGACATTAATAAGAAGTTAGCTCAAACTCTTGAAAAAGAAGAGTGGATGGCAAAATATGGTAAAAGATTTTACTATGAGAAGTTGTTCCAAGAGGAGTTTTAATTTATAATGTCTACTTTAAACTTAAAAATAGGTTGGGGGAAAAGCCTTCAAAACAAAATTGAAACCTGAATTATATATACTTCCTTTCTCTTTCTGACAGTTCTAAGGCAGTAATGTCACTTTGAAAGCTAAAGTAGGCTTTAAAAAGGGTGTAACAAGTTTGTTTCCAGTTAGTTGTACTTAAAACTTTATTGGAATTTGGCATTCGAGTTAAGTCTTACTATCATAACCCTGCTAAGATTTTGTTGACTGGTTAGCTTGAAGAATTCTACAAAAGATTTCTTAAAAAACATGATAAAATTTTATTTGTAATATGAAATATTAAAAAACGAGGCACAAAATACAATATAAAGTTACAGTTGTAACTTTAATTTTAAAAATTTGCCTTTTGTAACTCTTAACAGAGAAACGTATTCACTATTTCCTGGGCCATTTGAAAGTAAATGGCAGGTAACATTTCAACCTAACACATTTCTTAAGAATAAGGATATTCTTCTACAAAACCATAATACTATAATCACATTAAGATAACAGTAATTTCTTAAAATATCTATTTCATAAATTTAGATTTTTCTCATTGTCCCCAAAATGTACTTCATAATTTGTTTTTCTAAATCTAGTCAGGACTCCTGCATTACATTTGATGATTACATTTCTTCAGGTTTGTTTTTGTTTTCCATTAACCTTGAGCTTTTAGAGAAATGTTAGTTGATTTGTAAAATTGCTCATAGTCTGTAGTTTGTAATTGTTGGTTCAAGATAGTAAATAGCATTGTTCAAATATCCTATATTTCCTCACTATTTTTTTTTTTTTGCTTTTTATTCTTTTAATTACCAAGAGATATTTTCAAGATATTATTTTCCTCAATTTTTCTATTTTTCTTTAATAATTATTTGGCTCTTTAGAGATTTCATTTTTCTATTGAAGTGCTCCATATTGTTATCTGTTCAGTTAATATTTTTCTCCATTAAAAAAATTAAAGCAGTTATTTTAAAGTCTTTGTCTTTCTATTCCAACATATAGTTTACCTGTGGGTCTGTTTCTTTTAGCTGTTTTTTCTATCATGTTTATCTGCTTAATTTATGACTGGTAATTAAAAAGAATACATATACTAGCATTGTATTTACAAGAGACTGGTGTAAATATTATTTTTCTCTAGAGAAGGCATGCTTTTTTCTGACAGGCAGCCAGGATGAGAGACAGAACAGTTTGACCCCATCAGATGTTAAGCTGGATTGAAAGTAGGTTACCTCTTTAGATAGTTTGTTCACCTCTGGCATCTAGAACAGTGGTTGGCAAACTGCAGCTCGTGAGCTACATGCGGCTCTTTGGCCCCTTGAGTGTGGCTTTTCCACAAAATACCACGTGCAGGCATGCATGGACAGTGCAATTGAAACTTCGTGGCCCATGCACAGAAGTTGGTTTTTGGCTCTCAAAAGAAATTTCAATCGTCGTATGGTTGATACTTGGCTCTGTTGACGAATGAGTTTGCTGACCACTGCTCTAGTAGGACTCTGACCAAGGGAGAATGCAGACAATTTTCTCTATTTTTTAGTTTCACTCCAAGACTCCAGTGCTATTCTGCTATCTTTATGTGCTCAAAAAAAAAGCTATGGCGGTAAGCAGGAGACTGGTGAGAACAATCTCTGCATTTGGTATTCTTAAGGATTCTCTGTCACACCATTTTAAGCAGTCATTAAAAGCTTGACTGTTTTCCATTTAATACAACAGAGAAGACTTGATCCTCTGCTGCCCATGCACAAATGCCCAAGTGCCTGTGATCCCTTCCCATCTAGGAAAGGCTTGTGTCCCTGAATTTATATAGGTCTCCTTGCATCCTCAGTTCTCTCAATTTCCTTTTAATGTATTGCTTTTTAGATCGTGTATGTGTGTGTTTATTTTCCTAGAGGCCTAATGCACGAAATTAGTGCATGGGGAGGTGTCCCTCAGACCATCCTGCACCCTCTCTAGTAGGATCGGGCTTAAACAACAGTTTGACATCCCTCTCACAATCCAGGTCTGCTGGCTCCCAACTGCTCACCTGCCTGCCTTCCTGATTGCCCCTAACCACTCCTGCCTGCCAGCCTGATCACTCCCTAACCACTCCCCTGTCAGTCTGATTGCCCCTAACTGCCCTCCCCTACAGGCCTTATTGCCCCTAACTGCCCTTTCCTGCAGGCCTGGTGACCCCTAACTGCCCTCCCCTGCTGGCCTGATTGCCCACAACTGCCCTCCCTTGCAGACCTGGTCCCTCCCCTCCTAACCATCTTGTGGTGGCCATCTTGTGTCCACATGGGGGTAGCTATCTTATGTGTTGGAGTGAGGGTCAATTTGTATATTACTCTTTTATTAGGTAGGATAGAGGCCTGGTGCATGGGTGGAGGCCAGCTGGTTTGCCCTGAAAGGTATCCTGGATCAGTGTGGGGGTCCCCTTGGGGCATAGGGTGGCCTAGGTAAGGGGCCTATGGTGGTTTGCAGGCCAGCAACACCCTTTGGCGACTTAAGCGGAGGCCCTGGAATCTGGGATTTACTTACCTTCTATAATTGAAACTTTGTGGTCTTGAGCAGAGGCTAGGGCAGTCCAGAGCAGGCGGAAAGCTTGGCTTCCTCTATTGCCAGGGAAACCCAAGCCTCCTGCTCACTCAATGACTTTTGTTGAGATTTATTTATCTTCTGTAATTGAAACTTTGTATCCTTGAGTGGAGTCCAAGGTCAGCCAGGGTGTGCAGATACTTGGCTTTCTCCATTGCCAGGGAAACCCAAACCTCCTGCTCACTCCATGCCCGCAGGCATCTTGGTTGGGTTAATTTGCATACTCATTCCTGATTGGCTTATGGATATAGTGGAGGTGTGGTTAATTTGCATATTACTCTGTTATTAAATAAGATTGATTTCAAAGAGGAAGGGAGAGGAAGAGAGAGAACACCAATGATGAGAGAGAATTGTTTTTTTTAGCATTTTATTTTTTTAAATTAATTTTTATTAATTTTTTATACATATCTCCCCATTGCCCCCCTTTCCTCCCAGGCACACCCCGACCCCCCAGTGTCTGTGATCATTGGTTATGCTTATATGCATGCATACAAATCCTTTGATTGATCACTTATCTACCTCACCTAACTTTAATCTTTCTGCTGTAATTTCACAGTCTGTTTGATGCTTTATGATTTTTGTCCTCCTGAGAATTATCAGTCTACTCCCTTTCTGTGTTCCTGATTCTATTATATTCACCAGTTTATTCTGTTGATCAAATTTTTAATTCACTTAATTTTTAGATTCACTGGTTGATAGATATGTATTTGTTGTTCATAATTTTTTGGCTTTTACCTTTTTCTTCTTCCTCTTTTAAAGAGTACCTTTCAGCATTTCATATAATACTGGTTTGGAGTTGATGAACTCCTTTAGCTTTTTTTTCTTGTGAAGCTCTTTATCTGCCCTTCAATTCTGAATGATAGCTTTGCTGGATAGATTATTCTTGGTTGTAGGTTCTTGGTGTTCATCACGTTGAATATTTCTTGCCACTCCCGTCTGGCCTGCATCGTTTCTGTTGAGAAATCAGCTGACAGTCGTATGGGTGCTCCCTTGTAGGTAATGAACTGTTTTTCTCTTGCTGCTTTTAATATTCTCTCTTTGTCTTTTGCTCTTGGTATTTTAATTATGATGTGTCTTGGTGTGGTCCTCTTTGGATTCCTTTTATTTGGGGTTCTGTGTGCTTCCTGGACTTGTAAGTCTATTTCTTTTACCAGATGTGGGAAGTTTTCAGTCATTATTTCCTTAAATAGGTTTTCAGTATCTTGCTCTCTCTCTTCTTCTGGCCCCCCACAATTCTGATGTTGGTACGCTTGAAGCTGTCCCAGAGGCTCCTTACATTATCTTCACATTTTTGGATTCTTTTCTCTTCTTGCTTTTCCAGTTGAATGTTTTCTGCTTCTTTATATTTCAAATTTTTGACTTGATCCTTGCCTTTCTCCAGTCTGCTGTTAGGACTCTGTATAATAGTTTTTATTTCAGTCAGTGTATGTTTAATTTCTAGTTGGACCTTTTTCATCTCTTGGGTCTCACTAAATTTATCCATCTTTTCTAGCATATTCTTGAAAAACCTTATAAGCGTGGTTTTGAACTCTATATCCAGTCGTTTTTTTTCCTCCATTTCTTTTGCTTGTAATCCCTTCCCTTGTCTCGGCATTTTCACTATGCCTGGGAAACTTCTGTGCTGGATTCAGCCGCAGAAGCCTCTGTTGAGCTTGGGAGGGGTGGAGTCTCAGGGCTTAAGGGACCGCCTTGCCTTCCAGTCAGCCCCGCCCTCCACGGCCCCTGAGTCTCACGTGACTGGGTAATGGCTGGAGCGGTCCTTGTGCTCAAGCCCACAGTGCCTCTAACTGCTGCCTTTCCAGCTCCCCTGCACACCAGGACCACACGAGTCTAGGAGCCCAGGGTTTCGCCCAAAACAGGGGCTTAGTGGACTCAGAAGTGGCACTGTTGGGAGGGTCTGTCTCCCGCCCACTCGCAAAAGCCAGCGGCACAATCAGCAATCTGTCCTCCGCGTGGTGCCGTGCGTGACCAGACCTCCGATCCTTTGCAACTCCCCTAAATTTCCGTGCACTTCTCCCTTTTCACAGTCCAAACTCCCCCCGTATGAGTTTCGGCTGGATCTGGGGTTTAGTGTCATAGGATAAGGGGTTCAATGCCTTTGAGAGTCTCCGTTTCCCTCCCGCCAGAGAAAGCCAGCCAGGTACTCCGGCACCCGCTCTCTCAGCACGCACGTCTCCGTACCTCGGCTTTTTGCAGCTCCTCTGGGTTTCTGTGAGCCCCTCTCTTTCCTTCTAGCTGTAGAACTTCCACTCGGCCAGCTTTCCTGTGGTTCTGGATGATGTCCGTTCTGTCTTTTAGTTGTAGTTTTGAAATTGTTGTGCGAGGCAGCAGTATAGGTGTTGACCTATGCCGCCATCTTGGATCAATCTTGAGAGAGAATTGTTGATTGGCCTTCCTACTGCATGGCCCCTTTTGGGGATTAAGCCCACAATTGAGACATGTGATTGTATGGTTTAATATATATTTTGATTTCAGATACATAAAGCTAATTTTGGATAAGGACACAGTCACAAAAGATAACCGGTTGTGGTGTAAGTAGAAAAAGAAACTATACATTCTAGCCTGGTCCATGTGGCTCAATGGTTGAGTGTTTATGCATGAACCAGGAAGTCACTGTTCAATTCTGGGTCAGGGCACATAATTCATATTGCATTACATTAGCAGGTTCTTACTGTCATATGAGATGCCTGGAACATGAATGCGTGCACTAGTGGAGTCCTTCGGCTTGGCCTGCGGGTTTGGGCCAAAATCAGCTCTCTGACATCCCCTGAGGGGTCCTAGATTGCGACAGGGAGAAAGTCAGGCTGAGGGATTCCTTTGGTGCACAATCGGGGTGAGGGAGACACACAGGAGGTTGGCCAGCCTGGGAGGGACTACGGGAGAGCTCCAGGGCATGTCTGGCCCTTCTTGCTCAGTTTAGATTAGCTGGAACCCAGCAGCAAGCTAACCTACCAGTTGGAGCATCTGCCCTCTGTTGGTCAGTGCACATCATAGCTACTGGTCAACCAGTCAACTGTCTGCTCCCTGGTGCATGTCATAGAGAGCAGTTGAGTGGCCTTAGCATATCGTTAGCATATTTCACTTGCATTGAACTGCCGACCAGTCAACCAGACACTTAGCATATTACGTTTTTATTATATAGGATTATTTCACCACCAGAGATGCTAAATTTTGCCATTTGATTAATATGGTATCTATTACTGGGTCCTTCCATTGTAAAACTATGTTTTTCCTTTGCAATTAGCAAGTAAAATGTTGGCTTATGGATCAGTCCTGTCTCCCAACAATCTTTCAATTATTAAATCAATTATTTTATTTGTGACTGCAAAATGATTTTTAAAATGTGTTAAAATTTTAACTATTCTTTGAATTTACTAGCTGTCATTAGCTTTAATGTATGAACAAAGAATGGTAACATATTCTCCAGAAGGCTGGGTAAAAAATAAATATACATACATGTAAATCTTCCTGTTTAATTACCAATTTTCACGAGAATAGTCAATTCTAATTATGACAAATTTTTTTATTTTTGTTTTTGTTTTTTTAATTTTTGTAATATCACTATAGCCTCCTGGATTGTATTTCAACTTTTTTTCCATCAGTCTTTGATGTTCTTTTAGTGTTTTGTTTTTCCTATTCACATTATTTCATAGTTAGTCAGTGGGTGCCCTTCAAAGCTGACTTCAATGTCCTGACATCACCTTTGAGCACTTTCTTACATTTAGTACAAGATGAGCCTTTAGTTTTCCTGGGCAAAATCTAGGATTAAACTATTCATTCAAGGAGCCTGGGTTCTTTTAGTGAGAAATGGCATTTAGAAATCAAGATCTAGGTACTGGATATCCTGCTGGGGTGTCTTTCCTTCTAGAATTTTTCACTGAAAAACATTAGGAAAAATATATAGTCAAACTTAAAATTGATACTTTCTGTTCCAATATAACATTACAGGAATTTTGCCTTATGTCTTAATTTTATATTCTTCTGTTACATTGAATGACTTAGTTCTGAATAACATTAAAACATTTGTTTTGTCTTATGGTTCAGATAAAATGGTTTCAAAATTACTGTACCAATTTTATTGTCTTTAGAACATGTCCACTAAAGGTCATAATATCTCTAAAAATTACAATAGTTCTTTTGTGTGTGGTTATGTTACCAGTTGACTGCACAATTGGTTTTATTTTACTTTCAGTGTATGTGTTTTCCCCCTAATTTTCTGTAAATTTGGGGAACTATAAATCATTTACATGGTTTAGAAGTCAAAAGTTTATTTTAAAAAAAGTATATTCAGAAAAAGTTTCCTTCTATTTTCTTTGTTTCTTGTTTATCCTATCATTGTTTCTTTTTGCAGAAATAAGCAAATTCACACACATGTGCACGTACATACACATAAACATACTCACTCTTATTTATGCTCTTTTATGTCTTTCATTTTTACTTAATAATACTATTTCATGGAGAGTACTCTACTTGATATTGTATTAGTCAAGGTTCTCCAGAAAATTGTCTCGCTTGTTTGTGGAGACTCGTAAGTTTGCAGGTGAGCTGGCATGCTGCAGACTCAGGAGAACCACTGATGTAGTTCCAGTTCTAAGCTTGGCAAGCTTGAAACCAGAAAGAGCCCGTGTTTCAGTATGAGTGTAAAGGCAGGGAAAAGGCAGTCAGACAGGAGGATCTCTCATATTCAGGGAGAGTCAGCTTTTTTGTTATATGTAGACCTTGAACTGATCACAGAGAACAATATGTTTTACTTGTTCTACCAATATAAATGTTACTCTCATCCAGAAAATTCTTCAGAAAAATATCCAGAATGTCTGATCAGATATTTAGGCACCCAGTGGTCCTATAAAGTTGACATATAAATTAACTAGAGGCCCGGTGTACGAAATTCATGCTGGGGGGGTGGGTCCCTCAGCCCAACCTGCACTCTCTCCAATCTGGAATCCCTCTAGGGATGTCCAACTGCCCGTTTAGGCCTGATCTCCATAGGATCGGGTCTAAATGGGCAGTCCGACATCCTTCTTACAATCCAGGACTGCTGACTCCCAACTGCTCACCTGCCTGCCTTCCTAATTGCCCCTAACCGCTTCTGTTTACCAGCCTGATCACCCCCTAAATACTTTCCTTCCAGCCTGATTGATACCTCACTGCTTCCCTGCCAGCCTGTTTACCCCCAATTGCCCTCCCCTTCAGGCCTGGTCATTCCTAACTACCCTCTCCTGCAGGCCTGGGTCCCCCCCAACTGCCCTTGCCTTCAGGCCTGGTCCCAACTTCTCAGCTCTTCTGGCCTGATCACCCAAAACTGCCCTCTCCTGCAGGCTTGATCACTCCCAACTGCCCTCCCTTGCAGGCCTGGTCCCTTCCAACTATCCTCCCCTGCTGGCCATATTGTGGTGGCCATGTTGTATCCACAATGGGGCAGGATCTTTGACCACATGGGTGCAGCCATCCTGTGTGTTGGAGTGATGGTCAATGTGCATATTACTCTTTTATTAGATAGGATAAAGGCCTGGTGCATGGGTGGGGCCAGCTGGTTTGCCCTGAAGGGTGTCCCAGATCAGGGTGGGGGTTCCTTTGGGATGTGGGGCAGCCTGGGCGAGGGACCTGTGGTGGTTTGCAGGGTGCCCATGCCCCCCGGCGACCCAAGTGGAGGGATCTGGGATTTATTTATCTTGTACAATTGAAACTTTGTAGCCTTGAGTGGAGCCAAGCTTCCTGCTGGTTTTTGGTGGCAGCCATTTCTGTTGGGATTTATTTATCTTTTATAATTGAAACTTTGTAGCCTTAAGTGGAGGCCAAAGCAGGACAAGGCAGGCAGAAAGCTTGGCTTCCTCCATCGCTGGGGGCAACCCTGGCCTCCTACTCTCTCCAGCTCATAGCTGCTGCCATCTTTGTTGCAATTTATTTATCTTCTGTAATTGAAACTTCATAGCTTTGAGTAGAGGCCTGGACCCACCAGGATGTGTGAAAAGCTTGGCTTCCTCCATCGCTGGGGAAACCCAAGCCTTCCTCCTGTTTTCTCCATGGCCATAGCCATCTTGGTTGGGGTTAATTTGCATACTTGCTCCTAATTGGCTGGTGGATGTGGCTTGTGGGTGCAACGGAGGGATGGTTAATTTGCATATTACTCTTTTATTAGATAGTATCATCACAAGGTATAGATTTCTTATTTTGATGTTATTACAATCTTTTCCTGTTATATATAGTGCTATAATTAATAACCTTGTGTGTATTCTTTTTGTATTTTTGACATTTTATCTTTGGCAAATTCCTAGATGTGGAATTTGAGGATAAAAGAGTGAATGCCTATGTGATTTTGTTAGGTATTGCTAAATCACCTTCCATAGGGTGATTATATAATTTTGCAATTCCACTAGCAAAAAAATGAGAATACCTATTTCTCTACAACTTCACCAAAAGAGTATGTTGCCCACGTGTTGAAATTTTGACAATCTGATAAATGGGAATTATTGTCTCTAGTTTTTAATTAACATTTCTCATTTAAATAAAGTTGAGCATGTTTTCATATATTTAGGCATTACATGCTTTTTTCCTGTGAATTGTGTGGTCAAGTTTTTGACACTTTTTTCCTACCTTTTTTATTGTTTTTAAAGCTCTTTATATAATATACAGATAAGTGCTTTCTTTCTTAGTCTTTTTAAAATATCTTTTGCCATGCACGTTTTTGGTTTGCCATGTACAAGGTTTTTTCGTGTGTTTTTTTCACATAATCAAGTATGTCTATCTCTTTTATTGCTTTCAGCTTTTGATTATTTTAGAAAAGGCTTCCTGATTCCCAGATTATAAGAATTCCTTTTAGCATTTCACTCATATTTTTTCTGGTACATGTATGGTATCATTTTTTTTATATTTAGGTTTCTCACCTATTTGGAATTCAGTCTGGTTTTGTTGTGAAATATAAATCTAACTTTTCCACCCAAATAGATATTTATGAAAATGTCATTCATGAAAGAGCTCACATTTTCTACAGTGATTTGACATGATACTAGAGGGCTGCTGTACAAAATTTGTGCGTTGGTGGGGTCCCTATACCTCGCCAGCAATCAGGTTCTATGAGGTTCCTGCCTCCTCCTTTCCTCACCACCCGCGTGCCACCACCACATTGTTTCCGCCTCCTCGCCTCCTTTTTCCCTTGCTGCCTGCGTCTGCTGCCACCCATCCCCAGTTCCCAGTCCCAGCACGGGGTTCAGCCCCAATCAGGTGATGGGACCTGTCGGCCAGGTGGAGGGACTGGGAGGTTGGCTGGCAGGCCCTGATAGAGCGATTGGGGCCTGCCGGCCAGGGGTAAGGGGCCAACTGCCACTGCGGTGGTGGGCGGCAGGCCAGTCCGGAGCGATGGGGGGCGGGGACCTGTAAGGTTGGCCACTGACCTCAAGGAGAGAGTTGGCCTTCAGCACCCCCTGATAATGGGGCCATGTCCACCACCACCATCCTCCTGCCAAGCATCTGGTCCCGATCAGGTAATCGGGACCTGCTGGCCAGGGAGAAAAACCAGGAAGTTGGCTGACAGGCCCTGATCAGGCAGTCAGGGTCTGGGGGCTGGGGGCAGCTCCCGCAATGAGCGTCTGCCCTCTGGTGGTCAGTGCACATCATTAGCAACTGGTCATTCTGTTGTGATGGTTGCTTAGGCTTTTACCCTATCTATTAAAGAAGGAATATGCTAATTGACTGTCACATCTTCACAAAAATGGTGGTGCCCACAGCCAATAAGGAGGGAATATGCTAATTGACTGCCACACTCTTAAAGATGACAGCGCCCACAGCCACAAGATGGTGGCTCCCATTCCCCTCAGCCCTGCCAGGATGGCAGACGCTCGGCACGGCCAGACCCACCCCTTCTGCGCGCCTGCCTGTCACCCAGTCCCCTCAGCCCCCCAGCCACCCAAAGCCAGCCGAGGTGCAGGCAAGCCTCAGATGTGGGCTACCCAGCCAGTACCCGAGGCACAGGCAATCCTCGGATAGCAGCGGCCCAGCCACCCAGGGCTACCTGAGGCTCAGATAACCAGGGATGGCCGAGGCTTGTGCTGCCGGCAGAGGCTTGTGCTGCCGGCAGAGGCAGCAGCAGAGGTGTAATGGGGGTGGGGGGTTGCCTACCACCCCTGAGGGCTCTTGGACTGTGAGAGGTGGCAGGCTGGGCTGAGGGATCCCCTTCCCCAGTGCATGAATTTTCATGCACCAGGCCTTTAATATGTGTGTGTGTGTGTGTGTGTGTGTGTGTGTGTGTGTGTGTGTGTGGTGTATGTGTATATATGTGTATGTATGTATATGTATATGTGTGTATATATGTGTATATATATGTACGTACATATATATGTGTGTGTATGTACACACACAAACATATGACAAATTTTCCTATATAGTTGGTTCTGTTTTAGGCCCTTCTGTTATGTTTCATTGCCTCTGTCATTTAATCAATGTTATTCTATAAACATCTTTTCCCCATCCCCACCACTGTTCGTCTGAGTTTTCCTGGTTATTTTTTTTATTTTTTAAATATATTTTTATTTATTTCAGAGAGAAAAGGAGAGGGAGAGAGAGAGAGAAACATCAATGATGAGAGAGAATCATTGATCAGTTCCTTCCTGCACACCTGGGATCGAGCTCTCAACTCAGGCATATACCCTAATTGGGATTTGATCTCTGATCTCCTGGTTCATAGGTCAATGCTAAAACACTCAGCCATGCCAGCTGGGCATTCCTGGTTATTCTTGCCTTAGTTTTTTTTCTATGTGTACTTTAGAATCAACTGGTCTAAATAAAATATTTAATTTTCTATTTTTATTGAGTTTACATTGAATTTTTTAATAATAGGAGAAAACTGATATCTTCATAATGCTGAATGATTGTATCAATGAAAAAAATATATATTGTTTTATTTTTTCTAGTCTACTATTGAGCAGTAGTGTTTTAAGGTTTTGCATATATTGGTTATGCATATTTCTGGTTATGTTTATTGCCAAGGTTCTTATCCCAGCATTAAGAAGGGTTCAGCAGTCTGGAGAAAGGCCATGCGTAGATTAAGTAGGAGTCCAGAGATGAGAGATAATTTTGAAAGGCATTGGGTCAGACGAGCTTCAGCTAGAGGAGCTAAAGTTCCAAGTTCTTAGTTCTTCATTTTCCTGTCTCAGGACCCGTTTTTTATTAACACAATTTGTCCTAAGGCAAAGTGGAGATAACACACTTCAAAGAAAAGGATTTACAGAAGCATTGTCAGATTGGGGAATAGCCTACAACTGTTCAAGTGTTAGGCCCACAGAAGGCAATAACATGTAGATTGAAATACCCTGAGCTGTCTGCCAGCAAACAATCATCCTATTCAGGTTTGGGGGAAGTGCCCTCTAGCCACTCCAACATATGTGACTCAGCCCTTGTTGAACCCCCAGATTTCATCAACCTTTTGATGAAATTCTTGCAATTATGACATGCTGGAATTGGCTTCTGGCAGTTTATCCCTAGGTATTTTATCTTATTGTTGCTATTATAAATGTGATCTTTCCTTCCATTATGTGATCAAATAGGCCATTTGTATATTTGTGGAGACTTCACTTATGTATGTTTTATTGAATTCTATTACTGTTTGTGTTAGTTTATGATTGATTTTTTTGGCTTGTCTACGTATGCTGTCATATCATCTGTGAATATACAGTTTTCTTTCTTTTTTCCAGTTCATTTGACTAAGTTGTTTTCTTTTGTCTATTAATATATGTGATATGTTCTCATTAAATAAGTTATTGGCTTTTGGGTTGAGTGTTCACCAATTCCTATATTATTGAGTGCTTTTATTAAAAGTAAGTGTTGAATTTTTGTTGAATGTCCCTTTTAGCACCCATGAAAATGAATTTGAGTTTTCTTCTTAGATTTATGAATATAGTGAGAATATTCCTATATTGAATCATTCTTGCATTCCTGGAATGCATACTCTTTGGCCTGTTTGATTCTATTTGCTAACATTTTATTTTACATTTTTACATTTATACTTATAAGTGATATTGATCTGTATTTTTTTGTAGAAATTATGAGACCTAATTGTCATTGTTATTTTGCTTCCTAAAAATGACCTTAAAAAATTTATTTTTGTTGCTATGATCTGGAAATATTTAAATAGTTTTGAGGTTGTCCCATTTGTACTCATGGGAGTTTATAGAGGTTATTGAGTAACAACACAAAGATATCAATGCCATTGAAAGTGCCATTTATTACTTACATCCCAAGAGAAAGGTGCCACACAAGTCCACAAGGGAAGCATCAGATTTGGTCAGAAGGCAGAAGCAGGAGTGAGGGGAAAGAACAGACCAGAGACTTTATGGGGTTTCTGTGAGAAAGGCAAAGCAGGGCAGAGTAAGCTGTGTAGGAATGGCTAGTCTTAATAATTCTGGTGGGCTTTGGGGAGTAAGAGTTTGTCCTTGTGTGGTACCTGGACCAGGATTGATTTAGGGTAGGGAAAGTAATAGGTTGATGTGTGAGAGTAACAAAAGGAAATGTCTTGTATTGAGAGGCATGCTCCCAAGTTAGCTGTTTATTATCTTTAGCTAGCCTTGTGAGAGGCAGTTTCTCCCTAGGTATATAAGGCCCTCCAAGATATCAAAACATCATAAGATACAAAAATAAAAACATGATTAATACAGTATTATCTGGTTTAATAGAAGCTTGGTAGAATTCCTCATTGGATTGCTGGTGCTTTTTTAAAGTCTGCAATTCATATATCAATTTTGGTTTTGTTTAAACTTACCATTCCCACCAATAACCAAGAGTCAAATTTAATAAATTTTCCTATATTCTATTCTTAGAAAATTTTTTCTTCTGTTTTCAGTTTTATTTACAAAAAGCTATGTAAGTTAAAGTACCAGTTTGCATATTTATTTGTTGGTCTAATTTTGTTTCTAAATCATTAATACCTTGCTCTCTTTTGGTTTACATTTTATCCCCCTAATCCTTTGTGTTGAATATTTATTTCATTTATTTTTATTCTTTCATTTGTATTGCTATAACATTAAAGGGCTTGAATTTTCCTCAGGTCATTATTTCAGTTACATTCCCTAGATTCTGATGTGGTGTTTTCACAATTCTTTCTTTCTTTTTTAGAAATTCTGTGAATTTTTTTTTTTAATCAATATTTCCCCTTTGACCCCAGAGTTATTTATTTTTTTTTTAAATATATTTTATTGATTTTTTACAGAGAGGAAGGGAGAGGGATAGAGAGTTAGAAACATCGATGAGAGAGAAACATCGATCAGCTGCCTCCTGCACGCCCCCTACTGGCGATGTGCCCGCCACCAAGGTCACATGCCCTTGATTGATTGGAATCGAACCTGGGACCCTTCAGTCCGCAGGCTGACGCTCTATCCACTGAGCCAAACCGGTTTTGGCCAGAGTTATTTAATTTTAAAAAAATTTGCAGGTAACCTTAGCTAGTTTAGCTGAGTGGATAGAGTGTCTGCTTGGGGACTGAAGTGTCCTGGGTTCAGTTCTGGTGAAGGGTACATGCCCGGCTTGTGGGCTCGACCCCCAGTACATGGTGTGCAGGAGGCAGCCTATCAGTGATTCTCTCTCATCATTGATGTTTCTCTCTCTCCCTTTCTGAAATCAATTAAAAAATTTTCTAAAGCATTGCAATTGAAATGGACTTTTTGTATTGTTAGTTCTACTTTTATTGCATTGTGAATAGATGATTTTGTTTGTATTATTTTTTCTTAATATGTTTTTTTCAAGACTTAATGCATGCATTATGTCATTTTTGTGAATATTCTATGTCACTTGATAAGAATCTATACTCTGTATCAGAGGAGAGATTGTTAGTGAAAAAAATAAACATCATGCTTTCTAGGGCTTTTGTAGTTTTACTCTTCATTCACTTTATTGAGGTGTGTTGAAGTCCCCTGCTGTTAACTGTATCTGTTTCTCCATGCATCTTATGGACTTTCTGCTTTGTGACGATGGTTTCTATGATAAGTGGCACATAAATATTTATAATTGTTTCATCTTCACTGAGAATTGTGGCCTTCAGCACTATAAATTACTTTTTTTAAAAATTCATTTAATTCTTTTTATTCACTACCATCTTTTTCACTAACATTTCCAAATCATCTCACAGATGAAATTCATCTTCCATTTAGATTCTTTGATAACAGCTTGCTGTTCTTAGACAACAAAATCTGTTTTTCTAAGGTTTTGTTACAAGATACACAACTTGGTTAGATATAAAATCTTTGACTCACACTTTACTTCAGTTTCTGGACAAAAACATCTTAATTTGGATTTATATGATTGTTTCTTTGTGATTAGATTCAAGTTAAGCATATTATATAGTTTATTGAAGTAGCTGCCAACGGGTGGTCCGCGGACCACGAGTGTTCCGAGAGGTCCAAAGGTTGGCGACCTCTGGTTTAAAAAATTTTTTGGAGCAGTGGTTGCCAACTGGTGGTCCATGGACCACTGGTGGTCCATGAGGTCCGACAGTTTGGTGACCACTGTTATAGTGTCCTTCCCAGTGTATTACATTACATGGGATCTGTACTGAGTTAACATTTGAGATATTTTTCCCCCTTTCAAGTAGACTTCATTTTATAGAGCAGTTTTGGGTCACAGCAAAATTGGTATCTTTCTATCTATATTCGTGGCGTAACTCTCCAATTATTTATTTTTATTACATTATTTTAAATTTTTAAATGTGAAGTGTTCTTTCATACCTATAGTTGCTTATTTAATATAATTAATGTTGAAGTGTCATGTTGCAGGTTTCTTCTCATGTCTATTTTGTTTTCTGTATTTTGAGAATTTTTATTGGGATAACATTGGTTAATAAAATTTTATTAGTTTTGTGGATTTCAAAATGGTGATGGAGTAAGTGGAAGCTACACTGATACTCTCCCAGGACAAAACTGGAAATACAACTAAAATACTGAAAAACCATACTGAACACTAGCTGGAGAAAACCCTGATAACCTAGAATGGAAAATAGAAACCTCATAGAGACTGTTAAAAAGTGCTGAGATATGAAATTGCTGGCGGGGCTCACAGAGCCAGCAGATGAAGGTCCAGAGGGATATCTTAGCTGTCAGGGGGTGGAGGAAGTTCCCACTGAGAACTCTGGGATATCCATCCCAAACTGCCCCCTCTTCCGCCATCCCCATCCCAGAGTATCAGAATTGAGAAAATTGCCAACATAACATCTGACTCTGCAAAGCAGCAGGATTGCTGTCTGCCAGCCAGAGATGACTGGAAACGCAGGCAACCTCTTAAAGGGACAACACACAAAATTTTGCAACCACTCACCTTAGGCTCCGGCAGAGGGTGGACAGAGTGGACTGGAACAGTCTGAGCAGAAGCTAGAATTGAGAGCTCTGGGGCTGGAGCTCAGAGGGCAGCCATCCCAGTCTCTTGTGTAGAGTCATTCCCTCATGCTGCAGAGGAAATATGTTCCCAGTGAAACTTGATATCTACCAGGTTAGAAAGAAATCACTAAATCAGAGAACCAAAAGGAAAAAAGAGGACAGCTTAAGGGAGCTGTGAGCCAACATGAAAGGTAACAATATTCACATAATAGGAGTGCCAGAAGGGAAGAAAGTGAGCAAGAGATAGAGAACATGTTTGAAGAAATAACGGCAGAAGACTTCCCTCACCTGGTGAAGGAAAAAGTCACACAAGTCCAGGAGGCACAGAGAGTACCAAGCAAGAAGAACCTAAATAGGTGTATGCCCAGATACATCATCATTAAAATGCTATAAATTAAAGACAAAGAGAACCTTAAAGGCAGCAAGAGAAAAGTAATTTGTTACCTATAAAGGAGCTCTCATAAGGCTGTCAACTGATTTCTCATCAGAAATTCTACAGGCCATCATGAAGTATTCAAGGTAATGAAAAGCAAGGAATCAAAAGCAAGATTACTATATGTGTAAGAATATAATTCAAAATAGATGGCAAAATAAAGAGCTTCCCAGACAAGAAAGGACTAAAGGAGTTTATCACCACCAAACCAACATTGCAAGAAATGATAAAGGGACTACTGTAATGAGAAAAGAAAAAGAAAAACATATGCATGAAGAATTAGAATGACAATACATAACTACCTACCAATAATAATCTTACATGTAAATGGATTAAATGCTCCAATCAAAAGACACAGGGTAGCTGAATGGATATAAAACACAACCCAATTTTATGCTGTCTATAAGAGACCCACCTCAGAAGGAAAGACACACAGGATGAAGGTGAAGGAATGGAAAAAATATTCCATGCAAATGGAAAAAAAAAAAAAGCTGAGGTAACAATTCTCGTATCTGACAAAATAAAGGCCATCACAAGAAGCAATAAATGTCACTATATAATACCAAAGGGATTGATCCAACAACAGGTAACCCTGGTAAATGTATATGCACCCAATATAGGAACCACAAAATATATAAAAAGAACTCCTGGAGAACTTTAATGGAGAGATAAACAGCAATACATACAATTATAGTAGAGGACTTTAACACCCTGCTGACTTCACTGGTTAGGTCTTTAAGACAAAAACTTAACAATGAAACAATGACTCTACATAACACACTGGATCAGATGGATTTAATTGACATTCATATAACATTTCACAGCAAAGCTGCAGAATATATATTCTTCTTAAGTGCACATGAGTCATTCTCAAAGATAGACCACATGTTAGAACACAAAATAAATCTCTACAAGTTCCATAAGATTGAAATATCAAGCAACTTCTCAAAACATAATGGAATGAAATTAGAAATGAACTATAGTAAAAACACTCAACAACATTGACACACATGGAGGCTAAATAGCATGTTATTAAACAATGAATGGGTTACCAATCAGATCAAGAAAGAAATAAAAAACTTTCTGGAAAGTAATGAAAACACACACAAAATCTCTAGGACATAATGAAAGCAGTCCTGAGAGGGAAGTTTATAGTGCTACAGATCTATAAAACAAACAAACAAACAAACAAACAAAACACAAGAAAAATCAATAATAAACTATTTAACCCTACAACTTAGAGAATTAGAACAAGAACAGAGTAAGTTAAAAGGAAGGTAATAATAAAGATCAGAGCAGAAATAAATGACATAGAGTAAATGAAAAAAAGCTATAAAAAATCAATGAAACTAAGAGCTAGTTCTTTGAACAGATAAATAAAATTGATCAGCACAATTTACAATAGCTAAGATCTGGAAACAGCCCAATTGCCCATCATTAGACACATTAGATAAAAAAGCTGTGGTACACATACACCAAGCACGTCAAACTTGTGGCTCATGGGGCCTCATATGGCCCACAATAAATATTTTTGTGACCCAGGCAATATAAGGGTATGTAAGAAATGTTTTAATAGAATTTTTGTAACTTAATTTTTATAATATCTTACACATAACTACTAATAACGAACTACAACCTTTGCTAATGACTGATTACTATAATCGTGTTGCATTCATTTCCCTTATGTGCCTTATGTGCAGGTGCACCATTTCTCTTCACTAATATTAGCAGCAAATATTTTAGTCCCATCATTAGTCTTACACTGACTTGTTTGGTGTGTGCAACAGGAAATATTTAGCTCTTAGAGAGCAAGAAAAATAGGCTTATTTGTGTTACACTTACTAATTTGTGCATTTATGCAGTGTCTGGTAAGTTAACGTTTAAGAAAAAAATAATTTTTATTAAAATGTTCTATTTTGTGTTAATGATTACTCATTTATTTCAGCCCTTGGTATTCAGTATGTCTCTATAGAAATAAACCTATATTTCTATGAAAATTGAAGCTTTTATGTGTTTTTGTGTGTGTTTTTTTCGGCCCACATAAGCTTAAACCTTGTTTATTTGGTCCATGTTAGCCTTTGAGTTGACATGCTTGTGCTAGAGGCATTATTTTAGAAATAATTCCAAGATGATAATGGCTACACTTTTTTTTATCAACTTTACTGAAGTTTTATTTATATTCTAATGTACATTTAGTTGGTATTGATAGTTGTTTATATTTATGTAACTATTAACACTATCAAGATATAGAACATTTCCATAACTCTATAAGCTCCATTGTATACCTCTGTAGTCAGAGCCATCCTCAACTACAGAAAACCACTAAACCACTTTCTATAGTTAGATTAGATTCCTAAAGGCTACATTTCTAAATTGGCCTGTGGATCTTGCATGATCTAAAGCTTGCTTATCATTCTTCTCTCTATATGCATGTTGACCTCATGGCCTTTTTACTTGTGAGTCCTCCATCTGTCCATCCACCCATTTTTTGCCTGTCGCTTTAAATTTCAGATACTTGGAACTGATCTCTTCAGGATCCAGGCTGCCTTCCTTTTCTTTCATCACTTTGTTCATGCTATTCTCTCTGCCAGGAAAGTGCTTCTCACTTTAACTAATGTTCTTTCCTTGCCTGATTTATTCCTACTCAGTTTTCAAAAATTATCTTATATTAATGATTTTAGAGTGGGTTTGGTATTTATCTATTACTTGTATTTTCTTTATCTATAATAATAAAAGCATAATATGCTAATTAGACCAGACAGCCAAATGACCTTCTGGACGAAGCTGGGGCTGCAAAGGCTGAGCCATTTGCACGAATTTCGTGCATTGGACCTCTAGTAGTCATATAAATTGTCTCCTTTACTAGTGTGAGCTCCTTGAAGGCAGATATGCCTTCTTCAATTTGTTGTCCTGTCAAATTTATGCCTGGCACATGATAGGTACTTAATACATGTTTAATTAATGATGAATGTATTTCAATTCCTGTGTGTAATTAGGGTTAAAACTAAATCTCAGTAGGATAAGTTAAAAAAGTCTTAAATAATAGAAATCTAAAAAAAATGTGTTTGAAGTAATAGCTTACTATTAATATGAGGAGAACTAGGCATTGTTCCATGCTTAGACCATAGTTCTACTTGCAGAAATCAGTTTTAAATTATTTGCTCAATTCTTACTTTTCTTACTACGTGTTTTTGGAACTTCACCAGGGAGTGTCTATGGAACAAAAAAGTCTAGCTTTGTTCAAAATATGAGCTATATGTAACTATTATGTGATTTATTCTAAGAAGTTAAAAAGAAAGAATATTTTAGGTTCCATTCTCCTTCACTTTAAGTAGCTTTGATAAGTATATCTGTTAATTGTTTTTAAGTGTGTATCTCCTGTCAAATAGGTCTTACTACTCTTTTTTTTCTGTTAGATTTCTTGGCTTTATTAGCTAAAAAGTGTTAGAGTTGATTCTATGGTTCATGTTTGTTATTCTAGTATATACCCAGGCATGGTGTCCTCCTGTTCACCCTAAAATTGTATTAGATACAAAAAAATTGTTTAAGGTTTTGCCAGTCACCAGTTTCTGATTTTGGATAGCAACCTGATATGGCTCTATTATATGAGTTTAAAATTATACATCTTGAAAAGACTTTATTTTAATAATACAGTGGTACCTCGAGATACAAGTTTAATTCATTCCGTAACCTTGAGGCATGGGAAACTATGAGACACTCGAGTCGCAGTAAACTGGTGGGTCGTGTGCAACTGGCCGATCCGCGTGCAATTACTCCTATCTCAAATGTTGCTCGTATTTCAAAGCAAAAATTGCTCGCTCGCTCGACGGCTCGTATCTCAAAAATCTCGTAATGTTAGGGCACTTGTATCTCGAGGTACCACTGTATAGGAATTGGGAATAGCAGGAATAGTCTCTTGATACACAGAAATAATTTTCAAGTGTTACAAAAACCATACTGTGTTTAAGCCTTTGTTTTCTTTGAATGTATACCTTTATGAATTGATGCTATTCTTCCTAAACTAGATTTTTATACCATCCTTTCAGAGCAAATAAGAAGTAATTGTGAATGTGTTAACAACCTGACTGTCATAAACCAGAAGGGACCTGAAGAATAACTGTTGGGATATTTGTCTAGTACCAGCATAACTGGCTATTAATTAACTGTGACTACTATTCTTTTTTATAAGCTATAGCTAAATAAAGGAATCATCTAAGTTTTTCTGGAAGAATTTATGTTTCAGTTAAGCATAAAGTTCAGCAATATATATGAACACATCTGTGTTCCTGAAAAGCATACTTTATATAAATATATATACCCTATATAATAAAAGGCTAATATGCAAATCTATCGAACAGCAGAACGACCAGTTGCTATGACATGCACTGACCACCAAGGAGCAGATGCTCAGTGCAGGAGCTGCATCCTAGTGGTCAGTACACTCCCACTGGGGAAGTGCCACTCGGCCAAAAGCTGGGCTCACGCTGGCAAGCCTCTACAACTTCTGCAGCAGCACTAAGGATATCTGACTGCCAGCTTGGCCTGCTCCCCGTCAGTCGCACATCCGCAGAGGGCTCCCAGACTGGGAGAGGGCAGAGACTGGGCTGAGGGACCCCTAAACCCCTCCCCTGCCAAGTGCATGAATTTTGTTCACCAGGCCTCTAATATATATATATATTATTAACTTCAGAGAGGGAAGGGAATGATAGAAATATCAATGATGAGAATCATCGATGGGCTGCCTCCCGCACACACCCCCACTGAGGATGTGAGGATGAGCCTGCAACTGGAGCATGTGCCCCTGACCGGAATTGAACCCAGGACCCTTCTGTCTATAGGCCAATGCTCTATCCACTGAACCAAACCAGCTAGGGCAAGCATACTTTTTATATATTCATCATAATCTATAATTGTGCTTTGTATATGATAATTTTATAAATGTGAAATTGCTACAAGATTCTCAAACTTAACCTCTCTGAGACATTTTAAAAATAGGAATCTCTAATTTTAAAGTGTCCCATGTTGAGTAATAAAGCCTGATGTTTCTTCATTTTATTTTATATTCATACTTAGTATTTTTAAATATAACTTTATTTTCCTTGTAGTATATGCAGAGAATATTTTCAAAATGGTGGAAAGAGAAAAGCACTTGAAAAAGATAAAAAAAGAGCTGTACTTGCCACTAAGACCACTCCAGCCTTAAATACACATGAACAGTCTAAACTTGAAGGTCATTTAACCAACCTCAACTTTACAAATTCTGAAATTATAACTGAGTAAGTATACTTTTTCTACTTCAATTGTTAACATTATCCTGGGTTGCTGTGTTAATAATGTAAAATAGTGTGATGGTTTACACCAAATAGTGGGCACTTGCTTGCTCCACTAGTATTATATTAGGTCGAGAAGTGCAGAGTTGTAATATTATTAGATAGAAAACTGGCATAAAATTGTAAAGGATATCTGGAAAACTGATGACTCTATAATATAGGTTGTCCTCACCAAAAATGAGAAAGATTAGTTTATTAAATATTACAATAATTATACACTTGGTAATACAGAGAGTCAAAACAGTAAAATCCAATTAAGTTATGTTTAAATTTGCAGTCTACTAAAAGATCACAAGGAATAATGAAAGATTACTAATAGAACCAATTGTCATTATTTTACAGTTCATAGGAAAATCTGGTAGTAATCAATGTATGCATAGAGGTACAAATTTGATTTATTAAGTACATGAGTGGTTTTCTAGTTTTATTGTGATATAATTGATATATAAGTACTAGAGGCCTGGTGCACGAGGCTGGCCTTCCCTGATCTGATTGGTGGAGGGGCTGATCAAGGGCAGGGATGGTCAGGGAGAGGGGCCGTTGGTGGTTGGCCCTACCCCCTGGTCAAAGTCCCAGTTAAGGGGACAATTTGCATATTAGCCTTTTATCATATAGGATAAGGTATATGACATAATGTCTGTCTTCTATAATAATAAAAGTATAATATGCAAATCAACCAATTGGCTGTCCACACATCCTTCCGGAGGACCTTCGGGACGAAGCCTGGGCTGCAGCCACAGAATCAAGGCAGTTATCCTGGCTGTGAGGGAGGGATTGAGGCAGCTGCCACTGCTGTGAAGGCCTACTCTTACATGAATTTCATGCATCGGGCCTCTAGTGTGTATGTGTGTGTGTGTATTTATAGAGAGAGAGAGAGGGAAGGGGAATGATTGCCACAATAAGTTTAATTAATATCCGTCACTTGAAATATTTAACATTCCTCACTTCACATAATTTTAAATGTTTTTCATATGAGAACTTTTAAGGTCTATTATCTTAGCATCTTTCAAATATGTAATACTTGTTAACTACAGTCATGTTGTGCATTACATCCTCAGAATTTATTTACCTTAAAACTGAAAGTTTGTACCTTTCACCACCTGTTCCCTACATCCCCCACCCCCTGCCTCATTCTTCACAAATCTGATCTCTGTTTCTTTGAGTTTGATATTTTTAGATTCCACATAGAAGTAAGATCATATAGTATTTGTCTTTCTCTGTCTGACTTACTTCAGTTAGCATAATATGTTCAAGGCTTATCCCTCTGGTCGAAAATGTAGGATATTAGTCTTTTCAATGGCTAAATAGTACTCTGGTGTGTGTATATATATATATATATATATATATATATATATATACACACACACACACACACACACACACATTTAAGCACATGAGTATTATCCTCCAGTTAATTATTAGTAGTGTAATAATTATTTAAACACTTTAGAATGAGAATACATTTATAGTTTCAAGTTACATTTCATTAATCTCTTGAGTATGCAAAACTTGAGTAATTATAAAAATATTCTTGATAGACACTGAAAGATAATCATGAAAATAAAATTAAAGTACCCTCATAAAATAGTTTGAAATCTGTAAATATTAACAAAATAGCCTTTGGTTATTTTGATTTTACACCATTTGAAAATATTATTTAGTTAAAAGCAACTGTATTGAAAAATTAACATGCCTTTTATTAGTTCAGAAGGAAGATAACACATCTTTACCTTTATTTACAAAGCTTACATAGCATAAAAACTAACTAAACATCCTGTAATTCAGGCATTATGAATATTTATAAATGGTGTCCAGTGTAAGAAATTAGTTATGTTGGTTAAAAAATTGATAAATATGGAAAATGTCAACCCTAGAATTTCTTTTTTATTAAGTGTTACAAACAGTATAAAATTTATTAAATTTATTTTTAAAAAGATTACATGTGAAATTCTCATGTTCACAGAAGATAGATGTTATTTCAAAATTTATTGTTTACAGTATTACAAATGTCCCAATTTTTCCCTGCTTTGCCCCACTACACCCAGCCCCCAGCACATCCCAGGCCTTCCCCACACTATTATCTATATACATGGGTTATGCATATATGCATATATGTTCCTTGGTGAATCTCTTCCTATACCCTCCACCACTTCCCCTCTGAGGTATGTCAGTCTGTTCCATGAATCCATGCCTTTGCACCCATTTCTTTTTGTCAGTGTACGTTGTTCCTTAGATTCCACATATTAGTGAGTTCATATAATATTTGTCTTTCTCTAACTAGCTAATTTTGCTTAGCATAATAATCTCTAGGTTCCTCCATGCTGTCCTTTTACGGCCTCATAGTATTCCATTGTGTAAATGTAACTCAGCTTTTTTATCCACTCCTCTACTGATGGGCACTTGTGCTGTTTCCAGATCTTAACTATCCTATATAATAATAGGGTAATATGCAAATTGGCTGTGGCACCATCACTGTAACAACTGATCAGCAGGCTGCATACACAGCAGGTGTGAGGGGGCAGAAACTTGCAGTATTGGGGATGGGGGTAGAGCCGTGGCCCTGGCTGAGGGGCCACTGGCACACAGAGAGGCCTCTGCCCGAGGGTTGGCTCCCAGGCGAGCACCGCAGCTTTGGTGAAGCAGCCAGCCAGGAGGCAGGTAGCCTAAGGGGGGGCAGAGTGGTGCCCAGGCGAGGGGAACCAGAGAGGGCTTGGACCAGGGCAAGGGGCTGACAGGCAAGGCTCTGCCTCACCTGTGGAAAGCGAGGTTCTGTAGTAGCCCCAAGAGGCGGGTTGGTCTGGCGGGAAACAAGGGGCAATGACTGCCAGCGTGGAAGGATGCCCAGGTAGAGGGGTGTGGACCCACAGCCCTGAGGGGGGGTTTAAGAGGCAGTACCACCTCAGTAGAAGGGCACCCCACTGCTGAGAACCTGGCTGTGGTGGTTCAGCAAAACTGGCACTAAGCAGGCCTCGCCATGGTGGCTGTTGCCCCTCTTGGTGAAGACTGCTTCACTGCTCACCATTCTCTCTGGTGAAACTGGTAACCGCCAGTCACCTGTGCACTTGAGAGGCGGCAACCCCTGCTCCCACCTCGGCCCCAAAGCAAGCCCATGCCCTACAGAGGCCCACACCTGTGTGGTGAGTGTGGAGCCTTCTACCTCCTCACGAGTAGCGGGGAGCGGGGAGCAGGGGAGAGGAAACAATGTGGGTTGTCCTCAATGAAGAGGTACTTGAGAACAAGGCTCAGAAGCCCGACGGGAAGGTTTTGTTTGCCTTGCAGCTGCCCCTTAGGAATGGCAGAGAGTGTGGCTTTGAGGGGCTTCCTGCGCACTGACTCAAATTCTGCAGCCAACCGGAAATGGCCTCAGTATCCTGGTCTGTAAAATGGATTAAGGATGTTCCTCAGTGCTTTCACTGAGCTTTGAGGGCCAATTGAGATACTATATAAAAAAATGATGGAAGAACTGAGAAAGAAAAGGAAGAGTGAGCAATACAAAAGAAAGATTGAAAGGAATCTGTAAACCTATTGCCACTTAAATAGGGAATATATACTAAGTAGTATTGTAATGACGGTATGATGCCAGGTGAGTACTAGAAATATCGGGGAACATTTTGTAAAGTATATTATTGTCTAACCACTATTCTATAACTAATATAATACGTGAAACTAATACAAAAATATTGAATGTAAAGAAATGAAAACAGTGAAATTTTTATAAATTTCAAAGTTTAAATAAGGGCTGTAAAGGAAGGAAAGGGGAGAATAAAAACAGTGTTTTTCATTTTACCACTTTATTGTCTTTTCAGTACATGAAAAAGACAGTTGTCTTTATATGGTGTTTTTATACTTTTCCAAGTCATTATCTCATTTGATGTTCAGGACATCTTAAAGACAAGATAATTATTCCTTCCACTATTCAAAGAAAGGAAATCTTGGTGTCTGGCCCCAATGATTCAGTTGTCAAGCCCTTATTGAGAGTGGTTACTATAGTAAGTCCTTATATTAAATTATGAGGACTTACTATAACCATTTCATATATTATTAGAGACCTGTTGCACGATATTCATGCAAGAATAGGCCCCTGGCTTCACTGCCAGTTGCCCAGAAGCCAGCAAGTCCCACTCTCAGGCCGCCGAGAGCCCAGAGCCAGCAAGTCCTCTCTTCTGTCTGGAGCACCACTCCAGTAGCTCCCTCCACTGCCCCCCCTTCCCCTCATAGCAGGCTTCAACACTGCTCTGTGCCTACATATGCAAATTAACCTCCATCTTTGTTGGGTTAATATGCATATTCACTCTGATTGTGAGCATAGCAGGGTAAGATTTTCAGGTTCTGTGTTTCTGTTCCCTTATGTTTCTATTTTTTATTTTACTTTGGTTGTTTTCTAAGATATTTTCCTCTATTTTTATGTTACATATCTCAGTTCTAAATTTTTATTTCATGGTTACTATTATGTTCCTGTAAAAATTGTATTTTATACATACAAAGTCCTTATTCTTCTAATTGCATCTGCAGTCACTGACGCAAGTTTTGTTCTCTTTCATCTCCTCTTATATTTTTTGTTGTTGTTTTTTGGCTTGTGTTTGATTCCAAATCACAGAAGTTATAATTTTTTTAATGCTTTTTGCTTTTTTATCCTTTGTGTTATAATTAAGGATTTAATATCTTATTCTGAATTAGAATTGCAATTTTCTGCTTCTGTCTTTATGTTAGTCATCTTACTCAGTTTTATATAATTTTATCATTTTTGTTTTAGTTAGAAGAGCTCCTTTCAACATTTCTTGTATTGCAGGTCTTGCAGTGGTAAATTCCCTTATTTTTTGTTTGTCTGGAAAAGCCATTATTTCTCCTTCATATCTAAAGGATAATTTTTTGGATATACTAATTTTGGCTGGTGAATTCTCTTTCAATATTTTGAATATTTCATTGCACTGTCTCCTAACTTGTAAGTTTCTGCTGAAATACCTGATGAATATGTAATGGTTATATCTTACAGTCTTTATTTTTTCCTGGCTACCTTGAGAATTGTTTTGGTCGTTAACTTTTAACTGTTTTAATGTATTGGAGAATGTCTTCATTTGTTTGAATGGATTCTCTGTTCCATTCTTCTACCCTTCTCCTTTTTGTATATCAATTATACTTGTATTGACCTTTCTAATGGAGTCAGATAGTTTCTATAGCATTTGTTCATTTTTTTTTTTAATTCTCTGTTCTCTCTCCTTTTCTTCCTGAGTCATTTTTAGATTTCTGACTTAAGGTTTCCCAACTCTCTCTTGTACTCTTTAATTCTTCCTTTCTTTTGTTTATTGAGTTCTTCAGCTCCACAATTTAAGTTTGGTTCTGTTTTATAGTTCCTTTGGTAAAGTACTCCTTTTGTTCATTGATTTTATTCCTGAACTTGTTGAACTGCCTTCCTGAGTTTTCTTATTTCTTTTTGAGTGGTTTTTTGTTTGTTTGCTTGTTTTATCTCTAATTTTCTTCCTGCTTTACATGGAGTAACATGGAGATATAAAGTGTTTCTCTTGATCTCAGTTGATGCAGAGCACATAGTAGGAACTCAGTAAATGTTGGCAAAATGAACAATATAATTGCAACTGAAATAGTAAAAACCATTACAATGACAACTTCATAAAATATTTGCGTATGTATAAGGACTCAGAGGAAATATCCAAAAATACAAACTTTTTTTTGTTCTTTTGTTGGTTTTCTGAATGTTTTTGCTTACATTTAAAATGTTTCCGTCATTGCTACAATATTATTTGCTTATCTAATTTTTCAAATTAGATGCATTCAAATATAACACATTCCCAACTTGGGGTGACTGCAACTTGGATAGCTCTTTTTGCACCATCAAACATGTCTTGGCATATCTGGCAAATTGGTGGGGTTTGGACTCCTAGGAGGTGATTTACATAAGGGTTTTGACAAAAAGACTACCAAGAAGTGTGGCTGCCATTGAAGTGGGGGGTTGCCCAGGCTATTTTTCAGTTAGTTTGCACTGTTACAATGTATCAACCAATATTCCCATTGGTTAGTGCCCATGCCATGCCAGCTCTTAACCTATTTTGGAGGTCACTCTTGTATTGAGAGGACATTGCCTTACCTGTCTTTTTGTTTTTTCAGTTTTTTTTTTCAAGAAAAACAATTTAAAATGTAATAATGTTATATGCATATAAACCTTAATATTTCAAGAAAAATCTTAAATATGTTACATGCAATAAACATTACTATCTCAAGAAAAATGATTTTAAATATGATGTTACATGCAGTAAACACCAATTATTCAAGAAAAATTATCTTACATATAATAATATTGCATGCAATAAACATTAATATTTCAATAATGAAAGAATTTTAAGTATAATATTACCAGAACTGTATTAATATAGTATATCACAAAAGTTGTAGGAAATATTTTTTTTATTAATTTTTATTAATTTTTATACATATTTCCCCATTGCCCCCCCTCCCTCCCAGGCATACCCCAACCCCCCAGTGTCTGTGATCATTGGTTATGCTTATATGCATGCGTACAAGTCCTTTGATTGATCACTTATCTACCTCACCTAACTTTAATCTTTCTGCTGTAATTTCACAGTCTGTTTGATGCTTTATGATTTTTGTCCTCCTGAGAATTATCAGTCTACCCCCTTTCTGTGCTCCTGATTCTATTATATTCACCAGTTTATTCTGTTGATCAAATTTTTAATTCACTTAATTTTTAGATTCACTTGTTGACAGATATGTATTTGTTGTTCATAATTTTTTGTCTTTTACCTTTTTCTTCTTCCTCTTCTAAAAGAGTACCTTTCAGCATTTCATATAATACTGGTTTGGAGTTGATGAACTCCTTTAGCTTTTACTTCTCTGTGAAGCTCTTTATCTGCCCTTCAATTCTGAATGATAGCTTTACTGGATAGATTATTCTTGGTTGTAGGTTCTTGCTGTTCATCACGTTGAATATTTTTTGCCACTCCCGTCTGGCCTGCATTGTTTCTGTTGAGAAATCAGCTGACAGTCGTATGGGTGCTCCCTTGTAGGTAATGATCTGTTTTTCTCTTGCT
The DNA here is from genome assembly GCA_011751065.1 of Lasiurus cinereus. Classification (NCBI taxonomy): domain Eukaryota; kingdom Metazoa; phylum Chordata; class Mammalia; order Chiroptera; family Vespertilionidae; genus Lasiurus; species Lasiurus cinereus. The sequence continues at coordinate 71,581,986 of JAAGEH010000307.1, forward strand.
GCTTTTAATATTCTCTCTTTGTCTTTTGCTCTTGGTATTTTAATTATGATGTGTCTTGGTGTGGTCCTCTTTGGATTCCTTTTATTTGGGGTTCTGTGTACTTCCTGGACTTGTAAGTCCATTTCTTTTACCAGATGTGGGAAGTTTTCAGTCATTATTTCTTTAAATAGGTTTTCAGTATCTTGCTCTCTCTCTTCTTCTGGCACCCCCACAATTCTGATGTTGGTACGCTTGAAGCTGTCCCAGAGGCTCCTTACATTATCTTCACATTTTTGGATTCTTTTCTCTTCTTGCTTTTCCAGTTGAATGTTTTCTGCTTCTTCATATTTCAAATTTTTGACTTGATCCTTGCCTTTCTCTAGTCTGCTGTTAGGATTCTGTATAATATTTTTTATTTCAGTCAGTGTATGTTTAATTTCTATTTGGTCCTTTATCATCTTTAGTTGGACCTTTTTCATCTCCTCTTGGGTCTCATTAAATTTATCCAACTTTTCTAGCATATTCTTGAAAAACCTTATTTGTGTGGTTTTGAACTCTATATCCAGTCGTTTTTTTTCCTCCATTTCTTTTGTTTCTGATCCCTTCCCTTATCTCGGCATTTTCACTATGCTGGGGAAACTTCTGTGTTGAATTCAGCCTTATGATACCAGACGCAAAACCGAAGAAGCCTCTATTGAGCTTGGGATGGGTGGAGTCTCAGGGCTTAAGGGACCGCCTTGCCTTCCAGTCAGCCCCGCCCTCCACGGCCCCTGAGTCTCACGTGACTGGGTAATGGCTGGAGCGGTCCTTGTGCGCAAGCCCACAGTGCCTCTAACCGCTGCCTTTCCAGCTCCCCTGCGCACCAGGACCACACGAGTGTAGGTCCCCAGGGTTTCGTCTGAAACAGGGGCTTAGTGGAGTCAGAAGTGGCACAGTTGGGAGGGTCTGTCTCCCGCCACTCTCGAAAGCCAGCGGCACAATCAGCAGTCTGTCCTGCGTGCAGTGCCGTGCGCGCCACCACCAGGCCTTTGATCTTTTGCGACTCCCCTAAATTTCCGTGCACTTCTCCCTTTTCACAGTCCAAATTCCCCCATATGAGTTTCGGCTGGATCTGGGGTTTAGTGTCGTAGGATAAGGGGTTCAATGCCTTTGAGAGTCTCCATTTCCCTCTCGCCAGAGAAAGCCAGCCAGGTTCTCCGGCACCCGCTCTCCCCTCACGCGCATCTCTGTACCTCAGCTTTTTGCAGCTCCTCTGGGTCTCTGTGAGCCCCTCTCTTTCCTTCTACTTATAGAACTTCCACTCAGCCAGCTTTCCTGTGGTTCTGGATGATGTCCGTTCTGTCTTTTAGTTGTAGTTTTGAAATTGTTGTGCGAGGCAGCAGTGTAGGTGTTTACCTATGCCGCCATCTTGGATTCTCAACCAAGTTGTAGGAAATATTAAAAGTCTGCAAATAACAGGATTACTTCTATTATATTCTAGAATTTTTTTCTCTCTAGTCCTATTTTTGTTCATCAGTTTTGTTATTCATTATATTCCACAAATGAGTGAGATCATATATTTATCTTTCTCTTACTAGCTTCTTCCACTTAATGTGCATTTAAAAATCTATTTTATCGGATATGAGTATGATTACTCTAGCTTTTTTTTTTTTCTTTTCCATTTGTATAGAGAAATTTTTTCCATCCCTTCATTTTCATCTTGGGTGTGTCTTTTGTTTTGAGGTGGCTCCCTTGTAGACAGCATATAGTTGGGTCATGTTTTTGTATCCATGCAGCTACCCTATATCTTTTGATTGGAGCATTTAATCCATTTACATTTAGGGTTATTATTGAGAGGTACTTTTTTATAGCCATTTTAATTCTGTATGGCTAGGTTTCTCTCTCTGTTTCTTCTCAGCCATCTCTTACAGCAATCTCGTTAGCATTTCTTATAATGCTGGCTTGGTGGTGATGAATTCCTTTAGCCTTTTTTTTTTGTCTGGGAAGCTCTTTATTTGATCTTCTATTTGAATGATATCCTTGCTGGATATAGTAATCTTGGTCTCAGATCCTTGCTTTCTATTACCTTGAGTACTTCATGCCATTCCCTTCTGGCCTGTAGAGTTTCTGATAATAATTCAGGTGTCAGCCTTATGATAATTCCTTTGTAGGTAACAGTTTTCTTTTCTCTTGCTGTCTTTAAGATTCTCTTTTTGTCTTGAATTTTTGGCATTTTAATTATGATGTCTCTGAGTATAGGTTTGTTTGGGTTCTTCTTGTTTGGGGTTTTGTGTGCCTCCTGAACTTGTGTGATTTTTTCCTTTGCCAGGTTAGGGAAGTTCTCTACCATTATTTCTTCAAACACCTTCTGTGTTCCTTTCTCCCTTTCTGCCTCTTCTGGCACAACTACTATTCTAATATTGTTACATTTCACATTGTACCACAGCTCCCTTAAGCGGTCCTCTTGTTTTTTAATTGTTTTTTCTTTTTTTTCTCTAATTGAGTGATATGTTCAACTCTGTCTTCTAATTCACTGATTCAATCCTCAGTTTTCCCCATTCTGCTGTCTATTCTTCCAATGTTCTTTGTGTTAGGTCATTCTTTATATCAGACTGTTCTTTTTTTCATAGTTACTATATCTTTTTTTCATACTGTTGAGCATTTTTAACATCTTTACTTTGAACTCTGTTTCAGGTAAATTTCTTATCTCTGCTTCATTTATCTCTTCTGAAGAATTTGGTACTTCTTTCATTTGAGGGTTGTTGCTTTGTTTCCTCATTTTGGTTGTCTGGGTTTGTGACTATGTATTAGGTAGATCCTATATTCCTCTCAATCTCTAGTGTAGGACAGTACTAAAGGCTATTTCGGACTAATTAGATCACGCAAACACTCAAAGCCTCCAGAGACTGACTCTGTCTGTAGACTAATAGGATTTTGACTTGAATTACCCACAGGCAGTTGTCCTCAGGTGTGGAGAGAGTTTTTTCAACATGGTGGGGCAGTTGCTTCTGCCTGGAAGCTAATTGTTACTTTTAATCTCTTAAGTGGCCTCAGGGCAAAGTGTTTTCATTAGGGTGTGTCAACTGTCTTCCCTGCAGGCAAGGCAAATGTCTGTGTGGGAAAGATGTCTTCTGCTGTGTGTTGTTAGGGAATGACTCAGCCCAGGAAACTTGGGGTGTCTGTCTTCTGAGCTCTATCCCCTGATTCCCCAATCCTAGGGTCTGCTCTCACAGCTCCAGTCCACTTTACCCTTCCCCTGCCAGAGCACAAGGTGGGTGGCTCCACAGGTAATTTTTGTGCATTGGTCCTTTAAGAGGGTGTCTGGACTTTCAGCTGCCACTCTCTGGCAGACAGTATCCCACTGCTTTTCCCAGCTAGATGTTATGTGGGTACCCTCCTCAGTTTGGTGTTCTCTGCTGGGATTAGATCCTAGAGTTCTCAGTGGTACCCCCAGCTAAGGTATCTCCCCGGGACTTCAGCTGCTGTCTGTGGGTGCCCGGCCAGCCCTTTCAAGCCTCCACCCTCTCCTACTAGTTTCTATGTAGTCTCCACCTGCAAACTTTGGGTATTAGGGTTCTCTCCTATGAGTTTTCTGTTGATTATTCAGAAATCCTTTCTGTATTTCAGTTGTAATTCCAACTGTTCCTGGGAGCAGCATCCTCCTACTCTGCCACCATTTTTAATCTTTTCATTGAGTTTTTCAAAAAGTGAAATCTTGGCTTCTCTGTCATTTAAATCAAGTCTTCCACATTTTTAGTTTATTCCTGGAGTGTTTGTTTGTTTGTTTGTTTGCTGAGCTATCTTGTTATCTTGATTCTTCTTGGAACTTGATGGATTCTTTCTCTGGCTTCTCATTTAAGATAGTGAATCCTTTTTTTTAAGGTGCTATTTGTTTTATAACAATTCAGCAGGCTTGTAAGTAAAAGTGTTCTGTTTTCTAGTAGATGGTGGCTATAGTGCAAGATTATATTTTTTCTTACCTGCATTACTGGCATTTCTGACATCGCGTTTGGGAAATGTCACCTCTATCATTGAAAATGACTTGTATTCCAGGAGGAGCTGAGTATCCCTTCTGTAACCAGGTTGCCTCAATCACAGATACCATTCATTTGGTTGAATGTGGTGGGTAATGGGATTCCTGGCCTGTGAGTTCCTGGCACTGTCTCCTTGTAATCAGAGATTGCCTGGTACACTGTGCTATCAAGGTATCTCCACTTTCTCTACTGCATTATGCTTCAGTGGTTGGCAGGGAAGGAGAGGAGATGGGTTTGTGTGTTTGCGGCTGTGTCTTCTCATAGTGCAAGTGGCTGCTAGTTCACTGCTGTCATTATGCTGTGCCATGTCTCCACTCAGGTTTAGCCACAAGTGGCATTGGTTACTCAGAAGTAATGCTGTTTCTGCCCCTCCTAACCTCAGGGCTGAGTTTGGACTGCAAGCTTACACCTCCACTGCTACAGCATCACATAGGCCTGGGCAGATGCAAGGATAGAGGGGAGGCAGGTTTACATGTTTGTGACTTTGCCTTCCTCTTAGTAATGCAGCTGCTAGCCCATGGCTGCTATACTGCTATGCCATATCCATGTTGCTGCCACTCAGAGCAAAATGTTGCTACTGCCTCTCTGGCCCTTCAGACTGTTGTGTAAGTAAGGGCTACAGCCCCACATGCTGCTTCCCCACATACTGCTCCCACTGCTCACTACCATAGCCCGCCTTAAGCTAGCTGTCTCAATTGTGGATCTCTCAGATATGTTCATGTGATGAGCAGGTTACCCTTTATTGAATTAAAGCTGTCTGTTGTAATCTTAAGAAACCAAGGAATCTTTTCACGCCACCATGATGCTGATGTCATTGATTTCTGTCCTTTAAAAATTATTTAGGCTTATTTGTGGCTTCCTGTGTAATCTATCCTGGAGAATGTTTCATGTACATTTGAAATATGTGTATGCTGCAACTATTTTTTTTGCATTGTATTTTTTTATTAATTTTTTTATACATATCTCCCCATTGCCCCCCCTCCCTCCCAGGCATACCCCAACCCCCCAGTGTCTATGTTCATTGGTTATGCTTATATGCATGCATACAAGTCCTTTGATTGATCTCTTACCTACCTCACCTAACTTTAATCTTCCTGCTGTAATTTCAGTCTGTTTGAAGCTTTACTGTCTCTGTATCTATCCTTTTGTTCATCAGTTTATAATGTTCTTTATTATCCACAAATGAGTGAGATCATGTGATGTTTCTCCTTCATTGACTGGCTTATTTCATTAAGCATAAGGCTTTCCACTTCCAACCAGGTTGCTGCAAATGGTAAGAATTCCTTCTTTTTAATGGCAGCATAGAATTCCATTGTGTAGATGTACCACAGTTTTCTGATCCACTCATCTGCTGACGGGCACCTAGGCTGTTTCCAAATTGTAGCTATTGTAAATTGTGCTGCTATGAACATAGGGGTGCATAAATCGTTTCTGATTGGTGTTTCTAATTTCTTAGGATGTATTCCTAAGAGTGGGATTGCTGTCAAATGGGAGTTCCATTTTTAGTTTTTTGAGGAAACTCCATACTGTTCTCCACAGTGGCTGCACCAGTCTGCATTCCCACCAACAGTGCACAAGGGTTCCTTTTTCTCCGCATCCTCGCCAACACTTGTCGTTTGTTGATTTGTTGATGGTTGCCATTCTGACAGGTGTAAGATGGTATCCCATTGTCATTTTGATTTGCATCTCTCGGATGATTAATGACTTTGAACATGTTTTCATGTGTCTCTTGGCCTTCCTTCTATCGTCTTTTGAAAAGGTTCTATTTAGGTCCGTTGCCCATTTTTTTATTGAATCGTTTATCTTCCTTTTATTAACTTGTATAAGTTGGCTGTAGATGTTGGAGATTAAACCTTTATCAGTGATAACATTTGCAAATGTGTTCTCCCATACAGTGATCATTCTTGTTGTTTTGTTGATGGTTTCTTTTGCTGTGCAAAAGCTTTTCATTTTGATGTAGTCCCATTTGTTTATTTTCTCATTAGCTTCCATTGCCTTTGGAGCAGTGTTAGTGAAGAAGTTCTTTCGGCATATATCTGAGATTGTGATGCCTGTGGATTCCTCTAGTATTTTTATGGTTTCCGTTCTAATGTTTAAGTCCTGTATCCATTTTGAATTTATTTTTGTATTTGGTGTAAGTTGGTGGTCCAGTTTCATTTTTTTGCATGTATCTGTCCAATTTTCCCAACACCATTTATTGAAGAGGCTGTCTTGGCTCCATTGAATGTTCATGCCTCCTTAGTCAAATATTAGTTGAGCATAGTGGTTTAGGTGGATATCTGGGTTCTCTATTCTATTCCATTGGTCTATATGTCTGTTCTTGTGCCAATACCAGGCTGTTTTGAGAACAGTTGCTTTGTAGTATAGCTTGAAATCTGTATTGAGATCCCACCCACTTTATTCTTCTTTCTCAGAATTGCTGTAGCTATTCGTGGTCTTTTTTTGTTCCAGACGAATCTATGAAGAATTCTTTCTAGGTCTGTGAAATATGTCGTTGTTATTTTAATGGGTAGTGCATTGAATCTATAGATTGCTTTGGGTAGTATGGACATTTTAATGATGTTGATTCTCCCAATCCATGAGCATGGTATGCTATTCCATCTGTTAACATCTTTCTCTATCTCTTTTTTCAATATCCTGTAGTTTTCTGCATATAGGTCTTTTACCCCTTTAGTTAGGTTTATTCCTAAGTATCTTAATTTTTTTGGTGCGATGGAAAATGAGATTGCTTTTTTAGTTTCTTTTTCTGTAATTTCACTATTAGTGTATAGAAATGCCACAGACTTCTTAGCATTAATTTTGTATCCTGCTACATTGCCAAATTCATTAATTAAGTCAATTAGTTTTGGAATGGAGTCCTTTAGGTTTTTTATGTACAATATCATGTCATCTGCAAATAAGGACAGCTTTACTTCTTCTTTTCCAATTTGGATGCCTTTTATTTCTTCTTCTTGTCTAATTGCAGTGGCTAATACTTCCAGTACTATGTCGAACAGGAGAGGTGAGAGTGGCCATCTCTGTCTTGTTCCTGTTCTTAGGTGAAATGGTTTTAGTTTTTGCCCATTGAGTATGATGTTTGCTGTGGGTTTATCCTATATGGCTTTTATGATGTTGAGGTATGCTCCTATTATTCCCACTTTGCAGAGAGTTTTTATCAAGAAAGGGTGTTGGATTTTGTCAAATGCTTTTTCTGCATCAATTGATATGACTATGTGATTTTTATCTCTCAGTTTGTTTATGTGATGTATCACATTTATTTATTTGGGGATATTGTACCATCCCTGCATTCCTGGGATAAATCCTGCTTGGTCATGGTGTATGATCTTTCTGATGTACTGCTGGATCTGATTTCCTAGAATTTTGTTGAGGATTTTGGCATCTATGTTCATGAGAGATATTGGCCTATAATTCTCTTTCATTGTGTTGTCTTTATCTGGTTTCGGTATTAGGGTGATGCTGGCTTCATAGAAGGTGTTTGAAAGTGTTCCTACTTCTTGAATGTTTTTGAACAGTCTGAGGAGGATAGGTTTTAATTCTTCTTTGAATGTTTGGTAAAACTCTCCTGTGTAGCCATCTGGTCTTGGGCTTTTATTTGCTGGAAGCTTTTTGATGACTGCTTCAATTTCTTCCATTGTTATTTGACTATTGAGATGTTTGGCTTCTCCTCATTGAGTTTTGGAAGGTTATATTTTTCTAGGAAAATGTCCATTTCCTGCAGGTTGTCCAATTTGTTGGAATAGAGTTGTTCATAGTATTTTTTTAACAATCCTTTGTATTTCCACAGGGTCTGTTGTTATTTCTTCTCTTTCATTTCTGATTTTGTTTATTTGGGTCTTCTCTCTTTGCTTCTTGGTGAGCCTGGCTAGAGGTCCATCAATCTTGTTTATCCTTTCAAAGAACCAACTCTTGGTTTTGTTGATCTTTTCAATTGTTTCTTTGGTCTCCAAGTTTTTTATCTCCACTCTGATCTTCACTATTTTCTTCCGAGTACACTGGGCTTTTCTTGTTGCTCTCGTTCTAGCTCTTTGAGTTGTAGGGTTAGGTAATTTATTGCCATTGTTTCCTGTTTTTTTGCAGTAAGCTTGTAGGGCTATGAACTTCCTCTCAAGACTGCTTTCACTGTGTCCCATAAATTTTGTATTGTTGTGTTGTCATTGTAATTTGTTGCCATGATGTTTTTTATTTCTTCCTTGATCTCTCTGGTTACCCAGTTGTTTAATAGCATGCTGTTTAGTCTCCATGTGTTTGATTTCTTTCTATTGTTTTTATTATAGTTGATTTCCAGTTTTATGCCACTGTGGTCTGAGAAAATGCTTGATATGATTTCTATCTTCTTGAATTTGAAGAGACTTTTCTTATGACCCAACATATGATCTATCTTTGAAAATACCCATGTGCACTGGAGAATAATGTATATTCTGTGGCTCTAGGGTGAAATGTTCTGAAGATGTCAATTAATTCCCTCTGGTCTAATGAGTCATTTAGGATTGATGTTTCTTTTCTGATTTTTTGTTTAGAGGGTTTGTCCAATGGTGATAGTGGGGTATTAAAGTCTCCTACTATGATTGTATTGCTGTCAATCCCTCCCTTAATATCCTCCAAGAGTTTTTTTTTATGTATTTAGGTGCTCCTATATTGGGTGCATATATGTTTACCAGAGTTATTTCTTCTTGTTGGATTGTTTTCTTTAGTATTATGAAGTGGCCTTCTTTATCTCTTGTTATGTCCTTCACTTTGAGATCTGATTTGTCAGATATAAGTATTGCAACCCCAGCTTTTTTTTCATTTCCATTTGCCTGAAATACCATCTTCCATTCCTTCACCCTCAATCTGTGTGCATCTCTTTTCCTGAGGTGGGTTTCTTGCAGACAGTAGATATATGGATCATGTTTTCTTATCCAATTGGTTACCCTATGTCTTTTGATTGGAGCATTTAATCCGTTTATATTTAAAGTTATTATTGTTAAGTACTTACTTATCTGTTGCCATTTTTAGTCCTTATCCCCGAGTTCTTTTTTCGCTTCCTCTTTCTTTTTATTACAGCAGACCCTTTAAGATTTCTTCGTTGCTGGTTTGGTGGTAATATATTCCCTTAGTCCTTTTTTGTCTGTGAAGCCTCTGATTTCACCTTCAATTTTGATTGAGAGTCTTGCAGGGTACAATATTCTTGGATTCAGACCCTTCCTTTGCATGACTTTGTATATTTCATTCCATTCCCTTCTGGCCTGATGAGTCTCTGTTGAGAAGTCAGTAGCTAATCTTATGGGGGTTCCTTTGTAGGTAACTTTCTGTTTCTCTCTGGCTGCTTTTAAGATTCTTACTTTGTCGTTGGTGTTTGCCAATTTAATTATAATGTGCCTTGGTGTCGGTTTGTTGGGGTTCATTTTGCTTGGGACTCTGAGCTTCTTGGATTTGTGTGGGTTTTTTCTTTCCTATGTTGGGGAAATTTTCTATCATTATTTATTCAAACACGTTCTCTAATCCTTGTTCAGTTTCCGCTCTTTCTGGAATCCCAATTACACAGATGTTGTTTTGTTTCATGTTATGCCAAAGTTCCCTTAGGCTCTCCTCTTGCTTTTTAACTTTTTTTCTAGAAGCTGCTGTACTTGGGTATTTTTTCCTACCGTGTCTTCTAGCTCACTGATGCGGTCCTCTGCTTCTTCTAGTCTACTTTTGATGCTTTCTATTGAGTTCTTTATAGCAGTGATGTCATTTTTCATTTCTTCTTGATTATTCTGCACCTCCTCTAGGGTCTTCTGCATTTTTTCTTGCTGCTTCTTAATTTCCTCTTGGCTCTTACACACATTATCCATTTTGTCTTCTATTATTTTCATCCACCTTATGATCATTTCTCTGAACTCTTTCTCTGGCAGTCTTATTTCTGCTTCCATTTGTTTACTTCCTTTTCTGGTGAAACCTGCTTTTCTGTCTTATGTGGGCTGTTTCTTTTTCTTCCCCTGGCTTCTCTTCTCCGAGTATGTGGTTATGTAGTTCTCTCTCCTACGTTGATTGAAAGTCCCAAACTACAACACGACCAGGTACAGCACACAAGGCAATGAGTAGAAATGTATTCAAGATGTTAATAATCACAAATAAGGTGAACACCAATGAAAGACAAATTAGGGGTAAATAGAGAAAGAAGAAGAGGAAAATGAGGCAAAAATAAAAGAAAGAAATGCCAGAATCAAATTGGGAGAGCGAGAAAAACATAAATAAATAAATGAACAAAAAAATAAAATAAAATAAGAAAATAAGAAGGAGAAGAAAAGAGGAAGAGAAAAAGTCAGAAAAGAAAGCATATAAATGAGAAAAGGGGAACAAAAAATAGATGTCAGGAGACAACTCCAATAGAACAGTCACTAATCCCAATAAAGGCCAGCAACCAGTACCTAGAGATTAATACAAACTGCAAATAGCAACTGGTATCGAGGGAGGTGAGGGAAAAGAGAGGTCAAAAACAAATCAAGCAAAAAGCAAAATAAAACAAGTAGAATAAACTAAAACAATCTCACAAAAAAATTCAAAAAATCAATACAATCACTTTTCAGGCAAATAGCAACAAAAGGACTTAGAGAAAAAACAACTTTTTCGCTAGTGAAGACAAGAAGAGAGAGGTTTGTGTGGACTTGTAGTAGGGGATTTGAAATTAGATATATAAATGGGGTGAAATTTTAACCGGTTAAAGAGAAAGAATAGGGAGAATCTAAAGTTGGAAAAGGGAAAGAGAAACAAGACAACAAATGGGGAAAGTTAGGAGGAAAGTGTTGGCATAAAGGTGGAGTTGAGTTGGAGTAAAATTATGCTAAAGGAAAGATGAAAATAGAATATAGAACTGTAATCCTGAAACAAAATAAAGAGAAAACAAAATGACATTTGTTTTTTTCCAAAAAGGTAAAGTAGTAGTAGTAATTAATAATAGTAGTTGAAAACAAAAATGTAATAATAAGGTAAAATCAATTGAGGCGGAAGGAAAAAAATAGTCTTTTAATTAAAATATGTAAAAATGAAAAATAAAAAAATATTTTTTAAAAAGAAAAATAATTAAAAAAATAGAATGGTCATTCACTTCCACTGTTATTCTGCTTGGCACTCCTGTTTCCCAGTAGGGAAGGTATTGCAGTTCCCTGTGTTCCCCTGTTGGTGTTTTAATCTCTTTATTCTTTTGTGGTTATGCGAGAGTCAATTTGTGTGTCATCCACTGGGTGGCAGTGTTTCGGAATTGATCTCTGAGACAAAACACAGGACCTCTCTAGGCTGTGCTCAGATCCTGCTACTCTGTGGTTCTCAAAACCAGTTTGTGGGGATTTTGCAGCCAGGACACTGTAGTAACTCCCAGGAAAAAACGAGTCGTTTTCCAGAGCTCCCCTCTGTCAACATCTCGGAGAGTTTGCCTCCACACTTAGGGATCACGCCCTGTCCACCTATGCAGACCTCTCCAGAGGCAGCTTTCCTGCAACCTGGTTCCCACAGTGTGCGCATCTCTGTTCTGCGGGGGTAGGAGACCTCACCCGATCCCAGGCGAAATATGACTTTTCCGTGTGCCGTATGGATCTCTGAATCCGCCGCCCTCTTGTCTGCACTGTTTGGAAAGCCGTGTTCTGGTTCCCCGGCTGTTCGTTGGGTGCCTCTGCCAGCCGCAGCTTTCAGACCTCTGCAGACATCCACCTCCCCCTTATCCCAGGCGAAATCTGACCTTTCTGTGTGCCGTGTGGATCTCTGATTCCGCTGCATGTCTGCGCCGATTGGAGAGCGGAGTTCTGGGTCCCCGGGTCCCCGGCTGCTCGATGGGTGCCCCAGCCGCAGGCTTCAGACCGCCGCAGACATCCACCTCCCTCTGCAAGATGGCGCAGTCTCTGCATTCGCGCTGGTGGCTCTGGCAGACAAAATCCCCGTGGCAGTGGGGCTGCCTGGCCAGGAGAGCCCCGTACAGCAGTCCCCCACCTTCTGGAGGATAACTAACTCTTAACTTGCCACAAACACTCCCAGTGCAACTCTCAACCGCCCTCTCTCCCTCTGCCCAGCGACAAATCTCCAGACGCATCTTGTTACTCCGCCGCCATTTTTTCCCTTCCTCTGTATGCTGCAGCTTTTTGAATGAAATGGTTTAAAAGATGTTTAAGATTATCTTGTCTAACATGATCTTTAATGTTATTATTTTACTATTAATTTTCTGTGTTGGTGGCCGTTCCATCGATGTCAGTGGGGTATTACAATCCCCTACTTCTATTGTCTTACTATGAATTTCCCCCTTTATTAATATATAATTGCTTTATATATTACGTGCTCCTATGTTGGTTGCTTAGAAATTGATGAATCCTTTATTGTCTTCTTATATTGTCCCCTTTATAATTATATAATGTTCTTTTTTGTTATTTTATTTCTTTTTCTGTTTGTTTGTTTAAAAGTCTATTTTTGTCTCATATAAGTATTACTATATGAGACAGCTTTCTTTTTGTTTCTATTTGCATGGAATATCTTTTCCATCCTTTATCTTTCAGACTGTGTGTCTTTGAATTTGCACTGAGTCTCTTTTAAGCAGCATATAGATGATTCATAGATTCATATTTTTTTAATCCATTGTCTTCTGATTATAGGACACTTAACCACTTATATTTAAAGTAATTATTGATAAGTAACTACTTATTGCCATTTTGTTCACTCTTCAGTATAGCAGCATGGGCTGGCAGCTGCATTAGGTTTTTATAGATGTCATCTATTCATTTTTTTCTCTTGAACTCCTCCATTGTGATTTGCTAGTTTTCTTTAGTGTTTTTGTTAATGTTCCAATTTCACTGTTCTTTGCATATCTTCTTTTAATCAGTTTTTCCAATTATAGTTAATATACAGTATTATATTAATTTCAGATGTACACTCCAAATATTAGACATTATAGAATTTACAAGTGGTTTTCCCCCAAAAAATCAGAACCGAGCTGACACCATAAAATTTTTAGAATATTATTGTCTGTATTCCCTATACTGTATTTAACACTCTCATAACTATTCTGTTACTGTTAGTTTGTACTTCTAAATCTCTTCACCTTTTCATCTGTTCTCAAGCCCCGTTCCATCTGTCAACTGTCAGAGTTTCTGATGAGAAATCAGTTGACAGTCTTATGGGAGCTCCCTTGTAATTAACTAATTGCTTTTCTCTTCGTCTTTAACCTTTTGCATTTTAATTATGATGTATCTTGGTGTGGGCCTCTTTGGATTTGTTGTTTAGGACTTCATGCACTTCCTGGACTTATATGTCTATTTCCTTCACCAGGTTAGGGAAGTTTTCTGTCATTATTTCTTCAAATAGATTTTCAATTTCTTAGTTCCTCTTTTCTTCTTTTGGCATCCCCATGATACAAATATTGGTATGTTTGAAATCCAAAGGCTCCTTACACTATCTTCATATGTTTGTTTTCTTTTTTCCTCCCTCCCTCCCTCTCTCTCTCTCTCTCTCTCTTTCTTTTTTTTTGTTCTCATTGGGTGTTTTGTTCCCCTCATTCCAAATCGCAGGTTTGATTCCTGGCAACTTCTACTGTTTATTCCCTATAAATTATTCTTTATTTCAGTTAATGTATCCTTCATTTCTGAATGTATGCCTAAGTCCTTTTTCACACTGCTGAAGTTCTCACTAATTCTTTGAAGTTCTCACTAAGTTCCTTGAGTATATACACTAAGTGGCCCAATTATGCGTTCAGAGATCATAATAATCTGGCCACTCAATGTATATAATCATTGTCTCGAGCTCTGTATCTAGTAGTTTGATTGCATCCATTTCTTTTAGTTCTTTTTCTGAAGATTTCTCCTATTCTTTCATTTGTGACATGTTTTGTTGTTGTTGTTCATTTTGGCTGCTTCCTTGTGTTTGTTTCTATATATTAAGTAGAGCTAGTATGTCTCCAGGACTTGTGTAGTAGATGTTCTGTGGGTCTCAGTGGTGCAGCCCCCGGTTCACCTGAGTTTAGACACTCCAGGTATGCTCCTCAGAGGGCTGTCCTGTTGAGGTTGAGCCTTGATTGATGTTGGCATCACTGAGTAGGTTTGACTCCTAGGCCAATCAGCTGTAAGGACCAACTGCAACTACTGCCAAAGAGCTGTTGTACATGATTCAATCCTAAGGAGCAGGATTTGCTTCAGTCGTGCTTTTGTGCTCACCAAGTCTTCCCCTTGAGTGAGCACTAAAGTCTGTCACTCATGGAGATGGTAGAGTTATAATCCAGAAGGTCAGAAGTTGTCTATTGAGTATACTGATTCTGGGGCCTCTTGGGAGGTACAAAGTCAGCCACTTGGCAGGAGCTACAGAGTGATTTGCAGATGGCTACTACTTGAGTTGGGCTTGGAGGTGCTTAGGAGAGGCCTACTGTGAGTCAAGGTCGACTTCCACTAATGCCAGGTACAGGGTCTGCTGAGGCCAGCTGTTGATGTTTGAAAGATTTAAGGAAAGTCTAAAATTTTAGGCATGAGAAGCCAATTGTATGAAAAAACAACAACACTGGAAATGGCTTGGGTGAGTCCTCAAGAGGTCTTAGGAATCACCAAGGTGAGGCAAACTGTGTGAAACAGATTTATGGAGACTTAGATATATATTGTGCCTGCTCGCCTATCTGCTCTGTAGGGAAAGAACTTATCTAAGGAATAATGGCCTCTGCCAGCATTTTTGTCTAGGAGAAAGTTGGCCCCTCAGCTCTTGCTCTGATACCCAACAACTTAATTCCTCTACATATGTCCCAGGATCCTTTCAAGTTGCTGTTCCAGCACTTGAATTCAGAGAGAATGAGTCTAAGTAAGTTCATTCCTCCATTCTTTAAAAGGAATTGCCTGGGACTTCAGCAGCCTTCATGTCACTCAGCCACAATCTCTGCTGGTTTTTATAGACTGAAATTACAGGGACTTCTCTTCCTGACACTGGAATTCTGGGCTGAGGAGCATGGTGTAGAGCTGGGGCCCTTCACTCCTTGGAGGGAAGAGGAGAGGACATCTGCAGCCACGATATTACTCCCAGTTAAAAACCACCACATGTGGGTGTGGGATCAGCCCATTCGTCTCTTTACCCCTCCTACCAGTCCCTATGTGACTTCTTTTAAATTTTAGTTTTAGGACTTTAATTCAAGTAGATATCAGACAATTCTGAGTGATGATTGTTTTGAAGATTGGTTGTATTTTTGATGTGGTTGTGGGAAGACTCAAGTATTGTGTTTACATATGTCACCATCTTGACCAAAAGTTTATTCTTTATATATCTTTTATAGGTTTTTGGTTTGTGGTTTTTATGTGGTTTGTGTGTATCATTTTTAATCTATAGCTGTCCATTTCAAGCTGATAAGGTATTTAAATTCGAATAAATTCCATAAGGACTACATACTTGATTTTTCCTCTATGCGTTATGTTATTGATGTCACATTTTATATCTTTTTTTGTGTGTGTGATGGGTATTTCCTAACTACTTACTTCTGTTCCTGGCATTTCCATATCTACTTAAAGAAGGTCTTTTAACATTTCTTTTAAAGCTGGTTTAATGGTAATGATCTTCTTTAGTTTTTGCTTGTCCAGGAAACTCTTTACCTGTCTTTCAACTATAAATATTTACCTATATTTCAACTCTAAATATTCAACCAATTATAGGTTGTAGATTTCTTTCTTTTAGCACTTTAAAGATATCCTGTCACTCCCTTTGGCCTGTGAAGTTCTTGATGAGAAATCATTGGATAAGCTTTTTAGGATTTCCTTTGTATGTAACTCATTTTTCTCCTTATTTCCTACAAGATTGTCTCTTTATCCTTAACTTTGGCCATTTTAACTTGGTGTGGGTCTCTTTGGGTTCACCGTGTTTGGAACTCTTTGTTCTTCCTAGACCTGGATATCTGTTTCTTTTCTTGGGTTAGGAAAGATTTCATACACACACACACTTTTTTTTTTTTTAGATATAAAGTTTCTGTTCTTCCTGAGATCCCCATGTCATGGATGTTTGAATGCTTGATGTTATCCTATAAGTTCCTCAAATTATCCTCATTTTTAAAATTCTTTTATTTTCCTGCCATTCTTTTTTATTGATTTCCACTTGTCTGTCTTCCAAGCCACCGATCCCTTCTTCTCTGTTAGGTAATCTGCTGTTGATTCCTTCCAATTTGCTTTTTCTTTCAGTTATTATATTATGTAGGTCTGCTTTGTTATTTTTTATATATTCTCATTCTTTGTTCAAATTCTCTTTTACTTCCTCTATTCAGTTCTCAAATTTGGTGAGCATTCTTATTATTGTTTTCTTTGAATTATTTATCAGGCAAATTACTTATCTCTATTTCCTTAGATTTCCCCTCTCCCCTGGAGTTTTTCCTTGTTTCTTTATTTGAGAGATATTCTTCTATCTTTTTGTCTGATTTCCTATGTTTGTATATATGAATTAGACAAAGTAGTGTCTCTTCCAGCCTTTGAAAAGCAGCCTTATATAGAAGTAGACCCAACATAAATTATGCCAGCTAGTTTTGGCAAGCCCATTTGACAAAGTGCTAAGCAGTTGCATAAGGTGCACTGCTTCACTGAGTCAGAGCAGTTTCAGTTGGGAAGGCTAGGTGTGTGTAATAATGCAGTACTTGATCCTGCTTGCTTCTTTTGTTTAGGCCAAAATAGGCTTGGACAATGTATTGGGGAACACACTGCAGTAACCTGGCAGGCAGTCTGAATCATCTGGCAGAGCCTCTGCCCACCCTATGGAGATAGAAGGGGACTTAAACAATGGTGTTCACCAACCCTTCTAACCCTGGAGAATTCCCACTTCCCGGAAGAGCTCCAGTGACTCTCCATTCTTCACTGAACAGTCTCTTTATTGTACTGAAAGTAATCTTGTATAGAAGTGACCTTTGTGTAGGCTCTATGTGTCTGGTAGTTTGGGGAAGAGGCTTGAAGCCAGAAGACAGTTATAGCACTAAGGGCACTAGCCTACAGGCCCCTGAGCAGCTCTTGTCCAGGAGGCCAGGTGGATGTGGTGGCACCCTATTGTTCCTGTTTGTTTTGAGGCAAAATTTTTCAAACAATAAAGCTATGAAAGCACTGTAATGATCTTGCAGTTAAGCCAGAGCACCCATATACAGCCCCTGCCCACCTGTTAAAGTGGTGGGGAACATAAACAATGTTGCTCACAGGATGCTTGGTCCTGTAGAGTTCCTGCTGCTCCTGGAGAGTCCACTCAGCTTTCCAGCCTTCTCCATTTTTTCTCCTTGTTTGATGCCGAAAGCTATTCATTCCATACTCAACTTTCTTTCTTATTTATTTATTTATTTATTTATTTATTTATTTATTTATTTATTTAATAAATCTTTATTGCTCAGATTATTACAATTGTTCCTCTTTCCCTCCCTCCCCCAGTAGCTCCCCTCTACTCAGTTCCCACCCTACACATATCTGCCCTTACCTCCCCTCCATTGTCCTCATCCATAGGTGTACGATTTTTTGTCCAGTCTCTTCCCACACCCCCCCTCACACTTTTCCCCCTGAGAATTGTCAGTCCACTCACTTTCTATGCCCCTGATTCTATTATATTCACCAGTTTATTCTGTTTATTAGATTTTTAATTCACTTGATTTTTAGATTCACTTGTTGATAGATATGTATTGTTCCTAATTTTTATACATATTTATCTTTTTCTTCTTCTTCCTCTTAAAGAGTACCTTTCAGCATTTTATGTAATACTGGTTTGGTGCTGATGAACTCTTTTAGTTTTTGCTTATCTGTGAGGCTCTTTATCTGACCTTCAATTCTGAATGATAGCTTTGCTGAGTAGAATATTCTTGATTGTAGATTCTTACTATTCATCACTTTGAATATTTCTTGCCACTCCTATCTGGCCTGCATAGTTTCTGTTGAGAAATCAGCTGAGAATCGTATGGGTGCTCCCTTGTAGGTAATTAACTGTTTTTCTCTTTTGCTCTTGGCATTTTAATTATGATGTGTCTTGGTGTGGTCCGCTTTGGATTGCTTTTGTTTGGGATTCTGTGCGATTCCTGGACTTGTAAGTCTATTTCTTTCACCAGATGTGGGAAGTTTTCAGTCATTATTTCTTCAAATAGGTTTTCAGTATCTGTTCTCTCTTTTCTTCTGGCACCCCCATAATTCTGATGTTGGTATGCTTGAAGTTGTCCCAGAGGCTCCTTACACTGTCTTCCAATTTTTGGATTCCTTTTTCTTTTTGCTTTTCCAGTTGAGTGTTTTCTGCTTCTTTGTATTTCAAATCTTTGACTTGATTCTTGCATTCCTCTGGTCTGCTGTTAGATCTCTTTGTAATATTTTTTATTTCAGTCAGTGTATGTTTAATTTCTGGTTGGTCCTTTTTTATCTCCTTTTGGGTCTTGCTAAATTTATCCATCGTTTCTAGGAAATTGTTGAAAACATTATAACTGTGGTTTTGAACTCTATATCTAGTCGTTTGTTTTCCCATTTCTTACTTGTGATCTATTTCTCTCATTTTTCACTGCTTCCCTGAGTTGTTAGAGTAGCTTTGTATGCTAGTTGTCCTATATGGCCCAGTAGCTCCACCTCCTCAGTCAGTTACCTGAGGTAGACACTCTTGATGCACCCTTTGTAGACTGTGTGTACAGCCTTGTCGTAGTTAAGTCTTGATTGTTGTTGGTATCACCTGGGGGAATTGATCTCCAGGCAAATTGGCTGTGAGGATCAGCTGTGTCTACACTGGGAGAACTTCTGTGCTGGAGTCAGCCTTATGAGACAAGACTTGCAAAATTTCAAAAGCCTCTGTATTCAGTTTGGATGAGGTGGAGTCTCAGGGTTGAGCAAACAACCTTGGCTTCCCGTCAGCCCTGCCTATGGGGCCCCCGGGGTCTCAGAGTTCCTTGGTAATCACTGCAGCCCACTCTGTGTGCTTGTGCGCTCGCGCTCCTCCAGACCTTTGCCTTTCACGGCTCCCCACAGTTTCTGTGTGCTCTGGGGAACCTTAAATTCGGTCTCGCCCAAAACGGAGGTTCAGTATAGTCGGAACTGGGGTTCAGTGCAGTTTGGTTCCATCTTCCTCTCGCTAGAGAAAGCCGGTGGCACAATCAGCAGTCAGTCCTCTCTTTGAGCACTCATGTGCGCGTGCCTCCAGACCTCTGTCGTTTGCGGCTCCCCTAAATTTCTGTGTACTCTTTCCTTTTCATGACAGTTCAGACTCCCCTCCCTGATATGAGTTTCGCCCGGAACTGGGGTTAAGTGCAGTCAGAACTGGGGCTCAGTGTAGTTGGCAGTTTCCGTCCCCCTCTCGCTATAGGAAGCCAGCCAGGCACTCAGCCTCCCATCTTCTCCACTCAGCATGTCTCCATACCTCAGCTTTTTGCAGCTCCTCTGAGTCTCCGTGAGCCTCTCTCTTTCCTTCTAGTTGTAGAATTTCCACTCACCCTGCTTTCTTGTGGTCTGGATGATGTCTGTTCTGTCTTTTAGCTGTAGTTTTGAAATTGTTGTGCAAGGCATCAATTTAGGTGTTCACCTATGCTGCTATCTTGGTTTCTCCTCATACTGTTTTCTTGCAGGTATAAATGCTACCTATATACTTTATTTTTTATTTTGTTCATGGGAGGGATTGAGTTCAGCACCCTCCTCTGCCACCTCCATATTGAACTTCCCTAATTAGACATATTAATGCAAGTTTGTCTTTTGTTAATCCTTGCCCTAACATATTTTTGCATTAATTTTTAGGGAAAGTGGAAGAGAGAAGGAACAACAGAGAGAAACATCGATATGTTACTTCCTGCACAAACTGTATGAGGGCCCAGACCAGAGAGAAGCCCGCAACCAGGGTATTTGCCCTGGACTGGAATCGAACCCAAGACCCTTTGGTCTACATGCCAAGGCTCTATCCACTGAATCAAACTGGCTAGGGCATTAATGCCAATTGTGACAGTTCAGTTTATAAACAAATAGTGATTTTGAATGTAATTTTTATTCTAGTTTAAAATATTAGTTAGCAGTTGACTTCTATTCAGTTTTTATATTCTTTATATTTTCTGTGTTTTTTATATTTAAGGTTATCCAGTAACTAAAGGATATTAACAGTGGTAAAGGAGGAAATCTTTTGAACATAATTCAGTATATATGATAATGGTTTTCAGTAGTGTTTTACTTTTAGTTTCAAATGTATTGATTATTCTGCTTTAGCTGGCTTTGCTCTGTGGATAGAACATCAACCTGCAGACTGAAAGTCCCGGGTTTGATTCTGGTCAAGGGCACATGCCCAGTTTGTGTGCTCAATCCCCAATAGGAAGCATACATGAGGCAGCCGATCAATGATTCTTTCTCATCATTGATGTTTCATGTCTCTCCCTCTCCCTTTCTCTCTGAAATCAGTAAAAATATATATTTTTAAAAATGTATTGATTAGCCCTAACCAGTCTGGCTCAGTGGATAGAGCTTCAGCCTGCAGACTCAAGGATCCCAGATTCGATTCCAGTCAAGGGCATGTTCATTGGTGGTGGGCACATACCCAGTAGGAAGTGTGCAGAAGGCAGCTGATCGATATTTCTCTCTCATTGATGTTTCTTTCTCTCTATCCCTCTCCATTCCTCTCTGTAAAAAATCAATAAAATATATTAAAAATGTACTGATTATTCTAATTAAAGTATATGTATAAACATGAATTAAGTTTTTTATTTATTCTACTGAGATGTTAATATGATGAAATTTTGTTTACAAATATTAGGTCTGGAGTTTTAGTGATATCAAGATATTAAGGTTCATTTAAAGCCATCTATATTGGAATTTTTAAATGCTATTTCTATAGAAACAATATATATTGCCAATTTCAAAATATAAAGTTTTGCTTCATAGGTATTTTTGGTTTAAAATACAGAAAATTATGAAGAAACTGAATGCAAATAGTATATACTTACCAGTTACTACTTTTTAATAAGTTAGATAGTTTCAGTTTAATACTTGTTCTGGGAATAATCTTGGTGAAACTATTAATATTCCTGAATCTCCTCTTCTTTACTAAAAATAGTATTTTATAGTCTCCTAAGTATTAGAAAAATAGAACTATGTATAAAAGCTCCACAGCTCTGATTTTTCAGTGACTCAAAGTACTAGATGTTGAGAATGAAAGTAGTGGTGATTATATAGATTCAAACATCATTTGGGTAACAGCTCAGTGAGGAAACAGTCATGAGAAGAATACCATGATCTAGGCTTCTATAATGTGACAAAGGAAAATGATAACTGCAAAAAATTTTCTACCAAAAGAAATTCTGCCTGGAAGGATTCTTAAAGTAAATGTGCATTCTTTTCCTTATTGAGGTTTAAAGCACTCCAAAAAAATTACTTGTTGACCTCAGTTTATTAGACCTTAATGTAGTTCTGTATAATATGTTCACATCTATTAGCAATTTACTATTTAAAACTACTTTATGAGATCCAAGATAGTGGCAGAGTAGATGGAAGCTGCACTCACTTCTCCCAGAACCAAACTGGAATTACAACTAAATTATAGAACAATCATCCTGATAACCAATAGAAGACGAGCTGAAGAGAAGACTTATAATGAAGGATTTACAGAAGAACTGATAGGAACGGCAGAAGCCTGAAAGGGGCAGGTCCTGTTCCCATGGACAGCATCTGAGGTTCTAGAGGAATATCTCAGCTGTGGGGGTTTCCTCTGAGAATCATGGGTTCTCAACCCAAAGGCAGGCTCCACAGTCCTAAATAGCAGAGCTGGGAAGAGGCACCCACATCTGGCTGTGAAAAGCAGTGGATTTCTGCAAGAGAAAGATGTTTGTTACATACAAGGGAGCTTCCATAAGACTGTCAGCTGATTTTTCAACAAAAGCATTTCAGAAGAGCTTGACAAGAAATATTCAAAGTGATGAAAAGCAAGGACCTACAACCAACACTACTTCACATGGCAAGTCTAGCATTTATAATTAAAGGAGAAATAAAGAGCTTCCCAGGCAAGAAAAAAGCTAAATGAGTTTGTTATCACCAAATCAGTATTACAAAAAATGTTAAAGGGCCTGCTTTAAGAAGATTAAAAAACAACAGAAGAACATGGTTAAAAGTGTGATGTGCCAATAAATAAAATACCTATCAATAATCTCTAAATATAAATCTCTTGAATGCTCTAATCAAAAACATACGGTAGCTGAATGAATAAGAAAAGAAGACCCACATATATGCTTTCTACAAGAAACCCAATTAAGTATAAAAGTTACACACAAAGTAATGGGATGGAAAAATATAATTCATATTAATGGAGGGAAGGAAAAACCTGGGGTAGCAATACTTATATCTGACAAAACAGACTTTAAAACAAGGTTATAGTAAATGACAAGGGAGACTACATAACGATAAATGGAGCACTATTCAATAAGAGGATATAATCCTTGTAAATATTTATGTACTCAACATAGGAACCCCTCTATATGTAAAACAAATATTGATGGAAATAAAGGGAGAGATGGACAGTAATACAGTCATAGTTGACATCAGTGGATAGATTTTCCAGACAGAAAATAAATAAGAGAATTGTGACCTTAAATTACAGATTAGATCAGATGGATTTAATAGTTATCTTCTGAGTAGTTTACCTCAAAGCATCAGAATATACATTCTTTTCAAGGGCATGTGGAAAATTTCCTAGGATAGCTGACATATTAGAGAACAGAACAAGTCTTAATAAATTTAAGGAAATTGAAATCATATGAAGCATCTTCTCAGTCATAATGATAATCAATCAAAAGAAGAAAAGCACACAACATGGAAGCTAAATAACATGTTACTAACCAATGCTTGGGTTAGCAATGACATCAAGGAAACATTCATACAGTACCTTGAAACAAATGATGAGGACAAAACAACTCAAAACCTATGGGACACAATGAAATTAATAGTAATACAGACCTAAAGGATAATCTCAAATAAATAATCTAACTTCAAGCACTGGATGGGTAGCTCAGTTGGTATAATAATATTGTCCCAATATGTGGAAGTTGTGGCTTTGATTCCTGGTGAGGGCACATGCAAGAATCTACCAATGAATGCATTAAAAGTGGAGCAACAAATCGATGTATTTCTTTCTCTTATCCTCTTTCTCTAAAATCAACACATAAAAAGTTTTTAAAAATCAAACTTTACACTTAAAATAACTTGAAAAAGAACAACAAACAAAAACCCAAAGTAGAATGAATGAAATAGGAAAAATCAGAGCAGAAATAGAATCTAAAAACAACAACAATAGCAAACCTACAAAGTATCATTGAAAGGAAGAACTGGTTCTTGGAAAAGAGAAAGAGGATTGACAAGCCTTTCACCAGATTCATAAAGTAAAGAGGAGAGAGTACCCAAATAAATAGAATCAGATATGAAAGAGGACAAGTAACAATTGATAACAAAGAAATACCAAGGATTGTAAGAAAATATTCTGAACAACTATATACCAACAAAACGGACAATTTGGAAAAAATGGATAAATTCCTACAAACATACAGTCTTCCAAAGCTGAGTCAGGAAGAGTCAGAGAATGTAAATAGATAGATTACAACTAGTGAATGTGAAGCAGTCATCAAAAACTCCTAGCTAACAAAAGTTCTGGACCATGAGATGGCTTCATCAGTGAATTTACCAAACATTTAAAGAACTAACACCTATCCTTCTCGTTATTCCAGAATATTATAGAGGAGGAGAGACTCCCAGGTTCATTTTACAAAGCCAGCATTATCCTAATTCTAAAACCAGATAGAAACAATACAAAGAAAGATAATTATAGGTCAGGATCCCTGATGAACATTGATGCCCAAATCCTCAACAAAACACTGTAGTATTTGCTGTTTACAAATAGCTTTACTTAGAACTAAAGAAATTACTTATGAGTGTTACTTTAATGACCTGAGCTTTCAGAAGTAAATTTCATTAATTTGAAATTCAGTTATTTACAGCTCATCAAAAATTTATTTGCTAAAACTGACAAAAAGTATTTTTAAACTATAATAGCAGTAGTATTATATTTGAGATATTTAAACATTTAAGAATGGGAGCTTTTCTTTAGACTGTTATTTTTTAAATTATAATAGACATTAAAAAACATTAATGTTTTTATCATCTCAAAATGATCTTCCATTTGCATATGTATTCTTTGCATTCATCAAGTTAATATTTTCTATCTCCTGTCATGTTGTCCTTAAAGTAAAATTTATAGTGACATTGCAAGTTAAAGAGTGTGAATATTTCAAATGTATTGCTAAGTATTTCCATTTTGTTTTGCAAAAAGAGTTATAAAAGGTTGCCATAAATAGTATTCATAGAGTGCACCATAAACCTCAACACATTCTAGAAGGCACCTTTCACATGTTAGGCATATGTATGAACTTAAAGGAGAGTGGGTGGTAATCTTGTCTCCTGGCCTAGCTTGGAGCAGCAAGAGAGCATATCATTATTCATAGAACAGTACCCACACCTGTTTGTTCTATCCCAGCCGTACTGGGCATCCATTGAGTCACTCTACCACCTCCCCATTGTTTACGTTCTGTTCTTGGAGGCCCATTGTTACCTCACTTTTTACTCTGACACTGATAAGTTCATCTTGTTGGAGATGCTATAGGATTGTAGTATTTTGCTAGCAGTGTGTGTGTGCTCTTCAGGGTTTAGGATATGTATGACCCACATATTTGCACAGCCAGGTTTTTTCTCATGGGCTCTGAACAGCCTCTCTGAGAAGCAGGCTGGGCCACTGCATTCAAATATTTAATATATGCAGTAATATACTAACTAAATGTTTTCTTAATTTGAAGAATGGGTACCTTTTCTCTAAGTTACAAAGACACCATATACACCAGTATAGCTCTGGAATTTTATCATTTTTTCATTGTCATTAGTGTGACAATTGTGTACATAAACTTTACTTTGACCTCAGTAAGAACAAAATCATATTTTTCAATTTGCAACTTTAGGTGTATACTTGTGTGTATTTGTGTGATTACTAGTATGGATTAATGTTAATGGCTTTTAGTTTACTTTTAGCATTGTCCTCATCTCTGTATATCATTTTCCCACATATGTAAAGGTCTTGACTTTTTTCTTTTAAATTAAGTTTCTCTATATATTTTTAGTAGTCTCCCAATATTATAAAATGTTATGTCATTTTCCTATGGACTATTATTGATCTTTGTTTTCTTCTCATTCTTTGTTTACATTTTTAAAAATTATTGATTATTTATGATTTTTTGTAGTACTTCACAGCTTTTTTTTTTTTAAAGCTAAGTTTTCTTTAATTTTTTTTTAATATATTTTATTGATTTTTTTTCACAGAGAGGAAGGGAGAGGGACAGAAAGTCAGAAACATCAATGAGAGAGAGACATCGATCAGCCGCCTCCTGCACACCCCACACTGGAGATGTGCCCGCAAGCAAGGTACATGCCCCCGACCGGAATCGAACCTGGGACCTTTCAGTCCACAGGCCAACGCTCTATCCACTGACCCAAACCGGTCTCGGCACTTCACATCTTTTTAAAAAGGTATCTTTCTTCAAACTAGATTATTGTCAGCTTTCTTTTTTCCTTTAATACAAACAAATTCATCTAACCTACCTGGGTGGGATCCATATTACATATGATTCAGTGACAATCGATCTGAGGGTGTTTTTTAAAAATATGATTCAAGGAGTTGATCTACCATTAAATAAGTTTTTATATGTAGCTGAAGCTATTCTATTCCTTTGTTCTTAATTCAGTATTTATTTACTGTTTTTTCTTATTGTTGACACTGTTACAGATGTTCTCCATTTTCTCCCTCTTTGCCTACCTCGACTCAGTGCCCACTCTGTCTCCCTCTCCCCTGGCCTTCACCATACTATTATCTGTGTCATTGGGCTATGCATGTATGTTCTTTGGCTAATCTCTTCATCTTCTTTTGTCCAGTTCCTCTCACTCCCACTCCCCACTCACATCATCAGTCTATTTGATGTATCCAAAGCCTCTGGTTTTATTTTACATATCAATTCCTTTTGCTTACTAGATTCCATTTATACGTGAGATCATATGGTATTTGTCTTTATCTGACTGGCTTATTTTGCTTAGCATAACAATCTACAAATTCATCCATATGGTTGCAGAGGGTAAGAGTTCCTTCTTTTTTACTGCTGTATAGTATACCATGGTATAAATGTACCACTGCTTTTTTATCTGCTCATCTACTGATGGGCACTTGGGCTGTTTCCAGATCTTAGCTATTATAAATAGTGCTGCCATGAACATAAGGGTGCATATATTCTTTCTGATGGATGTTTCAGGACTCTTAGATTATATTCCCGGAAGTGAAATCACTAGGTCAAAAGACAGTTCCATTTTTAACTTTTTGAGAAAACTCCGTACTGTTTTTCTACAGTGGCTGCATCACTCTGCATTCCCACCAACAGTGCATTAAGGTTCCCTTTTACCATCATTCTTGCCAGCAGCTGTTTGTTGATTTATTGATGGTAGCCATTCTGACAGGTGTGAGGTGATACCTCATTGTAGTTCTAATTTGCATCTCTGATGATCAGTGACGTTGAACATTTTTTCATGTCTATTGCCCATCTATATGTCCTCTTTGGAGAAATGTCTATTGAGGTAATTTTGAATATTATTTTTTGTTTTAATTTATAGTAATTAGTTAAATTTTCATTTTCTTTCACCTCTTTTATTTCAAAAAGAATCTTTTTGTGAAATATTGATTCAATTGGATTAAATATTAAGTAAGTTTAGACAATAAACATTTTTACATTGCTTAGTTTTTCTGTGTAGTAGCATATTGAGACAGTTATAACCTAGTTTTTTTGGCTTTCTTTTGTCAAGTGTTTTGTCCTTAGATAATACAATTTTTTTTTTCATTAAGTGTTCTATCCCTTCAATGCAAAACAAATTAACTTTGAATGCAACTTTTTCAAATACTTTAAAACTATCCTTTGACAAAGATGTTGTCATACAGAGGCCAGTTTTGGCATTCTGGTATTTGTACCTTTATATTCTTAAAAGTAATAAACTATTTTTTCCTTTTTAAAAAAGTATAACTCAGGTATTAATAACTTCTACTACCATTATGATTTTTCTTCATTTTTTAAACAGTAAAGAAAATGAGAGCATTCATATTAACTGAATTTCCAAGTTAGTGATATAATAGTTTGTTTTTTATGGCTGAAGAAAAACAAAAAGGGGTAAATAAAAGAAATGGATATGAAAGAGACTTTGCTTGGGGCAGTGGATGCCTGATGTATGTGGAGATAATTTTTTATTGAATTGTATACTTAAAACCTGTATGGTTTTGCAAACCATTTTCAATCCAATAAATTCAATTAGAAATAAAAAACTAAAACACAGGAGGAAAAAATGGCGATGGAATAGACAGATGTGTCCCAAGCCTTGTCCCGGAGCAGATAGAACAGTTGAAGGTCGCCCGGGGAGTGTTTGTTGGTGAGTTGAGGGACAGCTACACTCCAGGAGACTGGGAAACTGCTAGACAGGGCTTCCCTGACCGGGCAGCCCCCACTGCTGCTGGGTTCCCTCCTGGAGTGACCAGCTCAGACACAGAGACCACACCATCTTGAAGGGGAAAGTAGATGTTGTCAGAAGCCTGAAAATCTACAACTGCGTCACTCGCCGAACAGCTGCGAACTCCAGAGCACCAGTCTCCAATGGCACAAACAGGCAGATTCAGAGAAGCTCTACACTCCACCACAGAAAGGTCAGATTTCACCTAGGATAAGGTGAGGTCTTTCCTCCTGGCAGGAGAGAGAAACATGTGCACTGCGGGGAGCTGGAAGACCGGGGGAAATCTGCGCCTTGAAAATACTGTGGCTATTGGTCCTGGTGTAATCCGTGAATGTGGAAGGAGATCCTCAGAGGTGCTAACAGAAAGGAACTCTTAAAAGCAACCCATTTTGATTTGATGTAAAAGTACAGCCTAAAAACTTTAAAAGTGTGCCGGCTGTTTAGACCCAATGGGGGAAAAAAGACTGCACAGATTTGCACACAGCCCTGGAGTTCGCACACTTACACTGGCTCTTTTTTGTTTGTTTGTTTTTGTTTTTTCTTTTTCCTTTAAGTCCAATACATACTATCACCTAATAGGGGACACCCTAAGAGACTGCAGGGGAAAATTATTTTTCCAGAACCTGGAGATCATAGTGGGGAATAACCATCAGAGAACCAGTTCTGGGGCAACCCACTCCCACAAACAGGTATTAAGTGCCACAGGGAAAGTAGGATTTAAGCACTGGCTAGGGTGGATCTATAGATCCAGAGATCAATCCAGAAACACTGCCAACCCGGGGTTGAATCACAAATTGACTCTTGTGTAAACACAGATAAAGAAATACAACAAATTAAGACACATTGCCTGCTTAAAAATCAGGACCAGCTTATAACTCTGAGGAGCAATGGAATGCAAGGAACTGCAATACTGTTCTGACTAGGAAACAGGTGTGCCAAACAGAACACTAGAGGAGGTGAATGACATTCACTACTACACATTTTATTTTTATTTAATCTTTTACTTAAGAAATTACTTTATTTTTCTTTTTCCTAACTTGATTTTCTCTTGTTAATTATTACATTTTTGTTTTCAATCAGTATTACTACTACTACTATTTTACCTTTTTTGTGAAAAAAAAGTAAAATAGCAATATTGTCTCTTTATTTTACTTTTGGATTAGTGTTCTACATTCTATTTTCATCTTCCCTTTAGCATCATTTTACTCTATCTCACATTTACCTTTATACCATCAATCTCTTTCTAACTTTTTCCCTTTTGTTGTCCTATTTTTCTTACCCTTTTCCTGCTTTAGATTTTCCCTATGCTTTGTTTTTACCCCATAAAATTTTCACCTTCCTTATATATCTAATTTCCAATTCCCTGATCCAAGTCCATACACACTTCTCCTCTGTACTATCCAAAAAATTATTTTTCTCTCTGTCTTTTTGTTGTTCTTTGCTTCATTGTTGATTATATGGATTTTTTGGTTGTGAGAATGTTTTGCTTATTTTTTGTGTTTGTTTTGTTTTTGTTTTTTTGCTTCTGTTTTCCCTCACCTCACTTGATATTGGTTGTTGTTTGTAGTTTGTATTCATCTCCAGGTACTTGTTGCTGGCCTTCATTGGGATTAGTGGCTGTTCTATTAGAGTTTTCTTCCCATATATATAGTTTGTTCCTCTCTTCCTTTATGTTCCCTTTATTTGCTCTCTTACTTTTTTTTTTTACCTTTTCCCAATTTCATTTTTGCACTCTTTTTTTTTTGTCTTTTTTTCTTTTTCTCCTATCCTCTAATTTGCCTTTTTCTGATACTCACCTTTATTTGGGGTTATTAATATCGAGAATACAATTCTGTTCAGTGTCTTGTGCATTGTACCTGGTAGTGTTGTATTTTGTGCCTTTGAATCAACGCAGGAGAGAGAACTACATA
Organism: Lasiurus cinereus; assembly: GCA_011751065.1. Classification (NCBI taxonomy): domain Eukaryota; kingdom Metazoa; phylum Chordata; class Mammalia; order Chiroptera; family Vespertilionidae; genus Lasiurus; species Lasiurus cinereus. The sequence goes on from JAAGEH010000307.1 coordinate 71,611,371, forward strand.
GCTAGACATGCGAAGAAGAGAGACCACACGGAGACAAAGAAACAGCCCGCATATGAAAAAAAAGCAGGCATCACCAGAGAAGGAAGTAAACAAAATGAGCCAAGCAACCTGGCAGAGAAAGAATTCAGAAAAATCATTATAAGGTGGCTGAAAAGAATGGAAGACAAATTCGAGAATATGTGTAAAAACCAAGAGGAAATGAAGAAGAACCAAGAAGAAATGAAAAATAACATCGCTGCTGTAAAGAACTCAATAGGGAGCATCAAAAGTAGAATAGAAGAAGCAGATGACCGCATCAGTGACCGAGAAGACAAGGTAGGAAAAATACCAAGTAGAGCAACTTCTAGAAAAAAAAAATTAAAAAGCAGGATGAAAGCCTAAGGGGACTTTGGGACAACACAAAACAAAGCAACATCCACATAATAGGAATTCCAAAAAGAGAGGAAACTGAGCAAGGAATAGAAAACGTGTTTGAAGAAATAATGGCAGAAAACTTACCTGATATAGGGAAGAAAAGTCCCACACAAATCCAAGAAGCTCGCAGAGTCCCAAGAAAAATGAACCCGTAAAGGCACATTGTACTTAAATTGGCAAACACCAACTACAAAGTAAGAATCTTAAAAGCAGCCAGAGAGAGACAGAAAGTTACCTACAAAGGAACCCCCATCATACTAATGACTGATTTCTCATCAGAAACTCATCAGGATACAAGGGAATGGAATGAAATATACAAAGCCATGCAAAGGAAGGGTCTGAATCCAAGAATATTGTACCCAGCAAGGCTATCAATCAAAATTGAAAGTCAAATCAGGAGCTTCACAGACAAAAAAAGGACTAAGGGAATTTATTACCATCAAAGGAGCAATGCAAGAAATGCTAAAGCCTCTACTGTAAAAAAAAGAAATAGAAAGCAAAGAAGGAACACGGGTAAAGAGTAAAACTGGCGACAAATAAGCACTTATCAAGAATAAATTTAAATGTGATGGGTTAAATGCTCCAATCAAATGACACAGGGTAATGGATTGGATAAGAAAACATGACCCATATTTCTGCTGTCTACAAGAAACCCACCTCAAAAATAAAAAGAAGACGCCCACAGATGAAGGTCCAGGGGTGGAAAAATGTTTCTCAGGTGAATGGAAATGAAAAAAAAGTTGGGGTAGCAATAATTGTATCTGACAAATTAGATCTCAAAGTGAAAGACATTACAAGAGATAAGGAAAGGAACAATCCAACAAGAAGAAATTACTCTGGTAAACATATATGCACCCAATACAGGAGCACCCAAATACATAAAAAAAAAAAAACACCTCTGGGACACGATATCAAGGGAGAGACTGACAGTAATACAATCACAGTAGGAGAATTTAATACTCCACTATCACCATTGAACACATACTCTAAACAAAAAATCAGCAAAGAAACATCAATCCTAAATTACTCACTAGACCAGATGGAATTAATTTATATCTTCAGAACATTTCAGCCCAAAGCCACCGAATATACATTCTTCTCAAGTGCCCATGGGTCATTTTCAAAGATAGACCATATGATGGGTCATAGGAAAAGTCTCTTAAAATTCAAGAATATAGAAATTATATCAACCATCTTCTCAGATCACAGTAGCATAAAACTGGAAACTACAACAGAAACAATCCAAAAAAATCAAACACCTGGAGACTTAACGGCATGCTATTAAACAAAGATAAGTTACCAGAGAGATCAAGGAAAAAATAAAAAACGTCATGGCAAGAAATGACAATGAAAACACAACTATCCAAATCTATGGATCACAGCAAAAGCAGTCTTGAGAGGAAAGTTCATAGTTCTACAAGCCTACTACAAAAACACAAGAAACAATGCTAATAAATTACCTAACCCTGTAACTCAAACAATTAGAAAGAGACCAACAAAAAAAAGCCCAGTATAAGCAGAAGGAAAGAAATAATAAAAATTAGAGCGGAGATAAACGACATTGAGACCAAAAAAAAAAGAAAAAGAAAAAAGATCAATAAAACCAATAGCTGGTTCTTTGAAAAGATAAACAAGATTGATGAACCTCTAGCCCAGCTCACCAAGAAGCAAAGAGACTACCCAAATAAACAAAATCAGAAATGAAAGAGGAGAAATACAAACAGACGCCACCAAAATATAAAGGATTGTTAAAAAATACTATGAACAATTCTATTCCAACAAACTGGACAACCTGGAGGAAATGAACATATTCCTAGAAAAATATGATCTTCCAAAACTCAATCAGGAAGAATCTAAACATCTCAATAGGCCAATAACTATAAAAGACATTGAAGAAGTCATCGAAAAGCTTCCAGCAAACAAAAGCCTAAGGCCAGATGGCTTCACAGGGGAGTTTTACCAAACATTCAAGGAAGAACTAAAACCTATCCTCAGACTATTCCAAAAATTTCAAGAGGAAGGAACACTTCCAAGCTCCTTCTATAAAGCCAACATCACCCTAATACTAAAACCAGATAAAGACAATACAATGAAAGAGAATTATAGGCCAGTATCCCTCATGAATATAGAAGCCAAAATCCTTAACAACATTCTAGCAAATTGGATCCAGGAGTGTATCAGAAAGATCATACACTATGATCTTTTATCCCAGGAATTATTTATCCCAGGAATGCAGGGATGATACAATAGATGCAAATACATAAACATGATACATCACATAAATTGAGAGATAAAAATCACATAGTCATATCAATTGATGCAGAAAAAGCATTTCAGAAAATCCAACACCCTTTCTTTTTTTTAATTAAATCTTTATTATTCAGATTATTACATTTGTTTCTCTTTTTTCCCCTCCATAGTACCCCTCCATCCACCTCCCACCCTTCCCGCCCTCATCCATAGGTATAAGATTTTTGTCCAGTCTCTCACTGTACACCCCTCACCCTTTTCCCCCTGAGAATTATCAGTCCACTCCCTTTCTGTGCTCCTGATTCTAGTATATTCACCAGTTTATTCTGTTGATCAAATTTTTAATTCACTTAATTTTTAGATTCACTTGTTGATAGATAAGTATTTGTTGTTCATAATTTTTAGGCTTTTACCCTTTTCTTCTTCCTCTTCTAAAAGAGTACCTTTCAGCATTTCATATAATACTGGTTTGGAGTTGATGAACTCCTTTAGCTTTTTCTTCTTGTGAAGCTCTTTATCTGCCCTTCAATTCTGAATGATAGCTTTGCTGGATAGATTATTCTTGGTTGTAGGTCCTTGCTATTCATCACGTTGAATATTTCTTGCCACTGCCGTCTGGCCTGCATCGTTTCTGTTGAGAAATCAGCTGACAATCGTATGGGTGCTCCCTTGTAGATAATAAACTGTTTTTCTCTTGCTGCTTTTCATATTCTCTCTTTGTCTTTTGCTCTTGGTATTTTAATTATGATGTGTCTTGGTGTGGTCCTCTTTGGATTCCTTTTATATGGGGTTCTGTGTGTTTCCTGGACTTGTAAGTCTATTTCTTTCATCAGATGTGGGAAGTTTTCAGTCATTATTTCTTTAAATAGGTTTTCAGTATCTTGCTCTCTCTCTTCTTCTGGCACCCCCACAATTCTGATGTTGCTACACTTGAAGCTGTCCCAGAGGCTCCTTACATTATCTTCATATTTTTGGATTCTTTTCTCTTCTTGCTTTTCCAGTTGAGTGTTTTTTGCTTCTTTATATTTCAAATTTTCGACTTGATTCTTGTCTTTCTCTAGTCTGCTGTTAGTACTGTGTATAATATTTTTTATTTCAGTCAGTGTATGTTTAATTTCTAGTTGGTCCTTTTTCATCTCTAGTTGGACCTTTTCCATCTCTAGTTGGACCTTTTGCATCTCTAGTTGGTCCTTTTTCATCTCCTCTTGGCTCTCGCTAACTTTATCCAACTTCTCTAGCATATTCTTGAAAAACCTTATAAGTGTGGTTTTGAACTCTATATCCAGTCGTTTTTTTCCCTCCATTTCTTTTGTTTGTGATCCCTTCCCTTGTCTTGGCATTTTCACTATGTCAGGGGAACTTCTGTGTTGAATTCAGCCTTATGATACCAGACTTGCAAAACCTAAGAAGGCTCTGTTGAGCTTGGGATGGGTGGAGTCTCAGGGCTTAAGGGACCGCCTTACCTTCTAGTCGGCCCCGCCCTTCATGGCCCCTGAGTCTCAAGTAACTGGGTAATCATTGGAGCAGTCCTTGTGTGCACACACACGCAGGGCCTCTAACCGCTGCCTTTCCAGCTCCCCTGCGCACCAGGACCACACGAGGCTAAGTCTCCAGGGTTTCGCCCGAAATAGGGGCTTAGTGGAGTCAGAAGTGGCACAGTTGGGAGGGTCTATCTCCCGCCCACTCGCGAAAGCCAGTGGCACAAACAGCAATCTGTCCTCTGCGCAGTGCCGTGTGCACCACCACCAGTCCTCTGATCTTTTGCGACTCCCCTAAATTTTCGTGCACTTCTCCCTTTTCACAGTCCAAACTCCCCCCGTATGAGTTTCGGCTGGATCTGGGGTTTAGTGTCGTAGCATAAGGGGTTCAATGCCGTTGGGAGTCTCTGTTTCCCTCCCGCCAGAGAAAGCCAGCCAGGTACTCCGGCACCCGCTCTCTCAGTGCATGCGTCTCCCTACCTCAGGTTTTGGCAGCTCCTCTGGGTTTCTGTGAGTCCCTCTCTCTCCTTCTAGCTGTAGACCTTCCACTCAGCCAGCTTTCCTGTGGTTCTGGATGATGTCCTTTCTGTCTTTTAGCTGTAGTTTTGAAATTGTTGTGCGAGGCAGCAGTGTAGGTGCTTACCTATGCCGCCATCTTGGATTCTCCCCCAACACCCTTTCTTGATAAAAATCTCTCAGCAAGGTGGGAATAGAAGAATCATACCTCAACATAATAAAAGCCATATATCATAAACACACAGCTAACATCATATGTAATGGGCAAAAACTAAAACCATTTCCTCTAAAAATAGGAACAAGACAGGGATGCCCACTCCTACAACTCATGTTCAACATACTACTGGAAGTATTATCTATTGCAATTATACAGGAAGAAGAAATACAAGGCATCCAAATTGGAAAACAAGAAGTAAAGCTGTTCTTATTTGCAGATGACATGATATTATATATAAAAAAACCTGAAAGACTCCATCAAAAACTAATAGACTTAACAAATGAATTCAGCAACGTAGCAGGATACAAAATTAACGCCAAGAAATCTATGGCTTTTCTATACACCAATAGTGAACTTACAGAAAAAGAGACTAAAAAAGCAATCCCATTTACCATTACACCAAAAAAATTAAGATACATAGGAATAAACATAACTAAGGAGATCAAAGACCTATACACGGAAAACTGCAGGACACTGAATGAAGAGATAGAGGAAGATGTAAACAGATGGAAGAACATACCATGTTCATGGGTTGGAAGAATCAACATCATTAAAATGACAAAGGAGACATTAACATACATTGGAGTCAAGATAGTCTCTTCAATAAATGGTATTGGGAATATTGGACAGATACATGTAAAAAAATAAAATGACCACCAATTTATACCATACACAAAAGTTAACTCAAAATGGATACAGGCCTTAAACATAAGATGGGAAACCATAAAAATATTAAAAGAATCCACAGACAGAAATCTCGGAGATATGCCGAAGCAATTTCTTCACCAATACTGCTCCTTTGGCAATGGAAGCTAAAGAGAAAATAAGCAAATGGGACTACATTGAAATAAAAAGCTTTTGAACAGCAAAAGAGAGCATCAACAAAAGAAGAAAGCCCATTGTATGGGAGAACATATTTGGAAAAGTTATCAGTGATAAAGGTTTAATTTCCAAAATCTACAGGTAACTTATACAACTTATAAAAGGAACATGAATGATCCAATAAAAAATGGGCAACGGACTTAAATAGAACCTTTTCAAAAGACAACAGAAGGAAGACCAAGAGACACATGAAAATATGCTCAAAGTCATTAATTATCTGAGCGATGCAAATCAAAACGACAATGAGGTATCATCTCACACTTGTCAGAATGGCAATCATCACCAAATCAACAAGCGACAAATGCTGGTGAGGATTTGGAGAAAAGGAACCCTCGTACTCTGCTGGTGGGAATGCAGACTTGTGCAGCCACTCTAGAGAAGAGTATAGAATTTCCTCAAAAATCTAAAAATGGAGCTCCCATTTGACCCAGTAATCCATCCCACTTCTGTGATTATATCCCTAGAAAGTATAAACACAAATCAGAAAGATATATGTTCATAGCAGCACATTTCACCATAGCTAATATTTGGAAGCATCCTAAATGCCCATCAGTGGATGAGTGGATTAGAAAACTATGGTACAATGAGAAACCAAGATGGCGGCATAGATGAACACCTAAACTGCTTCCTTGCACTACAATTCCAAAACTACAACCAAAAGACAGAAGGGACGTCATCCAAAACCACAGCAAAGCTGGCTGAGTTGAAATTCTACAACTGAGGAAAGAGAGGGGCTCACAGAGACTCAGAAGAACTGTAAAAAGCTCAGTTACAGAGACCCGCGCGTGGAGAGAACTGGTGGCAAGAGTTCCTGGCTGGCTTTCTCTAGTAGGAGTGAGACGCACACTCCCAACTTCACTGAACTTCAGTTCCAGGTGAGACTCATATGGGGGGAGTTTGGACTGTCATTAAAAGGGAGGAGTGCATGGAAACTTAGGGGAGCCACGAAAGGGCAGAGGTCTGAAGGTATGCACAGCATTGTGCACAGAGAGGACAGACTGCTGATTTTGCTGCTGGCTCTCTCTAGCGGGCAGGAGACAAAACCTTCCAACTGTGCTGAACTCCACTTCCAAGTGCACTGAACCCCAGTGTCAGAAGAGACCCCGGGGACCCAGATTCAGACAGGTTTCCGGAGTTCATGGGAACCGGAAAGGCAGAGGTCTGGAGGTGCACTGAGGTGGGAAGAGAGGGCTGCAGCGATTTCTGAGGGACACTTGACTGGAAGCCAAGACTGTCTGCTCATCCCTGAGATTCCACCCCATCCAAGCTCACCAGAGAGGCTTTTACAATTTTGCAAGTCTTATATCATAAGCTGACTTCAGCACAGAAGTTCTCCCTGCGTAGCGAAAATGCAGAGACAGAGAAACAGATTACAAACAAAAGATATGTAGGAAAGCAATCTACTGGATATAGAGTTCAAAACCTCGGTTATAAGGTTTTTCAAGAATTTCTAGAAAAGGTGGATAAATTTAATGAGACCCAAGAGGAGATGAAAAAGGACCAACTAGAAATTAAACATACACTGAATGAAATAAAATATATTATACAGAGACTAACAGCAGACTAGAGGATCACAAGAATCAAGTCAAAGATTTGAAATACAAAGAAGCAAAAAACACTCCACTGGAAAAGCAAAAAGAAAAAAGAACCCAAAAATGTGAAGATAGTGTCAGGAGCCTCTGGGACAACTTCAAACATACCAACATCAGAATCATGGGGGTGCCAGAAGAAGAGAGAGAGCAAGATACAGAAAACCTATTTGAAGAAACAATGACTGAAAACTTCCCCCACATGATGAAAGAAATAGACTTACAGAACCCCAAACAAAAGGAATCCAAAGAGGACCGCACCAAGTCACATCATAATTAAAATACCAAGAGCAAAAGACAGAGAATATTAAAAGCAGCAAGAGAAAAAAACAATTAATTAACTACAAGGGAGCACCCATACAATTGTCAGCTAATTTCTCATCGGAAACTATGTAGGCCAGATGGGAGTGGCAAGAAATATTCAAAGTGATGAATAGCAAGAACCTATAACCAAGATTATTCTACCCAGCTATCATTTAGAATTGAAGGGCAGATGAAGAGCTCCACAGATAAGAAAACGCTAAAGGAGTTCATCAACACCAAACCAGTATTATATGAAATGCTGAAAGGTACTCTTTAAGAAGAGGAAGAAGAAGAAAATGGTAAAGGTAAAAATTATGAATAACAAATACATATCTATCAACAAGTGAATCTAAAAATCAAATGAACAAAATATCTGATGAATAGAATAAACCGGTGAATATAATGGAATCAGGGTCATAAAAAGAGAGTGGACTGACTATTCTCAGGGGGAAAGGGGTGAGGGGTCTACAGGGAGAAACTGGACAAAAATCATACACCTAATGAATGAGGACAGTGGGGGGAGAGATAAGAGCAGAGGGAGTGGTGGGAGTTGGGTGGAGGAGAGTTATGGGGGGCGAAGAGGAACAAATGTAATCTGAACAATAAAGATTTACTAAAAAAAACTATGGTTCATCTATAGAGTGAAATACTTCGCTGCTATTAAAAAAGGAATTCTTACCATTTGCATTAGCATTGATAGATCTGGGAGAACATTATGCTAAGTGAAACACAGGCAATGAAAGAAAAATACCCCATAATCTCACTCATTTATGGAAAATAAAGAACATTATAATCTGATGAATAAAAAGATAGATACAGAGGCAGAAAAGCACCGAACAGAATGTCAAATTATATTGGGAAATCGGGAGTGTTGGTATGGGAGGAAAATAGATCAACCAAAGGATTTGTATACATGCATATAAGCACACCAATGGACACAAAACACTTGCGGGGGTGGAGGAGGTGGGATGAGGGCATGTGACAAGGTTAGGGGAGGCTGGAGGATTGTCAATTGGGGGGAAAAAAAGGAGATATATGTACTAATATATGTAATAGTTTAAACAATAAAAAAAACCTTAAAACACCAAGAAGTGATCATTAGCCATTGGGTACACAAACATGCACACACACAACTCTACTTTCTCATTCTCTCTGTAACCATACAAGCAAATATTTTGTATACAGTTCTAAAATTTGTGTGTAACATAAAGTAAAGGGTTTTGTCCCAAGTATGGTGCAGTTGACAGAATTTTGATGATGCCCACCTACCACACCATTTGCCCCAAAATTTTCATCTCTTATTTATTCAAATACTAATGTATTTACTGCTGTAAAGGGACTCTGCAGATACAATTATAGCTACTAACCAGCTATCTTTAAAATGGGGTGATTATATGGGTGGGCTTAATCAAACACATGAACTCTTCAAAGGGGAGAATTTTTTCTAAATGCTACAGAAGAGAACAGTAAAAGAAGATCCAGGAAGATTTGAAGCATACGAAGGACTCAACATGCTGCAGTTGTTTTTGAAAATGGAGTGCATCATTGTTACATGATTATAATAATCACCATCATGGCAACACAGATAATGTTGTTATTAAGAGTAGGTATCTGGCCCTAACCAGTTTGGCTCTGTGAATAGAGTGTTGGCCTTCACACTAAAGGGTCCTGGGTTCATTCCAGTCAGGGGTGTATGCCTGCATTATGGGCTCCATCCCCAGTAGAGGGTGTGCAGTAGGCAGCCGATCAATAATTCGCTCTCATCATTGATGTTTTTATTTCTTACCCCTCTCCCTTCCTCTCTGAAATCAATAAAAATATATTAAAACAAACAAACATAAAGAACAGGGATCTGGGCATTCTGAAGCCATAGGTGAGATCTTTTCAGTTAATTCTTTATACCCTTCTCTGATCTCTGTATGTGGAGTTTTAGAATTATGCATTTAGTTTTTTCAGGTACTTTGCTTAGAAACTCTAGTTTTTCATCCATTATTTCCCCTCTCAGTGTTTCCCAGAGAAGTTCTATAAAATAATACATAATTGAAAAGGTAGTTTGTCAGCAAAATTAATTTGGGAAAATATTGAATGAAAAAAATTAAATTGAATTTCTTAATTATAGAGCTATTATTATATGAATAGAGGCCCTCCCCTCAACCCAGCATGCACCCTCTCCAATCCAGGACATCCCTCTCACAATCGGGACCACTAGCTCCTAACTTTTCACCTGCATGCCTGCCTTATTGCCCCTTATTGCACCCCCTGCTGGCCTGGTCACCCCAAACTACTCTTCTCCCCCCACCCTCCACTGGCCAGGTAGCCCCGAACCCCCCCTCTGCCAGCCTGGTTACCCACAACTGTCCCCCCTGCCGGCCTGTTTGCCCCACACAGCCTGTTCAGTCATCCGTTTGGTTGTAATGATCACATAAACTTTTATATATATGTAGACTAGAGGCCTATTGCAGGAAGCTTTTTGCAATAGGGCTTCTTGCTGCATCTCTGCTGCCAAGCCAGCTTCCCTCCCTTCTCCCATGCTCCACCTGCTTCCCTTACTTCTCCACCACTCCATTTGCTTGCTTCTTACAGCTTCCCTCCCTTCTGCAGCACTCGGCTGCCTTCTATGCTCTCTTCAGTCTTCACTCTGCACCAGGATATGCAAATTAACTGCCATCTTGGTTGGGTTAATTTGCCTACTCGCTCTGATTGGCTGGTGGGCGTGGCTTCTGAGTGTAGCAGAGGTATGGTCAATTTGCATATTGCTCTTTTATTAGATAGGACTAGTGGCCCAGTGCACGAAATTCGTACATGGCGTGGGGGGTGGTCCCTTAGTCTGACTTGTACTCTCTCCAATCTAGGACCTCTCGAAGGATGTCTTACTGCTGGTTTACAGGGATCGGGCTTAAACCAGCAGTCAGACATCCTCTCAAAATCTGGGACTGCTGGCTCCTAACTGCTCACCTGCCTGCCAACCTGCTTGCCCCCAACTGCCCCTTCACCACTGGCCTGCTCACCCCTAAATGCCCCTCTCCCACCAGCCTAATTACCCACAACTGATGTCCCACCCTGGCCTGATCACCCATAAATGCCCTCCCCTCTTGGCCTCTAACCCCCTCTACCTTAGCCCCACCACCGTGGTTTTGTCCAGAAGAACGTCAGGAAAGTCTCTTGGAAGATCTCCCAGTTTAATTAGCATTTTACCCTTTTATTGGTATAGATAAGAGGCCTGGTGCACAGGTGGGAGCCAGCTGGTTTGTCCTGAAGGATGTCCTGGATCAGGGTGGACGTCCCATTGGGTGAGGGGGTGAGGGCCGTTTTCAGGCTGGCCAATCCCCCCAGCGGGGACCCTCACCACATGGGGGTGTGGCCAGCCTGGGTGAGGAACTGAGGGCTATTTGCAGGCTGGCCAAGCCCCTTGATGACCCAAGCTCCCAGCCCCTCCTGTTTTTTTTTGTTTGTTTGGTTGTTTGTTTTCAGCACCTCCTTGAGCGGAGGCCAGGGTCATCTAGAAGCAGATATCTGGGATTTATTTATCTTCCATAATTGAAACTTTGTAGCCTTGAGCAGAGGCCAGGGCTGGCCAGGGCAAGACTCGCTCCTGATTGGCTGGTGGGTGTAGTGGAGTGGTGGTTAATTTGCATGTTTCTCTTTTATTAGTGTAGATTACATGCCTCTAGCTCTTCAAAAAGAAGAGCTATTATTCACATTCATTGACCTGTTAACCAAGTCTTGCATCCTGTAAGACTTTCATGAAATGCATTTGGAGAAAAACTATCTTTTCAGATATAAATCATTTATTCCATGAGCCAGCACCTGTATCTTACTTGTTAAAGCTTAACTTCATCTACATTATGCAGATTAAATAACCTTTACTCACCACATTTAATCTCTTTCCAGTACATTTTTTTGTTTTTCACTAATATGTGGAGGGGAAAGCTGTTGCCATCAAAATCAATAGTGTTTAGCACTTAGAATTTCAGGGATTCATGATACATATAAAAATGAAATGAATTATGTGAAAAGTACTAAGAATAGTTTGCTAAATAAATGATTAATGGCCAAGTCTTCCATTAGAGTCAAAAGATCCTATTTTAACTAGTTTTTTTGCTGGATTAGATGGAAATCTGTTTTTCCCCTTACTTCAAACCAGCAGGGATAATAAATAAAGCCTAGATTACTGATTTTTAACCTTTTTAACAATAGAATGTTTTCTTCAGAGGAAACATTCTATGGTCATTTAAAGGGTATAGAATATAGAAGTGCAGCTTCCCAGTAGTTAGATGCCTGCCTTTGTTGACCCTTGAATGAACTCTACCTATTTCTGTAGAAAGCACTTTAAAAACCATTGTTGTAAACTACAGACATGGTCAAATGTTGCCAAGTTTTTCATGTAATGGGCAAAAAAATCTTACTTAGAATTTATAGCTCTTTTAATAAGTCCTGAGAAGTTCAAGATGCTGTTGTTTACACTGGCAGCATACAAGACAGGAAATTATGTAGGAAATAAAATCCTGTGTTTTCTTATTAAACTACTTACCAGTAGGGTGGAATGGAGGGGAGCATAAAGAAATATGATCTTATAATATAACTGGTTTGGAAAAGAGAACAAAGACAGTATTGAGTAAAAAACTTTCTATTTAAATTTTCTGTGCTATTTGAACAGCCTATATATTTTTACATATAATATGGGTTTTTTCTTCACATTTTTATATTATCTAAAGAAGGAAAAACTGGCAAGTGAAATTAGAAAAAAGACTATGAGTTCTTAAGTTTTAAAAATGTTTTATATAAAACAATTTTAAGATTTTCTGTATAAATTTATCTAAAGAAAAAAGAATTAAAATTTACTAAAGAATATAAATGAAAATTTCAGAGTCACTAAAATGTAGAGGAAGCATAACAAACTTTTTAGCCAAATTTTGTTTTCTAACCATTTTCTTTTATCACTTTACAGAATGGCTTTCTGACTAATCAGGCTTTTGACCTGTTATGTAGACTTCCCTTATTAGAACAAATGAATTTCCTCAAATATTTGCCTTACCAACATTAGTAAATTTAGCTATTTCTTTTGTTTCTTATAAAGTATAATTACAGCTTAGTGCACATTTAGAAAAATGTGTTCAAATGCCCCAGAGTGGTCTCCAGAAAAATACAAACATTCCAACAGTGCTGCTGTAAAATAAAAAATTTATTCAAACTGCTTAATGAAAATGAAGTTTTAATTGTTTGTGGTTTAATTTATTGTTAATTTTTGGAGAAATGTTTCAGTAGAAAATGGCTGTTATAAACCCAGGTTGTTATGGAAAGAAGACTGAAGCATGAAAAGTATATCTGAGAACAGCTAAGGGTTAAGTGTTTTGAAAGAAAATTTAAATTGCATAACCTAATGAAGAATGCTATACGTTAATTCAGAGATGGGTTCACAAATATTATTTAACTAGAGGCACTACCAGTGGGTTCTCTCAGCCTGGCCTGTGGGGGGGTCAGTGGACCTTTGCACCGACGCAGCCTGGCCTTACCTGCCAGCTCATAGGGCTCCAGCCCGCTGTCTGCTTTGACCCCATACAGCACGAAGTAGTGCATGAAGTGGCAGGTGGCCAGAGCCTGGGCCAGGTGCCACCCTGTTCCCACTCATCCTGGCCCAGCTACATCTGCCCTACAGCTTGGTAGGCTCACTGCTGCTCCACTGTGGTCTCTATCCATTAGTCCTAGGGTAATACTGGCGCACCCATGACTGCACAACCACTACTCATCATTGCAGCCTCACTCCTCCTCATTGTGGCTTCATGAGTCTGGCTCTGGCAACCGTTGTGGGAGGGCATTGACCACCAGGGTCAGCTCTTGCGTTGAGTGTCTGTCCCCTGGTGGTCAGTGCATGTCATAGTTACTGGTCAACCGGTTGCTTAAGCTTTTATGTATAGAGATATTTCTAGTTTGTGTTCTGTGAATGTAAATACTATTATTCTAAACAGAATTAAGAAATAATTATACTTTGCCAAAACCAATTTGGCTTAGTGGATAGAGAGTCAGCCTACGGACTGGGGGGTCCCAGGTTTGATTCCGGTCAAGGGCACGTACCTTAGTTGTGGGCACATCCACAGTAGGGGGTGTGCAGGAGGCAGCTGATAGATGCTTCTCTCTCATTGATATTTCTAACTATCTCCCTCTCTGTGAAAGTCAATAAAATATATTTTTTAAAAAAAATAATTATACTTTAATAATATAGCCCAGGGATATAGACTGTACCTATTTTGATCATTAAAGTCTAGAATTTTGGGGAGACAATTGAAGCAGCTTTCTGAAAGGGAGGTAAGCAGAAGAGTGTTCCAATGAGGACAAGCTGTGCTTCTTAAAATTGAAGTCAATGAGATTGTTTCATATTTAAAATAAATCTGCCTTTTTCTTAAGCTACTTTAAGTGATTTTCCTCTTTCTTGCAATAGACTATACCAGACTAAGATAAATCTTTGTCTTTATCATTATGCCTATACATGGGAAGTCAGATGATTTAAGGGGATTCTGTGAGCCATCCCAAATCATATCAAACTGTGATTTCTATGTGATATGTGCATTGTTTTCTATGTGGAAAGGGCCATAGATTTTTATCAGATATGTCACAGTCCCATGACTATGCCAGTTTTTATCCTGTATGTGGCACATTGAAAAAGGTGCCCCTTAGAACTTTGCTGCTGTTAAATATATGTTAACAATCTGACAGAAAAGCATTTTTTATGAAATTTGGCCCTTGAGAAGATTTACTAGGTAGTAATTTTTATTCATTTGAGTATGTCCAACTGGAAGTTGATATAGACAGGTTTGAATTGGGTAAGAGAGTGGTATTTTATTCTGTCAGGAACTGATCTAAAATTTTTAATATTAAAATGGACATTTGAGCACATCTACTCCAACCTTTTCAGTTTAAAGGAAACAGACAAAAAAGGATAAATATTATTTGTAAGGTTACTTGGTAGTAAAGCACAAATCAAGATAGAGTTCTGTTGATTATTTATCTCCTGAGCCTTTTTACTGTACCCAACTTCCCCCCGCCCCCAATGGCAGAATCCAGGTACAAATATATATATTTTTTCCTTTTTAAATTAAGTTTATTAGGGGTGACATTGGTGAATATGATTTTATAAATGTTTCAAGTGTGAGTTTCTGTGTTACAAGATGCGCCTATTGCATTGTGTGCCTACCACCCAAAGTTAAATATTCTCTTGCCACCATATATTAGGACTCCCTTCACCCTCCACCCTCTTCTCTCAGGCAACCACCAGTTGTTATTTCTTTATTCATTTGTCCCAATCTATGATATTTGAACCATAAATAAAATTTAGAGAATTTCTGGACTTGAATGAGAAAAATAATCTTTTTATAATTTCACTTCTAATTAAAATGTAGCATTTTCCTCTTTTAGGAATTTAGGTAGCAAAGTTCAGTATCTATGACTTGGTCATGTATAGGAGTCATAGATACTTAGGTATTATACCCTATTTCCCCAAATAAAACAGTGTCTTATATTAATTTTTGCTCCCAAAGATACACTAGGTCTTATTTTCAGGGGATGTCTTATTTTTCCATGAAGAAGAATACGGTACACATTTATTGTTGAACAAAAAAAAAGGAAATTTATTACCTGTATTCAGTACTGTAGTAGTTGTCATCACAAACCAGCTCTCTGATTGGCTGCAGCGCAGCCGGAGCTGTTCAGGCAGTGCGAGGTCTCTTTAAATCAGGAGTCAGACGCCTTACGGTAGCTTCGGGGGCCTTATGTTCAGGAGAGGCCTTATTATCAGAGAGGTCTTATTTTCAGGGGGATGCCTTATATTACAGCGAGAGGCAAAACTGGAAGTAGGTCTTATTTTGGGGGGATGTCTTACTTTCCAGGAAACGGTAGCTTTTATATATGTAAATATTCATATCACTTCCTTGAAATTATCTTACTAGATTCATTGGTAGATCCTCGTTATTTAATGTGTTACTAAAGAAACACATGTGACTGTATTGTAACTTTTTTAAAATGCTATTTTTATAACTATTTCTCTATGTAATTTTACTCTATTTTTTGTAATTAAGTTTATTCATTTAAAAGCATTATTTTGAAAAGGATACTAAATTTTCAAATCAATAAAATGGAAAAATATGAATTACTAAAATGTGAAAGGAAAAACCTAAAACTGGCTTTTGACCTTGGCTATACAATACACTTATTTAGGGAACTGTTTTAAAATCCTAAAATTACCTGGATTCCATCCCACAACAATTAAGTCAGATTGTCTGAGTGATTTTAAAGCTCCCAGGATGATTCTAAAGAAAGTATGGAGGAGGGAGAAAAGAAAACATTGAACATATAGAGCAGATAGTGCAAAGTAAGATACTAAATCAAAATATGTCACTAAATCACATTAAAAATAAATGATCTACACTAGTTAAAAGATTGTCAAACTGTATTTAAAAATCCACTTTGTGCTGCTTATGAGAGACATATCCAAAACATAATGCTTTAGAATAAATATCAATTCTAGAAGTAAAGGAGTTGTCATAACAATAAAAAGTGTGACTTAACAAGAAAATAAAACAATGTTTAATTTACATATGCCTAATAGTATAGTTTTAATACATATAAAGCAAAACTGACAGACAATAAGTCTACAGTAGTTTGGTGGGAGATTTATTTTTCCCAAAATAGTTAGATAAATTTCAAAAGTCCATGAGAAAGTAGACTAAGAGTAGTATAAATCCATACATACCCTTATATTCATCATCTAGGATTCATTAGTAGTTAATATTTTGCTACTTTGCTTCACATCTGTATGTGTGTGTGTATGTGTGTGTGTGTGTGTGTGTGTGTGTGTGTACTCATAGATTTTTAAATCCAAAGTATTATAATTCATTCCTATCATTATTCATTTACCAGATTTCTTTGCAGATTTCTTTTGGTACTTTTTGTGTATGTACTTTTTGTTTATTTTTTGAACCATTTGAGTTAGTTTAACCCTAAATATTCTAGCATCTATCACCAAAGATCAAGGACATTTGCCTGTAATGGCCACAATACAATTTTCGTTACTCAGGAAATTGACATAGTTCTTATTCAGATTTTCCAGATTTTCACAATAAAGTCCTTCGTAGCTGAGTTGGTTATTTGATTCAAGGTCCATTCAAAGATTATGTATTGTACTTAGTTGAATATCTCTTAGGCTTCATAATCTAGAAAATTCCCTGTAATTAGATTCATGTTGAACATTTTTTATACTTATTTTTATTTGTTACAGAGAGAAAGGGAGGGGAGAGAGAACTAGAAACATCCATGATAAGAGAGAATCATTGATCAGCTGCCTTCTGTGTACCCCACACTGGGGATCGAGACCGCAACCCGGGCATGTGCTCTGAATGGGAATCTAACAGTGACCTGCTGGTTTATAGGTAGATGCTCAACTATTGAGCAACATTGGCCAGGCCATATTAAACATTTTTGATAGGCATACTAAATAGATGATACCATATATTTTATATATCATTATGAGGGCAAAGGGCAATTAATCTCATTTTTTTCTTTTTTTACAAAAATGGTGTCCACTAGATTCCTCTACTGTAAAAGATACTTTTAATCTTTAATGTGTGGGATTATACAAGAAGACTGAGTGAGTTTCCTGTTCTTGACTCTCCTCCCACCCCCACCCCCTCCATGGCTTCAGCATCCATTAATGGTCATACCAGAATAGAGAGTTTTTGTTTTTGTTTTCATTTTTCATTTTTACTATTCTGGTTTGAAAATGGTGATTTTTTTTTTCTATCTTGCTGAAGCATTCTTCTATAAAGAACTTTCCCTTTTTCCTCCTCTCTGGACTCATAGATTTTTAAATCCAAAGTATTATAATTCATTCCTATCATTATTCATTACCAGAGGTCCAGCGCACAAATTCATGCACCAGTCGAGTCCCTCGGCCTGCCCTGTGGGATCAGGGTGAAACCAGCTCTCCAACATCCCCTGTGGAGTCCCAGATTGTAAGAAGGCACAGGCCAGGGATCCCACCAATGCACAATTGGGGCCAGGAAGAGATGCAGGAGGTTGGCCAGCTTGGGAGGGACTGCAGGAGGGCTCCAGTGTGTCCAGCCAATCTCGCTCAGTTCTGATTGGCCGGACCCAAGCAGCAAGCTAACCTACCGGTCAAAGCATCTGACCCCTGTTGGTCAGTGCATGCCATAGCCTTAGCATATCATTAGCATAATATGCTTTGATTGGTTGAAGAGCCAACTGGTCGACCTGACCTTTAGTATATTAGGCTTTTAACATATAGGATGATATGGAGAACATCCCACATTAATTTATTGGAAACTCCTGATCTTTTGATATATTCCTATTTGAATTGAGGATTACCTTACTTTCTTGTATGAGATTATCCAGACACACCTTATGCTTTCTCTGCTTCAACCGTAGGATATGCCATTCCTCTAAGAATACAGATTCCTTTTCATGCAGGATCAAATTCTGCTTATTGTTACTGGGATATGAATCCTCTAATTCCAGTCCATCACTAAAGGATTCTCTCCTTTCACCCATTCTAAATTTGTATCTCCCAACAACTTTAGTTTATTTCCCCATTTCATTAGCAGTCAGTTCATGCAAAATAATTTCTAAATGGCTGCATCAGAAAAACACATACTATGTAAAATTCAGGATTTCTTTGCAGATTTCTTTTGGTACTTAACATATCACCCATTGAGATTATTATAGTAAGCACACTGTGTTTAGAAGTTACCAAAATTTTTTTTCCTCCTGTGTTACTCAATATATGGCTAGGTTCATTATTTTTTTCCCTATTATTTCGTGTTTTTTTCTCATTCCTATAACTTAATTTAATTTTTTAGATATGTAAAAATAACTTTCAAAAGCCAAAACTATGAAGAAAAATGTACTTCAACATCCTATCTCTTCCTTAAAATATCCACTTCATTTCCAAATCCTCTGAGGTTTAATTAATTTATATATGTTTATCCTTACTTTATTTTTGTAAAAATAAAAAAAAAATCATTTCCAATCAGTTTTTAGAGATCTTTTCTGCTTTTTAAAAAATATATTGGAATATTTTTAATACACCTTAATAATTGAGATGGCGAGCACTACACGTTTTATCAAGTGATATTACAAAAAAAGCCCTGATTGGGTGGCTCACTTGGTTGAAGTATCATCTCAACACCAAAAGATGGTGGGTTCCATTCCCAGTCAGGGCACATATCCAGGTTGTGGGTTTGATCCCATTGGTGCTTATGTGGCAGGCAACCAGTTGATGTTTCTCTCTCTTTCTCTCTCCCTCCTTCTCTCCCCCCCCCCAAAAAAAAAATCAATGAAAGCATATCCTTGGGTGAGACCTTTAAACACATGTTACAAAAAAAGCTTTATATTAATACTTGTGGATATGGCTAGCTAGAGCATCACTTAGAGAGAAATTTATAGGTTAAATGCATATATTACCAAGAAGAAAGGCTGAAAACTAACGAATCTATCTCAAAAACATAAGTCAGCAAATAAGCACATACCATTCCACCCCACCTGCAAAAGTGAAAAGAAAATAATAAGAGGAGGAGGAAAGAAAAAAAAATCAACAGAGATAAAAATTAGAATTGTTAAAACCATTAAAAATTTAAATATCAGAAAGGAAAAGTCACAAATAGTTTCAGAATTTAAAAAGGGGAATGGAACTATCTATATTGAAGATACTTAAAAGATAACAAAAGTATAACTAATTTTTTGTGCTCATAAATTTCACAGAACAACATATATAATATTAAGGAAATTAAATCAGTGGTTTAAAATCTCAAAAATAAAAGGGCAGGTCCAAATGGCTTCATCTGCAAGTTCTAGTAAACATTCCAATAAAAATTAATTATATTCTTACACAAACTGGAACTGGAACCAAAGTCTGGCTGCTTGCACCATGAAAACCAAACTCTTGAGACAGATGCTGGCGGAGGGTCTTACAACATGCAGGCAGTGTCCTTGCTGTTCCCGATATGGATCTTTAATGTCAGCATACTGGAACTGGTCAGTGCTAGCCAGATTCCTGCAGTTGGCCAATCTGTGTCAACTGAAGTCGTGGTCAAGGCTGTTTCTTGTACAAGAAGGAACTGGAACTGCTGATGCCTGCAGTATGTTTATAAGGAAACTGTCAGTATTAGTGCCTTTTATATGTTTGTTAGCACCATTTTATTCTAATTCCATTTCATGGTTAGAGTTATTCCCTGTTAAAAAAAATCTTTGGAAATAGAATTAAAGGAAATTTCCCACAGTCATTTTAGGAGTTTAGCATGACCTAAATATAAAATTCTTCATAGTCAGTACATGAAGGAAAAATTATAGTCTTGTCACTCATGAAAAGATGCAAACATCATAAGATATGTATACACTCAATCATTATTCACAAACCCATATTTGCAAATTCACCCACTCACAAAATGCATTTGTAATCACAATATCTGTACTAATGGCATTTTTAGTGTTATTTGTGGATATGTTCAGAGTCTGTTGTCTTGACACACCTTCCCAGTTGAAGTCAGACAAGGTAGGCTGTCTTCTTATTTCAGCTCTATTACACACCAATTAACATCAGGATTATATTCTGATAAATGCATTCTTAAGGTTATTTCTTCATTGTACAAACATCATTGAGTATACTTACACACTAAGGCTACAAGCCTGTACTGGATATTTGTGTACAAAACAGCATGAGATGTATAAGGCAGACATACAAGGCTACTGTCAGCTGCTACCATTGTAATTCAACATACCATTCTATTTTTTTATAAGTAGGAAGAATACAGTCTAACATAATGATAAAAAGTGTAGTATAATAAATACATAAACCAGCACCAGTTGTTTATTATCAAGTATGACGTGCTGTGCTGTACATAGTTGTATTTGCTATACTTTCATACGACTAACAGCACCCTGGGCTTGTTTATACAAGCATTACCACAAACACATGAGTAATGCATTGCTACTTTATGATGTCACTAGGCAATAGGGATTTTTCAGCTCCATTAAGCTTATGGGATAGATTTGTGTCATATTTGAAGTCCAAATTTTGATTGAAATATCATGTAGAGCATGATTGTATATGGAGGCCATTTTCAGTCTATTTAGTGTCACAGTTTTTGCATTTTGGTTTATGATTTCACTTTTAAAATGGTCTCCAAACTTAATGTTGAAGTTCTGCCTAGTGTATTAAGCACAGGTGCTATTATAAACACCTTACAAAGAAAATACCAGTATTAGATAAACTTCCTTAGACAAGAGCTATAGTGGTATTGGCTGTGAATTCGGTGTTAAAGCATCACAATATATATACTAAAATATCTTTATAAACAAAAACACACATAAATCCAAGTTATGTGTTGATCTGTTGAGAAATGTTGTGACCAGAAGCCTAGGCCTATACAGTGATACCTCGAGATACGAGTGCCCTAACATACAAGATTTTTGAGATACAAGCCATCGAGCGAGCAATTTTTGCTTTGAAATACGAGCAACATTTGAGATACGAGTAATCGCAGGGATCGGCCGACTGCACACGACCCACCAGTTTACCAGGACTCGAGCGTCTCATAGTTTCCCACGCCTCAGTCAGTGTGCTTGTTTACCTTGTTGTCAAAGCATCTTTTGTGCATTTACATACTTTATCACATTTCTTTTTATAAGCATGGGTCCGAAGAAAGCGAGTGGAAAGGTCAGTGCTCAGAAGAGGATGATGTCTATTGAATTAAAGCGTGAAATCATAGAAAAATATGAGCAAGGTGTGCGAGTGGCTGACTTGGCGAGGCAATACGGGCGTAGTACTTCAACGATATGCACTGTGCTTAAACAGAAGGAGTCCATAAAGAGTATAACGCCAGCTAAGGGCGTTACAATAATTTCTAAGCTCCATAGCTTTCTCCATGAAAAGATGGAGAATCTACTGATGGTGTGGGTGACGGAGAAGTAGCTTAAAGGGGATACATTAACACAGGGCATCATATGCGAGAAGGTGCGAGCGATTTACGGTGATTTGCTGGAGCAGACCCCGAGCACTTCTATGGACGAAGCATCCAAAGACTCATTTAAAGCCAGTAGAGGCTGGTTTGATAACTTCAGGAAAAAGTCCGGCACTCACTCCATCGTTAGGCATGGTGAGGCAGCAAGTTCGGATGTGAAGGCAGCTGAGGATTACCTCAAAACTTTTTCCGAACTGAGAGAAGCCAAAGGATATATCCCCCAGCAAGGCTTCAGCTGTGACGAGACAGAGCTTTTCTGGAAGAAGATGCTGAATAGGACTTATATAACGGCAGAGGAGAAGGCAATGCCAGGCTGCAAACCCATGAAGGATAGGCTAACTCTCGCACTGTGCGCCAATGCGAGTGGCGACTGCAAGATCAAGCCTCTGATCATATACCACTCGGAAAACCCCAGAGTCTTTAAGTCACATAAGATTTTAAAAGATAAACTGTAAGTTATGTGGAGGGCAAACCCAAAGGCATGGGTCACCAGGCAGTTCTTTGTGGAGTGGGTAAACCTGGTTTTCGGCCCTTCTGTTAAGAACTATCTACAGGAAAACAACCTAACCATGCAAGCCCTCCTCGTCCTCGACAATGCTCTTGCTCACCCACCGAACCTTGAAGATGAACTCCTCGAAGAGTTCAAGTTTATAAAGGTTGTCTACCTACCTCCCAACACCACTCCTATCCTGCAGCCCATGGATCAGGAGGTGATTTCTAATTTTAAAAAGCTGTACCTCAAGCACCTGTTCTGGCGCTGCTTTGAGGTGACGGAGAACACAAACCTCACCCTTCAAGAGTTCTGGAAGAACCACTTTAACATTGTGATATGCCTCAGAATTATTGATCAGGCCTGGCTGGGTGTTACAACCAGGACTTTGACCTCTGCATGGAAGAAGCTGTGGCCTGAGGCCTTAGCCGAAAGGTCCTTCAAAGGATTCGAACCCGAGGTACCAGTGGAGGAGGAGATAGTGTCTCTGGGAAAATCCATGGGCCTGGAGGTGGATGAGAGAGACGTGAATGAGCTCGTCGAGGAGCACTCTCTGGAACTCACCACGGAGGAGTTACAAGAGTTGCAGTCACAGCAACACGTGGAGGTTCTCCAAGAAATTGGTTTCCAGGAGGAGCCAGAGGTGGAGGAGATCTCTACAAGTGAGATAAAGGAGATCTTAGGAATGTGGGAGAGGGTGTCACACTTTGTGGAAAAGAAACACCCGAAAAAGTTGCTACTGGTCGTGCATCGGAGCTGTTCAATGAAACTTGCCTCACCCATTCCAGAAACATTCTGAAAGGGAGGAAGAGGCAAACCTCGTTGGACACATTTTTTTTTTTTGAAATTGGTCAAAAATGCAAAGACCAGTAGCAATTAAGTTCAGTGGAGATTAGTTAAGTTACATTCAGTTTAGGGATAAAGTGTAGCATTAAGAGTGTAACGAGTAGATAAATACACTTTATAAAACCAGTTTATTCCTTTACATTCTCTTTTATTATGTTTTTATACAATATTTGTCATTTACAAATACATTTTTCTTATTCAAAAACATGTAACAAGAACAACTAGGGTGGCATTTTGGGGGCTGGATCGGATTAACGGCATTTCAATTGATTTCAGTGGGGAAATTTGCTTTGAGATACGAGCAACTTGATATACGAGCAAGGTTAAGGAACAAATTAAACTTGTATCTCGAGGTACCACTGTATATCCTTTAGGTGTCATATTTCAGTAACTGCCACTACTATTTATGCATACATAAAACAAATACTCTTATGAAAGTATATCGAAACCAAATTAGATCCTTCCCAATAATGTAAGGTTGATTTTAACACTATACAGTTAATGAGTGTACTCAACCATATAAACAGATTAAGTAAAAGTCATCTGAATAGCTGAGTAGAATGCATTTGATAAAATCCAACAGATTTGTGTTAAATTAAAAAAAAACTAGCAAAATATAAAAAGAGTTTTTCAAACTTTAATAAGGATAGTGTACAAAACCTACAACAGTTATATTTAATGGTAAAATACTGGAATGATCTCTCTGAGAGAGAGTAGGAACAAAATAACAGTGACTGCTTGCATTCTGTTGAAACATTATATTAGAAGTCCTGGGCAAAGCAATGAAGCAAAAAGTAGGTGGAAGTTTGGATGTGTGGAAAGACAGGAAAGGAAGAATATAAATGTCATTTTTTTACAGACTATATAATTATATATCTAGATTAGAATACCCAAAATAATACATAGTTAATCAGTTGAGGTAACAGGAACTTAGTAAAGTTGCTGGATATAAAGGCATTATATAAAAATCAGTTCCATTTCTGTAACCAACAGTGAAACATGAAATCTTAATAAGTTTATTCGTAGGGGGGAAGCAATAATAGCATTAAATGCATAATGCTAGCAAGATATGTAACCATTCAAGAGAAAATTATAAAGTTATTAGAAGATAATTCATAAGGAAACCTAAACAGATGGACAATTATGGCATTTCTGTCAACTGGAAAATTCAATATCGTAGATATTAATTCTCCCCACATAATCTTTAGACTCAATGCCACTGTAACCAAAATCCCAATTGGATGTGATAAATAAAGGTACTACTATACACCAATGAACATAAATGAAAAGCAATTAATATATAGAAACACATATGACTTTCACAAAATTAATATTAAGTGAAAAAATAAAGTCACAAAAGCAAATGTTAGTGTGTAAAACTAAACTATTATTTAAGCATTCAGTCATAGGTAGTAAGACTATAAAAGGACACCATTATCATTTAAGTCCATTAGTGAATACAATTACAGATAGGGGTAGTGGATGTCATCAAAGGGGTTCTTGCTTCCAGAGTGCAGGCAGTGATATATTTCTTGGCCTTGATGCTAATTGCTTTATTTACTTCATAATTAGTCTTTATTTTATTTATTTTTATTGATTTCAGAGAGGTAGGGAGAGTAAGATAGAAACATCAGTGATGAGAGAGAATCATTGATTGGTTGCCTCCTGCACTCTCCCCACTAGAAATCAAGCCCAAAACCCTGGCATATGCCCTTGATCAGAATCAAACTGGGGACCTTTCAATCTGTAGATCAACAGCTCCGCTAGGGCTGTAATTTGTCTTTAAAATGTAGATATATGTTTGGCACAAATAGAAAATTTAGGAGCTATACCAAAGACTTTGAAATCGACTAAGAATTCTTAGTAATCTATTACTAAAAATTAATGTTATTAGGTTAGTCCATGATATTAAGTTATTGGTGATTGTATCATGATGTTAAATAACTTTGAGTGATTAAAATACTCCATTTACATAGAAAATTTCATTTATAAGATTCACTTTTAAAAGTTAAGACTATCAGAAAATTTTTGCTAACCAGTTTACTGGTATAGAATTTAGTGTGAGGCAAATTCTGCTTTTATTGTGCTCAGGAAGATCATTGATGAACCACAAAACAGTTTTATCTATAAAATGATTTTAACAGCTAGCAATAGTATTTAGCATGTTTGAACTTACCATGGACCAGATATTGGGTCAAGTACTGTAAATGCATTATCTCATTTAATCCTGAAAACAACTCCTAAGTGTGAGTACCATTATTGTCCCCACATTACAAGTAAAGGATTTGATGCCAGTTTCTCTAATGCCAGAACTCTCATTTTTAACTATTTATCCCAAGTAAGAAATAGAATGACAATCTAGTAGTGTATATAGTGTTACATATTGTAATATATTCCTTTTTTAAAAAATATATTTTATTGATTTTTTTATAGAGAGTTAGAAACATCGATGACAGAGAGACATTGATCAGCCACCTCCTGCACACCCCCTATTGGAGATGTGCCCGCAACCAAGGTACATGCCCCTGACCGGAATCGGACCCGGGACCTTTCAGTCTGCAGGCTGACGCTCTATCCACTGAGCCAAACCTGTTTCGGCTGTAATAGATTCTTAATTATCTTAACTGGTTATCATTTGGGTATTCAAATTTATATTAATTCAGCAGCAAATGTCAGCCATATGCCAGACATTTCTGTGGCCCCTATTTACTGGTCTTTTGCTCTGTTTAGCAACTTGGACCCTATGTCACAGAAGTTGGCAGACCTCTTTCTTCATTGGATGTAAAGAACTGTTGTAGTTCAAGTATCACTAAATTTAATTCAACTTTACAAATTATTATTTGTATGGGTATCACAAATTGGCTGCAGTGCTGAAAATTACCTCTAAATCCCAAGGAGCAGCTCTTTTCACTGGGAGAGTGGGAAAGTTTGTAGCTATTCTTTGCAAGAACTAACATTCATATGGAGGTCACATTCAATATTATTGAGTTTTTTTATACACATGGAAAATAAAGCCCCTCTTCTTCAGTAAAGTGCTGTTTCCTTATGCCCTCATTAGCCCCTTTTCAGAGGAATTCTTAAATAAAATTTTATTAATAAAAATACTTTAATTGGTATATGTTGTTTTTATGGTACTCTACAGTGATATGTACTACCTTAGAAAATACCAGTGTTAGATAAACATCAGAGAAATATAGTTTATTTATAATCAAATGGTGATTGTGATCATTTTTATAAAATGTTGGGACATCTACATTTGATTAAAACTATAACCCTTACAGCCCTGGCCGGTGGTGCTCAATGATGAGGGCATTGACCTGCACACTTGAGGATTGTGGGTTCACTCCCTGCCCCAGGTTGGGGCACATACGGGAGGCAAACAATCAATCAGTATGTCTCTTTCACATCTCCCTGCATCCCCCCACCTTCTTCTCTTTCTCTGAAAAGCAATGGAAAAATATCTTCCAGTGAGGATTAATAACAAGAAAATGTAACCCTGCTCTAACTGGCTTGGCTTAGTACATAGAGTGTCGGTCTGCGGACTGAAAGGTTCCAGGTTTGATTCCAGTCAAGGGCATGTACCTTGGTTGCGGGCACATTCCCAGTAAGAGGTGTGCAAGAGGCAGCTGATCCATGTTTCTCTCTCATCAATGTTTCTAGCTCTCTATCCCTCCCCCTTCCTCTCAGTAAAAAAAAATCAATAAAATATATTTTTAAAAAAAGAAAGAAAAGAAAATGTAACCCTACATATAGTTTATGTATTTGGGGGGGGAGGGGAATCAGCTTTATATTATTTTGACTTAATGCCTTTTCCAGGAGCTTAGCCTACTGTTTGTAAGTTAATATCTCCCTAATGGGCCCTAAGGTAATAATCTTATCTAATAATAGACAAATATGTAAATTGACCATACCTCTGCCACACCCATAGCCAATCAGAGTGAGTATGCAAACTAACCCAACAAAGATGGCAGTTAATTTGCATACATAGGCACCCAGTACCTGGGTCCTGAGATAAGCCCAGTGTGGGCCCTGAGCAACCTGGGAAGGACCTGAGCCAGGGGGTTCCTGGGCAGGTCCAAGCCTGCAATCAGAGCCGAGGGGGCAGGCGTGGAGCCAGTGATAGGAGGGAGCTGGGGGTCCCCTGGCCAGGCCTAAAGCCTTGGCCAGAAGCTTTAGGCTTTGGCAGGGCCCAGCTGGCGATTGGTGTGATCTACAAAGGAAACACCTTTTCTGACTGCTCATTGACTAAGCTTCCTGTATGTCACTGGTAATATTCTTAGTAACTGGGGTAATAAAAATCCAAAAAGATGATCTAGGGTTTTTCCACCACACTTCTGGAGAAAAAAAAATGGAAGGTCTGCTGCTAGAGGGCTAAGAAATATCATATCCTGCCCTAGCTGGTTTGGCTGAGTGGATAATGCTGAACACAGGGTCTGGGTTCAGTTCTGATCAAGGGCATGTACCTAGGTTGTAGGCTCCTCCCTGGCCGAGGCCCAGGTCAGGGCTCATGCAGGAAGCAACCAAAGTGTTCCTCTCACTTTGATGTTTCTCTCTGTCTTTCCTTTTCTCTTCCATATTCTCTAAAAGTCAGTGGAACCTATCCTCAGGTGAGGAAGGAAGGAAGAAGGGAAGGTGGGAGACAGAGGGGGAGGGAGGGAGGAAGGAAGGAAAGAAATGTCATATCCTATGAAAGGCACTAAGTTAGCTTGCTGCTGGGGTCTGGCCAATTGGGACTGCCCTGGAACCCTCCCACAGTCCCTCCCCAGCTGGTCAACCTCCCGTGTCCCTCCCCAGCCCCGATCATGCATCAGTGAGATCCTTCGCCCTCTTGCAATCTGGGACCCCTCAGAGGATGTTGGAGAGGGTAGCCTAAGACCATGGGAAAACACAGATATTTACATTACGATTCATAACAGTAGCAAAATTACAGTTATGAAGTAGCAACGAAAATAATTTTATAGTTGGGGGTTACCACAATATGAGAAACTATATTAAAGGGTCACAGCATTTAGGAAGGTTGAGAACCACTGTTCTTGGGTGTCTATGGGAGGAAAAATAATTTTCACAGTAATACTAAAATGTCAAATGCCTTTTTTACTCTAAGTTTTATAAGTGTAGAGTGTAGGTTTTTCTAGAGATTACATGGCATGTGATGTTGGAACAGCTCAAATACAGAAGCAAATATGAGAATTTATCAATCTACTATTAAGCCAAACATTAAAGAGACTGAAATAAATGTAAACTAGTGCCTCACTTTTTACTGTCTTTCTAAACCTAGATTTTTTTATTACAAACTAGAGGCCTAGTACATGAGATTCATGCATGGGCAGGGTCCCTACGGCTGGCCAGTGATCAGGGCCAATCGGGGCCTTCCAGCTGCCAGTCAGGGCCTCCCTTCTCCAGCTGCTGGTTGCCGCCTTCCTTCATTCTGGGCCACACCCTAATCGTCAGCAGGTCAGCGCTTATCATAGCAAGTGATCAAACTCTTGGTCTCCCGGTCAAACTCCCAAGAGGACAGTTTGCATATTAGGCTTTTATATACATAGATATGAAATTTATAATATCATATACAATAGGTTTATTGTTATACATATAAGTGTTTATGTAAACTATTTGGCTTTAATTTCAAATATTTATTTTTCTCAAATATGATATTGATAGGTATAACCCACATAAACAAAAACTCTTTAAGGTCCTCAGTAACTTTTAAATGTGTTAAAGGAATCTCAAGACCAAAAAGAAAGCTAAAAATCTATATGAACTTTTTAATTTTCAGATGTTTGAATTTTCCTTACAATTTATTTTTATTTTGCTTGTTATAAGACAAAATAATCTGTTTTTAGGTTGCTACAAACTTCAGGGAAGATCAGATTACTTGATGTTGGCAGCTGCTTTAACCCATTTATGAAGTTTGAAGAATTCCTAACTGTTGGCATAGACATTGTACCTGCCGTAGAGGTATGTATAGTTATGTTTTGAAAATTGAATATTTCACATGCATATTTACAAAGGAAAAGCATTGTTTTTACATTTTCTGAATATCAAATATATTTAGTGTGTACATGTTGATTTTTTTCCCATTCAAAAACAAATATATATTTAATTAAAATTTTTTAGCATTTGACCTATACCATATTTGTATTCATTTTCTCAATTTTATTCCCTGTTTATCATTTATTTTTTGCAATCAAGAATCTTTAGTAAATTGAACAAATTTTCAGATAGCTATTTGAGGAAGTAGTAGTGTTTGAGCTTTTGATTGATTGATTTTTTTTTCAAAACTTTACAATAATTTATTTCTCCAGAAACTCAATTGTTTACAGAAATTGAAAGATTTATTTTTAATGATAGCTTTTATTATTATTAAGAGAATATCAATTCCATTTTGTCCTGGAATGTAAAGCTAGAGACAAAGAGGGGATTGGAAGCTATAGGAAGATAGATTTCAGTTCAACAGAAGAAAGAGCATCCAAAGAGCAGGAATTATTCTGAATGGGATGAACTACTTACAGGAAACTCCTGATTACCAGAAAAGTGCAAAAAGGGGGCAATAGACAAAATGTTGGGAATACGATAGGTAAGAGTTTTATAAGGAGTTAAGAAAATAGAATTGATGATTATTCAGATTCCTTCTAATTCTAAAATTCAGTGGTACAAGAAAGTTGAGTGCAAAAGCAAAGGAATAGAAATTTCAATACAACTCACTTATTTCCGAGGCAGGATTTCCTGTTACTTTTAACATTCAGTACCCTGAATCTTTAAGGGAAGGGACCATTCTCATGGTCTACTGTATTTTGTATCTTGTGGGATAATGAAAAAGACTCCCAGTTAAAAATAAACAGGCTCCTCCTTAGCAATTTAATTTTATTTTTATGGGAGCATATAAATAGTTCAAGGAGGTAAAAGGGTTCAATGTTTTTTTCCTTTTTTTTGATTTAATAAATCTTTATTGTTCAGATTACAGTTGTTCCTCTTTCCCCCTCTCCCCCATAGCTCCCCTCTACCCAGCTCCCTCCCCTCCCTCTGCCCTTACCTTCCCCTGCAATGTCCTCATCCATAGGTGTATGATTTTTGTCCATCTCTTCCTGCACCCCCTCACCCCTTCCCCCTAAGACTTGTCAGTCCACTACCTTTCTATGTCCCTGATTCTATTACATTCACCAGTTTATTCTGTTCATCAGATTTTTTATTCACTTGATTTTTAGATTCACTTGTTGATGAATACATATTTGTTGTTCATAATTTTTATCTTTACCTTTTTCTTCTTCCTCTTCTTAAAGAGTACCTTTCAGCATTTCATATAATACTGGTTTGCTGTTGATGAACTCCTTCTGTTTTTTCTTATCTGTGAGGCTCTTTATCTGACCTTCAATTCTGAATGATAGCTTTGTTGGGTAGAGTAATCTTGGGTGTAGATTCTTACTGTTCATCACTTTGAATATTTCTTGCCACTCCCATCTGGCCTGCATAGTTTCTGTTGAGAAATCAGCTGACAATCGTATGGGTGCTCCCTTGTTTTTCTCTTGCTGCTTTTAATATTCTCTCTTTGTCTTTTGCTCTTGGTATTTTAATTATGATGTGTCTTGGTATGGTCCTCTTTGGGTTCCTTTTATATGGGGTTCTGTACACTTCCTGGATTTGTAAGTCTATTTCTTCTACCAGATGTGGGAAGTTTTCAGTCATTATTTCTTCAAATAGGTTTTCAGTATCTTGCTCTCTCTCTCTTCTGATGTTGGTATGCTTGAAGCTGTCCCAGAGGCTCCTTACATTATCTTCACATTTTTGGATTCTTTTTTCTTCTTGCTTTTCCAGTTGAGTGTTTTCTGATTCTTTATATTTCAAATTTTTGACTTGATTCTTGCGTTCCTCTGGTTTGCTGTTAGGACTCTGAATAATATTTTTTATTTCATTCACTGTATATTTAATTTATAGTTGGTCCTTTTTCATCTCCTCTTGGGTCTCGCTAAATTTATCCATCTTTTCTAGGATATTCTTGAAAAACCTTATAACCGTGGTTTTGAACTCTTTAAACAGTCATTTGTTTTCCTCCATTTCTTTTGTTTGTGATCTGTTCCTTTATCTCCACATTTTCACTGCTTCCCTGAGTTGTTTGTTAGAGTAGCTTTGTGTGTTAGGTATCCTATATAGCCCAGTAGTTCTGCCTCCCCAGTTACCTGAGATGGACTCTCCTGGTGCACCCCTTCATGGACTGTGTGTATAGCTGTGTTGTAGTTAAGCCTTGATTGTTATTGGTATCATTGGGGGGAATTGACATACAGGCCATTGGCTGTCTACACTGGGAGAACTTCTGTGCTGGAGTCAGCCTTATGATACAAGACTTACAATATTGCAACAGCCTCTGTATTCAGCTTGCATAGGTATAGTCTCAGGGTTGAGCAGACAGCCTTGGCTTCCCGTCAGCCCTGCCCAATGAGGGCTGTGGGTCTCAATGTACCTCGGTAATCGCTGCAGCCCTCTCTGCACCTTCATGCTCGCGTGCCTCCTGTTCTCTGCTTTTCCGGCACCCCTGAGTTTCCGTGCATTCCGAGTACCTATATGAGTCTGGATCCCCAGGGTCTCGCCCAAAACGGGGGTTCAGTGAAGTCAGAAGTGGATTTCAATGCAGTTGGGAGGTTCTCTCTCCCTCCCGCTAGAGAAAGCCAGCAGCACAGTCAGCAGTCTGCCCTCTATGTGTGCACTCACACGCCTCCAGACCTCTGTCTTTCAAGGCTCCCCTAAGTTTCCTTGCACTCCTCCCTTTCCACGACAGTCCAGACTTTCCCCATATGAGTCCATCCCAGAACTGGGGTTCAGTGCAGTCAGATATGGGGTTCAGTGCAGTTGGGAGTTTCTGTCTCCCTCCCATAAGAGGAAGCCAGCCAGGCACTCTGCCATTGGTCCTCTCTGTACCTCAGCTTTTTGCAGCTCCTCTGAGTCTCCGTGAGCCCCTCTCTTTCCTTCTAGTTGTAGAATTTCCACTTAGCCAGCTTTCCTGTGGTTCTGGATGATCTCCGTTCTGTCTTTTAGTTGTAGTTTTGAATTGTTGTGCGAGGCAGCAGTCTAGGTATTCACCTATACCGCCATCTTGGTTTCCTTCTGATTTATTTTTTAATGCATCCCTTTCTGAAATGTATTGTGATGTGGAGCCATTATGGAATAGTGGAAATAGCAAGGACTTTGGAGTTAGCCAAAACTTTATTTAATCCCACTATATGTACTTAGTAATTGAAACTGCTTACCTTTATATAGAATGTATCTTCTACTTTTAAAAGAATTTTTTAGTGACATAAATTTATAATTTTTCCATTTTACTTTTGATACAACATCAGGCATAAAAAAAATTACAAATTAACTTTTTACTTTTATAAAGAGAATACGTGTTAGAATACAAATTATTTGGCGTAGGGATTTTTTTTCCCCTCTCACTACCATGTTCTTAGCACCTAGAAACATGCCTGGTACATTAAGTACCTTTTTTTTTTTTAACTGTTGACACTATTACAGATGTCTCCCATTTTGTTTTTTTAATAAAAGAATCTAATCTTATGTTCAACCTGGGTTTGAATCTCTGAGCTTCAGTTTTCTCATCTGTATAATGGGGGTAGTAATGGATTACATTTTACAAGTTTGTTATAATGGTGACTTGAGGAAAAATATTTAAAGCACCAAGCAAAGTACCTGTTACATAGTGAGTGCTAAAGAAACGTTTTCTATCATTACTGAAATGCTTGTAATTAAAGATTTTAACTTTTGTATGGTTAGATTTCAACATTTTGATGATTAAATCCATATGAGTAACATTGAGGAACAAGGAAATTCTAAAAACCATTAGTGTTATCTCTACTTCCTAAAGATAAACAAATGTTTGCTTTACATTAAAATAGCTCTTCTTAGCTTTTTATTGCAGGTGCTATAAGGAGCCATAGTTTTAAAGAGCAGGTGACTCTCGCCTTCCTTCCTCAATACACATACTAATATTAGAGATGTGCTTCGGGGACTGCTGAGACATGACAACCATTTGATCTGAACCTCAGGCTTAAATATTATTCTTAAAATATTTTATTTGTGTACAGATGGGGCTATAAACTTTGAACTGTAAAATCATTAGGGAAGGCAAAACAACTGCTATACATACGTTTAGTAATAGAATCAGACTTCCACAGTTTCAGAACCCTATAATTAAAAGGAAGATACTTACTCTTCCAGCCAAAATGAAATAACGGACCAGAGTGATCCTTTTTCCCCTGCCTTAGGAAATAAAAACATGAACAAAATATTCAAAATAATTTATAAGACATTAGACAATAAAGGACAATGATCTCCAAGGGACTGAAATAAATTATATGAGCTCTAAAATTGCACCAGTATATAGCCTTTAGATCATTTTCAGGACATGGCACAAAGAGATTATCACAATCCAGCTGATTCCCCCTGAGTTGTGGAGAAGGAGTTGAGAGTCCTAGCAGACCAAAACAGATAAGGTTCCCAGGGCTGCACAGAGGGAAGACTCCAAGGTCTGCAGAGTCCTCCTTCAGTACACAGCTGAGTACTGATCAATATGTATGCAGAAAACTACATGAGACTGGAGGAAGCACCACCTGGAAGGACTAGAGGTTATAGTGCTTGGTACTCACACAGGCTGTAAATAGCCACTCTGGAAAAAGATATGACTACAAGATAAAAATCTGTCACCTAGATCCCCAAATCCAGAGAAAATATTGTTCAAAATGAAGACAAAATAAAGATTATTTTTCAAACATGCAAAGGCTGAAAGAATTGAAGACCATCAACAAGCTTGCATTATAAAAAATATTAAAGAAGAGCTTCAGCCAGGTGAAGATACGAATTTACACACAAAAAGGAAGAGTACAGGAAGGAATAACTTCATAGGTAGTAAAAAGATATAATTTTTTAATTATATAAGGTCTTTAAAAGGTAACTGGCCATTGTTATGGGTTAAATTCTGTCCCCCAAAAAGATGTGAAAGAGTTGTAACTCCTGGAGTGGGGTTTTATTTAGAAGATAGGGTCCTTTCAGAGGTAATCAAGTTAAAATTGGGTCATTAGGGTAGGCACTAATTCAATATGACTGTGTGTCCTTATAAAAAGAAATTTTGACATAGAAATATACCCATAGGAAGAATATTTTGTGAAGATGAAGGCAATGGGATGATGCATCTACAAGTTAAAGAACACCAAAGATTGCCAGCAAACAAACAGAAGCTAGGAGTAGGGCATGGAACAGATTCTTCCTCAATTCTTAGAAGGACCAACCCTGTAGTCAGCTAGATTACTGACTTCTAACTATTAGAACTATGTCATAATACATTTCTGTTATTTAAGCCACCCAATTTTTGTTATGGCAGCTGTAGCAAACTAATATAACCATTTATATAAAAATAATACAGAGTAAGGTTTATACTGTATGTAAAAATAAAACATATGACAACAATAACACAAAGAATGAGAAAGGGAAATGGAAATATACTATTTTAAGGTTCTTATACATTATTTTAAGGTATACTATAGTACATTAAAGATGTACACTATAAATCCTTAAGGTAATGAGCCAACAAATGAGATAAATTGGAATCATAAAAAATTCAACTAATTCCAAAGATGGCAACAAAGGAAAGGAAGAAAACAATGAACAGATGGCATAAATAGAAAATAAATAGCAAGGTTATAGATTTAAACCTAAGTGTATCCATAATCACCTTAAAGCTATGGCATAAATACCTCAATTAAAAGTCAGAGATTGTCAGATTGAATAAAAAAGCATTCATCACCTAAATGTATGCTGCCTATAAGAAATGCACTTCAATTATAAACAAACAAATAGATTGAAAGCAGGAAAATGGGTAAAAGAAAGTTGGTATGGCTATATTCTAAGCAGACAAAGTGGATTTCAGAATAAAGAATATTAATAGCAATGAAAATGGTCATTTCAAAAATGATTAAAGGGTTAATTCACCCAGAGTGCAAACCAATCTTAAACATTTAGGCATCTGATAAGAGCTTCAAAATACTTAAACCAAAAATGGTAAGGAAAAATAGATATTTATAAAATTATAGTCTGAGATTTTAATACCCTTATCTCAATAATTGATAGAACAATTGGAACATCAGTCAAAGAAGAACTCAACAGAATAATTGGACTACATTTTAGAATAAAGATAAACAAGCATAAGATACTAATATCCCAAGGAAATCATTAAAGTAGTACTTACTGGAAACTTTTCAGTACTAAACACCTTTACAGTGGTCCCTTGAGATACGAGTGCCCTAACATACGAGATTTTTGAGATACGAGCCCTCGAGCGAGCAATTTTTGCTTTGAAATACAAGCAACATTTGAGATAGGAGTAATCGCGCGGATCAGCCAGTTGCTCATGACCTGCCAGTTTACCGCGACTCGAGCGTCTCATAGTTTCCCACGCCTCAAGGTTACGGAACAAATTAAACTCGTATTTTGAGGTACCACTGTATTAGAAAACTAGTTACATGGTACATAAAATTTGTGCATATTAAAAGTGAATTAATTAGAGGAAATATTTTAATATGCTATTTACCCTTTCTCTATAATGGAAGTATCAAAGACGAAAGGAAATTAGTAAAATGTATATTAAAATCTTCCTTCTGTCAGAGTCTGGGGCACACCACAGGAACCAGAGTCAAGACCCCACCTGCCCATATGTGCCTTGAAATCACGTGAGATCCAGACCTGCCAGCCCCACCCCCATCAAGCTCCACCGGGAGGGAGGTGCAGCCTGAGGTCCCCCAGCTTGGGACAGGAGTGCAGCCTGAGGTCCCCCATCAAGCCCCGCCAGGCAGAGGGCACAGCCTCAGATCCCCTGGCCCAGCACCAGGGCAGAGTGCATAGCCTGAGGTCCCCCCAGGCTAGGGCAGGGGCACGCCTTGAGGTCCCCATCAAGCCCTGCCAGGTGAAGGCCACAGCCCGGCACCAGGGCAGGGGGCATGGCCTGAGGTCCCCCATCAAGCCCTGACAGGTGGGGGGCGCAGCCTCAGGTCTCAGGCCTGGTACCTGGGTGTGGGACGTGGCCTCAGATCCCCTGGCCCAGTGCCAGGGCATAGGGTGCAGTCTGAGATCCCTGTCAAGGCCTACAGGGTGAGGGGCACGGCCTGAGATGCCCTATCAAGCTCCACCAGGCAGGGGACACTACATCAGGACCCCTGTCAAGCCCCACCAGAAGGAGGGGCGCAGCCTCAGGTCCCTGCTGATTGTTACAGGAACTTGGCCTCTGCTGTGGGTGCACCCATCTTGTTATGGTGTGATGGTTAATTTGCATATCCCCTCTTTATTAGATAGGATATGGAAAATCTCAATGCAATGATATCAGTTTTTCAACTAGAAAAAAATACACACACAAAGAAAATAATAAAAATCAGAGCAGAAATCTGATCTAAATTAAATGAAATAGGAAAACTCAGAAAAAGAAGGGAAAACAGCCCAGCCAGCTGTGGCTCAGTGGTTGAGAGTCAGCCTATGAACCACTGTCGTGGTTCAATTCCCAGACCGGACACATTCCCAGATTGTGGGCTCCATCCCCAGTGTGGGCATGCAGGAGGCAGCCAATCAATGATTCTCATTATTGATGCTTCTATCTTTCCTTCTACCTTCCTCTCGGAAACTGATAAAAAAATATATTAAGATGAAAAAAAAGAAGAAGGGAAAATTGAGAGTGATATCAGCATCATGGCAGCATGAGAAAACCTCTTAGTCTCCTCTCTCAAAGACACAACAGCTGGACAACTATAATTCCTAAAAGGATTCCCTGATCAATATGAAATGTCTGAGTGATCGCACACTGAGTCATCTGAATGTGGGCTGTGAAAGTGAGCAGGAGAGGCATGGGGGCAGGAAGAACAGAGAAGGGAGCTGCAGAAGCAGTCCAGCAATGGCGGCAGCCCCAACAGGTGATATAACAGTGCAGCCTCCTCTCTGTGGACCGGAGGCTGGTGCACAGTGATGCTGAGCCCAGGGATAGACAGTGGAAACATGGTGCAAAGGGTAGCACTTCTGTCAAGCAGCCACCATCACCAAAGAAAAAGAAAAAGCCACAGATGCACAAGTCTGCCTCCCCCCGCCCCCAGCTCCTGTAGCCTGCCATTTCCAGTGGAGGCAGCAGCAGGAAGAAAGTTATGAAGGAGTAGAGGCAACATTTTAAATGGAGTGGCCTATACTCATTTGAGCTAAACCCAGTAGAAAGAATAAAATTGCAGATGTTCATTTTTTCCAAATGAACCAGCCCACCTCCCCTACCTAACCCACCCCACCCATTGTGGTGGAACCTGGTGAAAGCAGAAGGGACACCTCAAAGAATGCAGGGCAGCTGACTGCTTCTGGTTGCAGGAAAACAGAGCCGGGAACTCAGACCTGGATTCCCGTCACTGGCCACACACCACCACAGAGGTGTTGCCCAGAGACTCAGGCAACCACTTATAGAAGGGATGCCCACCTCCTTAGAGAATACAGGCCATTTTCTACATTGAAGCAACATCGCCCCACAGAGTCCCACAAGTTGCAGTACTATGGGTAAAAGAAAATTAAATTTGCACTGTAGTAGCACTGTGTACTGGAAAACAAAAAAGAGCTCTACTTATCAACCTCAGGTTACCTATCTCAGCTACAAAGACAAACATAGACTCAGATTGAGGGGTGGAAGATGATAATCCAAGAAATGGTATCCAGAGAAAAGTGTGTGTCATTGTACTTATATCTGACAAAATAGATTTCAAGATGATAAGAGTAAAAGAAGACAAATCTTTACTTTTATACTGGTAAACGGGACAATATATCAAGAAGACATAACACTTCTTAAAGTATATGCACCCAAATCTGGGAGCACTGAAATATATAAAGCAACTACTAACAGAACTAAAGGGAGAAACAGGCCAAAGCTCATAGTAGGGGACTTAAATACTGGCAATGTCCAGCTCAGGTGATCAGGGACGTTGTGCCACTGGGACCTACAGAATACCTATTAAATAAGGTCATTCTACCAAGTGCAGGAGATTATATAGAAACAAACACAGGGAGGCTGCCAAAATGAAGAAACAGACATGTTCCAAATGAAAAAACAGGATAAAACTCCAGTTACAAAACTAAACCAAATAGAGACAGACAATCTACCAGATGCAAAATTCAAAATGGGTTATAAGGATGTTCAGTGATCTTAGTGAGGACTTCTGCAAAGAGATAGGAAGTATAAAAAAGAATAAAAAATAAAGAATACTATAACTGAAATGCAGAACGTATTTAGGGAATTACTAGTAACAGTGGAGTAGATGAAACAGAATCAAATCATATATTTGGAAGACAACAAAGCAGAAAACATCCAATCAGAACAACAAGAGAATAAGAAAAATCCAACAAATGAAGATAGTATAATGATCCTCTGGGACAACTTCAAGCATACCAACATTTGTATCATGGCAGTGCCAGAAGGTGAAGAGAAGAGAGAGAGCAAGGAATTGGAAACTTACGTGAAAAAATAATGGCAGCAAACTTCTCTAACCTGGTGAAGGAAATAGACATACAAGTCCAGGAAGCACAGAGAATCCCAAGTAAGATGAACTCATAGAGGCCCACACTAAGACACATCATAATTAAAATGGCAGAGATTAAAGACAGAGAATCTACAAAATCAATTTTTTGATCTACAAAATCAATCATATAAATAATAAAATGGCAATAAATACATATCTATCAACAATTACTTTAAGTGAAATGGATTAAATGCTCCATTCAAAAAGCATATGGAGGCTGAATAGATAAGAAAACAAGACCCTTATTTACGCTATCTGTAAGACACTCCAGATCAAAAGACACACACAGATTGAAAATAAGGAAATGAAAAAGATATTTCATGCAAATGGAAACAATTGGAAAGCTGGGACAGCAATACTTATACCAGACAAAATAGACTTTAAAGCAAAGGCTGTATAATAAGAGACAAAGAAGGACTCAGCAATTCTAGTTCTGGGTATTTATCCAAAGAAAAGCAAAACACTAAATCGAAAAGATAGAGACATCCGTGTGTTTATTGCAGCATTATTTGCAATAACCAAGATGTGGAAGCAACCTAAGTGTCCATCAATGGATAAATGGATAAAGAAGAAGTTGAGCATATATACAGGATGAAGCAAAAGTAGATTTACAGATGTGAGTACATGAAACAGTTTATTCATATATTATTTATTAACTAGAGGCCCAGTGCACAAAATTGGTGTTTTTCAGCCCAGCATGCTCCCTCTCCAATCTGGGACCCCTAGACGATCCCACAGTGGGATCAGGCCTAAAAGGGCAGTCGGACATCCCTCTCACAATCCAGGACTGCTGGCTCCCACTGCTCACCTGCCTGCCTTCCTGATTGCCCCTAACTGCTTCTGCCTGCCAGCCTGATCACTCCTAACCACTCCCCTGCCAGCTTGATTGATGCCTAACTGCTCCCCTGCCAGCCTTTTTGTCCCTAACTGCCCTCCCCTGTGGACCTGGTCATCCCTAACTGCCCTCCCCTGCTGGCCTGGGTCCTCCCCAACTGCCCTTCCCTGCAGGCCTAGTCACCCCCAACTTCCCTCCTCTGCCAGCCTGGTCACCCCTAACTGCCCTCCCCTGCAGACTTGATCACCACCAACTGCCTTCCTCTGCTGGCCATCTTGTGGCCGAATCTTTTGACCACATGGGGACAGTCATCTTGTGTGTTGGAGTGATAGTCAATATGCATATTATTCTTTTATTAGGTAGAATAGAGGCCT
Organism: Lasiurus cinereus; assembly: GCA_011751065.1. Classification (NCBI taxonomy): domain Eukaryota; kingdom Metazoa; phylum Chordata; class Mammalia; order Chiroptera; family Vespertilionidae; genus Lasiurus; species Lasiurus cinereus. The sequence goes on from JAAGEH010000307.1 coordinate 71,651,158, forward strand.
GGTGCACAGGTTGGGGCCAGCTGGTTTGCCCTGAAGGGTGTCTGGATCAGGGTCGGTGTTCCATTGCCAGGGGCAACACAAGCCTCTCTCTGTGGCCATAGCCATGTTGGTTGGGTTAATTTGCATACTTGCTCTGATTGGCTGGTGGGTATGGCTTGTGGGTATAGCAGGGGTATGGTCAATTTGCATATCACTCTTTTATTAGATAGGGTTCTTTTATTATTCTTATACAAACAACTGTATAGCTACTTTTGCCCCAAAATGTATATAAGGGAATATGATTCCACCATAAAAATGTATAAAATCTTGCCATATACAACAATATGGATGGACCTATAGGCTATTGTACTGAGTGCAATAAGTACAGCATAGGGAATGTAGTCTGTATATCTTAATAAGTATGGTGTTAGATGGGTATTAGATTTATTGGGGTGATCATTTCTTAAATTATCTAATGTCTAATCATTGTGTTGTATACATGAAACTAATGTTATAATGTATGTCAACTGTAATTGAAAAGTAAAATAGTATTTAACATAAAAAAGAAAACATTTCTGTTAAATCTTATCTCAATTACATTTCAAATAAGCCCTTATTTTTTAAAGATATGTATCTTAAAAATATTTCTGATTTTAAATTAAATGTTTTTAAATGGCAACTAGAAATACATGTTTTTAAATGGCAACTACAAGTTATCTAGGATGCATTACTCTGTGATTATTTTGACTAAAAGTTTTGATTGAATAACTGTGCAAATGGAATTATTTAGATGGGAAAAGTACATAACTAAAGTTTTAATTATATAGAAATGCTTTGAAATAGTTTAGTATAAACTCTATGTAATAAGGTGGAAGTAATTTTGGAATTCTAATGTGCCTTGTTTTTCCACTTCTGCAGAGTGTATATAAATGTGACTTCCTGAACTTGCAGCTTCAGCAACCACTCCAGCTTGCACAAGATGCTATAGATGCTTTTTTGAAACAGTTGAAAAACCCAATTGATTCTCTTCCTGGAGAACTTTTCCATGTGGTTGTTTTCTCTCTCCTTCTTTCTTATTTTCCATCACCTTACCAGAGATGGATTTGCTGTAAGAAAGCCCATGAACTGTTAATGTTAAATGGTTTATTGCTTATCATCACACCTGATTCCTCCCATCAGAATCGTCATGCTATGATGATGAAAAGCTGGAAGACTGCTATAGAGTCCCTAGGCTTTAAACGTTTCAAGTATTCAAAATTTTCACATATGCATCTGATGGCATTTAGAAAAATATCCCTAAAAACTACAAGTGACTTGGTAAGTAGGAACTACCCTGGGATGTTATATATTCCTCAAGATTTCAACAGCATAGAAGATGAGGACTATTCTAACACGTCCTGCTATGTTCGATCAGATATAGAAGATGAACAACTGGCATATGGTTTTACAGAGCTCCCTGAAGCTCCCTATGACTCAGATTCTGGAGAAAGTCAAGCCAGCTCCATTCCTTTCTATGAGCTAGAAGATCCCATATTGCTTTTAAGTTAATATATAAACAGAAACCTTTCATTCCAGACTCCTAAACTAATTGCTTACACTAATGGAAAATACTAGCATGAACTCAGTACTTAAAACCTGGTTTGCAAAGAAGAAATGCAAAGGTTGACAGAGTTTGCTATTTTTTTCTACTTTTGAATTTTAAAATTTATTCTTATATAGAAATTTTAAAAGTTTCATCCAGCGTGACTCTTGTCATAGCAGAAACCACTTTTACATTAGCATTTAGCACTCAAATATCCATCATAAAGATACCTTTTTCTTAGTATTGTGAATAATGAAGCATAATTTGTTATGTATTTTTTTCATATTTCCAGTGTTGACTTTAAACCATTACAATATGAAACTTTGAGATAGGTAGAAAATTGTAGATTGCACTTTGATGGTTAACCAGTTAAGTATATCACAGAAATAGGTTGATATAGTTGTTTTGTGATGCACTTATTCTTTTTCTAACTAAATTGCTATTTGTTATAGAAAGCCATTTTTTGTTTGTTTTATCTGGTGATCCAATATTTCCTGAATTTTTTGGAATTGGTAGTAATTTTTGTCCTTATTCTTGCTCATTTGGCAACATCAGATACTGGGGGAGAGATTTCCCCCTAAATATGTATTGTAATTTGATTATCACAGTACAAAAACCGCTGCCAAAGTAGTTTTCATAACTTTATTGTTGATTTGAACCTTGGTGTTAAATATATTTAACTGTGCAAGTTCACTTTTGTTTTTTTAAATTTAGAATTCATTTACAAATTATTCTATTTAAGTAAGGAATAATATGTACTCAATATTGACCTAAAACACCTTTGTGAAAGGGTTTGCACTTGTAAGAGAGCTTATGTTTTATTTAGACTAACTTTTTATAAAGGGTCCTCACCTTTCCACTAAGGAGGTATACTGCACTGTAAGTCTGAAATTATATATATATAAATTAAAAGTAACCTCTGGTGGTAGTTTCATAAAATGGTTTTGAGCTTTTGGTATTCTTATTTCTATACAAATGCTAACTAAAATTTTTCTTTGAAAATATAAATCATTCATTGGCTGTGGAAATTTTCACTTTCCACATTGATAAATCTTTGTGTTTCTGAATCAGAAGCAAATGGTTAAGGAAAAATATATGTCCAAACAAGAAAAGATTTAAATAGCCACAAATATTTAGTCTATGTTGTCTTATCAGCCAGAAATTGTCATATAAATTATCATTTTTAAGAGTGCCACTGTGTGGATTTTTTTTCAAGTGGTTTTTACATTAAAATTACCTCATACTGAGGTTTTTGCACTGAACCATCAGTTTCAGATTTCATGGTTAATGTACGTGTGGTGTGTGTGTGAGTTTAAAGAAAACTTGTATTTTCAATAGTTGATCTTAAATTTCATAAACTGCACTTCTTGACTCTGGTAAACTGATGTTTTTGTGCTTATTGTGAACTTCCATAGTTAATTTTGAATGTCAAACTGTATTTAGAAGTACAAAGTGTATCTTTTAAGATACAAATGGTTGAATGTGTATACCTGATATTTCAAATTAATTTTCACATTCTGAATTAATGAAAGTAATAAGATTGTAATTAACCTTGAAAAGTCAGTTAACTAAATGCAATAAATATTGGTTGCTCAAATATGCAAGAAGTAACTTGAAATTTTTCCTTTACTTTCAGTAGCTTTTAATAGGTTCTTTAATAATTAAGATTGACTTTTCTTTCCAGTTAAGCACTGCAGGTCAAGCCTTGTAGCTCCCTAAAGGAAAGAAAAAGATATGTGTTTGAGTGATACTTCTTTTATCATATTGTTTTCTTTGATTTAACTAAATACTATCGTAAGGGCAAAGAAAAAAATATACCAATGAAAGTGCTTTGAAAGTAAATGAAAACAATGCTTTTGAGATCCTAGTATAAGTATTACTTTGGAGTCAGCATTTGTATTACAGCTGAATGTTGGTGCTATAAATTCTTTCAATTTTTTTACAGATGATGATTTTGCTTATGCTCTGAAGTGGGCTGGATGTATTTTAAGTAGTAGTTTATAGAAAAGTCTCTTTATAAGACCTATATACTCCTACTTACTATAAGTTTCTTTGAATTTATAAATATCATTTGTTATTGTACCTTCAGCTTGTTCAAATTAGGTTAGTAAGGATTTAAACGAACACAAACTCTATCAAAGTCAATTCAACGTGTAAGTGTTAAAATACAGTCATGTGGCTTGGTATGTAATGTCAAGAAAAGTCAATAGAGCCTTCTAATACTGTATTAATGTGGGTACTCTTGAGAATAATTTCATTTGGATATAAGGAAGGGTCCTCCTGATGCATTCACAATTAGATTCTCCAACATAATTTGGTGCTTCAAAAACAAATGATCCTTTGGTTGATTCTTTAGGATCAGTTGTTTTATATCATAGTTGCCAAGTGGTGAGAGGTGGCATACCTGCAAGTGTTTGTTGTATTTTTTCACAATTTGTGAACAATGCACATTTATTATAATTTTTTAATTTTCTAACATACATTGTCCATTATTTGTAAACTGAACGTTTTGTGGGTTTTGACCCACCTCATTAAGTAGTTTCAAAATGGGGAGGCAATTTAGAACTTGAATGACTTAAGAGTTTTCTAATTATGTTTATCTAGTCACTGTATGTCAACCATATCATACTCCACTCTCCTTGAAAGTTATTTACATCGGAGATAATTACATCGGAAGTCAGCAAGTAACAATCATAGTTTCTAAACTGCCACAGGCCTTTTCCACTAAGAATCAACAAGTTAACATTTTTCCTAAAGCCAGGCATGGACAAAACATTCCCCGGAAATAAGATATATGGGTGATTGCTGAGAAGAGATGTAAGCAGGCCAAATGCCTGGAGACTGCCTGCAAGAAAAAGATACTTAGGAAACAGACCAGAAACAGACTCTAATAGGAGCTTTATGTTTTCTAACACCATGGAAGCACTAGCACAGATTAAAGTACCAGAGTACAGGTTGCTGTGAAAACAGTGGGGACCTGGAGATTTTAAAGTAATAAGATACCATTTTTATAGAGAAGAAAGGTGATGATCTGGAGCTGTATTATCAGAAGAATTACCAAAATAGGAGGGACCCTGTTGGCAATGAGAATGGTGCCAATTGGAATGAGGAGCTACAGAATAAGTGCTAGGATGCCACAAGCTATCTCTTTTGTCTTGCTTGATTCTTTAATTGAGGATTAATTACTACACTATTATACTGTACTAGGTGCTATAAGGAATAAATACTGTGCTATTCAGAGCTGACAATGTAACTTTAAAAAAATAGCATTAACATAAGATAACAAAAAATACTTTAAATTGCATAATAGCATATTCTTGTGGTATTGCAGCAACTTGTGGTACATACCAATGAAATCTGTTCACATGACTTTTTGGCTGATTTTCAGAGCCAATCTAGATTCATTTTATTTAAATATGGGTATCCCTAATGGAAATACCATATGTAAATGATGTTGTTACTCCCTAACTCTCCCACAGCAATCCTCACTCACTCCTACAGCTTCTATGTTGAAATCCCGAGATTGTGAGGGAAAAGCCTGTGCCCACTTTTGCACTAGCAAGTCCCTTTGCCTAGAATGTCTTTATTTTATTCTAGATTTGCAAGGCTAGTTTGTTATTAAGGTTTTAGTTTACATGTAACCTCCTTAGGAGTATAGCTGAACAAAAGAGTGGAGGTTTGGCTGCCTACTGCAAGGAAAGCCAAATTTTTGAGACAGGTGCTGGTGCAAAAGGAGAGATTTTATTCAGGGGCCACATTGCAGGACCTGGGAGAATGGTGAACTCCTGTCTCAAAGACCATCTTCTCTTTCTGCTCAAGCCTCGTGTTCGTATAGGGATAAGGAGGGGAGGGCCTTCTCCCCCCCCACCCCCATACCTTGTTAGCTTTTGGCAGGCTTGAGACCCTGTCTAGTCATTTTCCTAGTTTTCAGCTCATGCAGGGCCCTATCTATTCATATTTCTAGGTTTTGGCATACTCAGTATAAACCTCCCCCTGCGCCATCTTGGCCAGCGGAGGAAGACTCCCCGGTACTGTGCCTGACTGACTGTGGTCACAACTCCCCCTTTCAAAACTCTGGACCCTTGTTATCTCAGGGCAAATGAATGGCGGTCTCATCTTCTATAGTTTCAGCTGTCAAAGAGCATAGTCTTTCCTCTCCCCAAAACCAGAGATGCTTACTATCTACTAAAAGGAGAGGTAGATCATGAATGGAGGGAAGCCTTTATGTGAGGGAGGAGGATTGCTGTCTTTGGAAGATGGTAGAGTATACATGGTGTCTAGAGGATGGAACTATTGAACAAGCAAAGCTGGTAGACTGCTTCATATTTTGAGACCCAGTGTTGTTAATGGGCTTCCAAAGTGAGACTTTTGCAAAAAAAGTGTTTAGTGAGGGATATGCCTAGTAGTGCAAGGGAAATTGTAGTAAAATCAGAAACCGGATAAACTTAAGGATCCCATGATCTAATCCTGAGCAGGGCCTTGGGTGGCACACCCAATAGCAGGATAAATTTTCCAAGGAAACCGCCGAAACCGGTTTGGCTCAGTGGATAGAGTGTCGGTCTGCGGACTGAAAGGTCCCAGGTTCGATTCCAGTAACAGGCATGTATCTTGGTTGCGGGCATATCCCCAATGTGGGGTGTGTAGGAGGCGGCTGATCGATGTCTCTCTCATCGATGTTTCTCCCTTTCTCTCTGTAAGAAACCAATAAAATGTATTAATAAAACAAAAATTCCAAGGAAACCACTGTCTGGGAAATGCAGAATAAAATAAAAAGTAACCTTGTCGCTTAGCTTTGGGAGGCACTGTCCCTTTCTGAAAGAGGAATTTTAAACCTCTTTCAGGAGTGCAAGTCCAGCTCTGCAGTATCAACAGCAGTAGCAAGATCATGTCCTCCTACTTTATCTGTGTGTGGTGGATCCAAAGCTTGATTCCTGTTGGCTTTAGTGAAGAGTATGTTGTCAGCAGGACGTCATAGAGACTGGCCCATTGCTTGGCTAACTGCTGCTCAGAACCTTGAGTCTTCCAGATCTTTAGTAAAACTGGGCCTTGCGGCTGGAATGGGCGTAAGGGCTTGACAGACAGATCTGCAATGAGCAAACTTGTGCAAAATTGTTAGTTTGCCTACATGTTGTACATATAGATTTTACATTTTTTATTCACGTTTCAAATCTAAAGGAGGTGTTCCTAAAACAGAAACTTGGATCTCCCATAAACTTTCAAAAGGGCTTAATTTAAGCCCTCTTTAGAGCACTACTCTAATTCAGAACAAGGCAATAGAGAGTTCCTGGTCCCATTTCAAATGTGTTGCCTGGCGTATTTTCACCAGGGTCGTCTTTATTATTTGGTTCATTTTTCTCAATCTTCCCCGTAGATTGGGGTCTCCAAGATGCATGTAGTTTTTATTGAGTATGCAGTGCCTCTCCTTTCTTCTGGGAGATTTTTGAAGTGAACAATGGTCCATTGTCACTTTGAATGTTGAAAGAAAGATCTAAATATATTTTTATTGACTTCAGAGAGAATGGGAGAGAGAGATAGAAATATCATTGGTAAGAGAGTCATTAATAGGCTGCCTCCCACATGCCCCACACTGGGTATTGAGCCCATCACCCGGGAATCAAACCATTGACCTCTTGGTGCCTGGGTCGATGCTCAACTGCTAAGCCATACCCAGTTGGGCTAGGGATTATTTCTTTGAATGGCTTTGTTACCTCAGTTGCCTTCTCAGTGTTATTGGGATATGTATGCCTCTACCCATCCAGAAAAGTATCTACAAAAACTAATAAAAATTTAAAGTTTCTTATGGTTTTAGGCATCTGTGTAAAGTCAAATTGCTAGCCTTCACACAGGCATATCCCTTTATATTGTACTCCCTTTCCTGTTGGAGCACATCCTGTTTTAGGATTGTTTTTGGCAGATTGTTTTGGGCATGTATCTGACATATAATCGTCTGAATAATCCTTTGTAAATGAGGGCTCTTCAGATGTGGTCTAATGAGGTCCATTAAAGCATCCATTCCACAATGGTTCTCTTCATGTAGGTGTTTGAGGATGAGGTATACTAGAGCTTCTAGAGAAAGATCATACCAGAGTGTTGAACTTCCATATAGAATTAGGGTCATTGTTAGAGATTCCCCGTCATGGGCCATTTCTTACGTCATTCTGTACAATGAGGTTTAAATTCTGACACGTTCCAGTGGAGAATTAGAATCCCTAGAAGTGGTGGCCCTCAGATGGCTTGTCTTGTTGCTTTATCACCAGTTTGGTTTCCCGGACTTATTTGGGAATTATCCTTCTGGTGTCCTGGGCAGTGCATTATGGCAATCTGATTTGGTAGATTAACTGCCTCTAGCAATTTTAAAATTTCTTTTGTATGTTTGATGTACTTATTGATTCCCCAAGATTAAGAGCCCTCTGTTCCCATGTTGCCCCATGAGCATGGACACCATGAAAGCATATTTAGGGTTAGTTTAGAGGTTAATATCTTTCCCTGGGATAATTCTAAGGCTCTTGTGAGGGCAATCAGTTCAGCCTTTTGTGCTGAGATGCCTAGAGCAAGGATATGGACTCCTATTATCTTGTCTATGGTGACTATCAAGTATCCGCTCATTGTTGACCATTCCCCATGAAGCTGCTCCCATCTGTACACAATTTCTAGTCAGGTTCTGTCAGCAGCTGGTTCAATAGATCCAGTCTGCTGGAATAAATGTTGTCAATGATTTCTAAGCAATCGTGTTGGAGGTATGAATTTCCCTCCGAGTCTGAGAGTAGAGTGGCCTAGTTTAAAGTAGTAGTAGTTTGTAAGGTAACATTTGGGTTGTCTAATAAAATGGCTTGATATTTTGAGATGCACCCTGCAATGACCCTCCTTTCTGTTCTAATAGGGTTAGGACCTAGTGTGCTACAAATATGATAGTAGGTTGCCCCAAAGTGAATTTCTCTGTTTCCTGTAGGATGTCACAGGTACCTGCTATTGCCCAGCAGCATGGTGGTCATTCTTCTGTCCTGTGATCTCCTTTCTCTTTAAGGGATAGGCTGTGGGTTGAAGAGTATTTCCCAGGGACTAGGTTAGTAACCCAAGTCTAATTCCTTGCCTTTAATGAATGTATATTTTGAAAGGTTTCTGTAAATTGGGTAATCCTAGTGTGGGAGCCTAAACTAGTTTTTACTTCATGGTGTCAAGTGCCTGATAGTCCCTTGTCCATTCAAGAAGTTCAGAGTCCAAACCTTTGAAGACTTATGCAGTGGTTTTGTTATAAGGCCAAAGTTTAGAATCCAAATTCGGCAAAACCCTGTAATCCCTCAGAATCCACGAAGCTGCCTCCAGTTCTCCGGGTTTTTTATTATAGTGATGGCTTATTTCGATCAGCCACAAAGTTCCTAATGCCCTGTTTTAGTTGGAATCCCAGGTATGCCACCTCCTGTTTTAAAACTGGGTCTTGTAAGGCAACACTTTATATCCTTTTTTTTGCCAAATGATTCAGAAATGGATGGTACTGAGCAAACAATCTTCCTAAATATTGTTAGCTATTACCAAGTTGTCTACATACTGTAAAAGAATTACCAATTTCAGTTGAATATCCCATTAATCTTTTGCTAATATTTTCCCAAATATGACTGGGAAATTCACAGTCCAACAGTATTGAAGCATGGCTTTAGTTTCTGGGTTCTGCCATTCAATGGCAAATAACAGTTGAGCTTGTTCATCTATTGGGATGTAGAAAAGAGCATCCTTCAAGTCTAGGATTGAAAACCATTTGCTGTGACCAGGTATCTTGTTCAACAAAGTATAAGAGTTGGGCACCATAGAATGAATGTCCTGAACAGTATCATTTATGGCCCTAAGATAGAAACATCAATGATGAGAGAGAAGCATTGTTCAGCTGCCACCTGCACGCCCCCTACGGAGGATCCAACCCATAACCTGGGCATGTGCCCTTGATTGGAATCAAACCAGAAATCTTTCAGTCCACAGGCCAACCAACACTCTATCAACTGAACCAAACCGGCTAGGGCTGGTTTTGTTTCTATATTAATTAATTACTTATTATCCTAATTCATGCTTCAGAAGTTTCGATTGGTAGAAAATGTAGCTTAGATCAATACTAAGTAACTTGGAGCTATATATTTTTCCCCTCTGCTTGCCCCTACCTATTTAAATTTCTTACATCAACTCATCTTACTTTCTCATCATGTCTCTCAAAACTCAAATTTCTATCTCCCTCTTGTTGCTGTAAAAGAATTTAAGTTTGTAAACCATCATTAGCTTTGCTACATGTTTTAAAGGAAGATTTAACTAATTGATCTCTTCAACTCTACAAGAGGAGTAGTGCTCTAGTAGTCTTTCAATTTGTGTAAGGGATACATTCATTATTCCAACTACTTCCCACTGGCTTTATATCCAGATAGTTTTCCCATCAGTAAACACTAGGAAATCTTGGGCAAATAGTCACATAGTAGGGATACAACACTTAGTAACTAGTTTTGTTTTAGCAAATAGCCTTAATAATCCTGTTTCTTTTTTCTCTTAATTTTGTCTGTTCTGATCCCTCCATGTACATTTCAACAGGTGTTCTTAGTCCACTGGATGAAATTCTTGTCTGGAGGATACAGACCTTGCCTGCATAAAAGCAAGTATTGAAGAATAAATGTTCCTACTATTAGAATCTTTACATTGCCATCAATAACTGCACTTGAAATCTCCTGTCACTGAAATGGTTCCCAGGTGGCTGTTTTATATCTAGGTGTTTGGCTGTGGATGTTCCAGATGTCAGGAAGAGACCCTGACATTTCTAATAAATTTCAGAATGGTGCCAAGGAAAGGGGATTTAGATCATGCTTTGGAGGGCCTTAGGTGCCGGACTGAGCTTAGGCTTCATTCTTTAGCTTAGCAATTTTCAATCTGTGTGCAACAATTTTTAAAACATTCAGAGGCACTGACCTCTTTTTCCCTTAGAGTGTCAAATTAAAAAATGACAACAGCCAACACAACAACAGCCATCACGTATGAATGCCCTGTCTTGAACAGTAAGTATGTTAGTCATATAATGGCGTCGGATCTTATTGGTCATGTTGTATACTTAACACAATAAAGTTGTGTCTGATGAATTCTTGGTACTAGAAATTTTTATATACAAGTACAGGCAACTGATTTTTTTGAAAGTCCTCTGGAACAAAATGGTAGGTATTTAGCATTTTTTGTAAGTCAATCAAAATTATATCTATTTTTTGTCAGATCTGTAAACTATATTTTTTCAGTGTTGCAGAAATTTAATGATTAGTTTATGTGTACCATATATGATAAAAAAAGGTTGTAACCTGTAAAAGTCATTGGTTTTGATCCAAGAAGTGTCTTGAGTTCAGTGAGGGGACCAGTGTGATGCATTATTAGTCTGGGGTGAGGCTGACATCAAGATAACTAGCAAATACTAGTAGGTAACTGAAATAATTCAGGTGCTAGGACCTCAACAAATGTACTGGCAATGGAAGTTAAAAGAAAATGCATGAAATATAGTGGATAAAAATGAGCAACACTTGGCCTTCACAATTATCAGGTTCTTTTAGTACAGTGGTCGGCAAACTCATTAGTCAACAGAGCCAAATATCAACAATACAACGACTGAAATTTCTTTTGAGAGCCAAATTTTTTAAACTTCTTCTAACACCACTTCTTCAAAATAGACTTGCCCAGGCCTTGGTATTTTATGGAAGAGCCACAATCAAAGGGGCCAAAGAACTGCATCTGGCTTGCAAGCCACAGTTTGCTGACCTCTGTTTTAGTAAATACTAATTAATAGCCTTCAACAACAAAAGATTTATGACAGCTACACATCTCCTCCCTTGCTACTTGTAGTGTCCTCCAGTAAAAAAAATCTCAAATTCAATACTACTACATAAATATTTAATAAATAGGCACAAAAAACCCACACAAACTATTTTGTGATGAAGTACTAAACAGCAGTCTAGACACCAGGGACCATTCTAAAGGGTATCAGTCTGCTAGAGTCAGCAAAGTCTTATATCACATTTATGCAAGGACGAAAGTGCCTTCACAATATTATAGCCATGTATCTTGAATACCTATTATTTCCACAATGAAACATTATTTCTAATCCTTTGTGCTAATTAACATTCCTCTAATGAAGATATACATAGTGATAATTAGAAGCACTTCTGCATCCGACTAATAGTGAAGATTCCTGATTAGTCTTTCAGATGCTACTCACCCTGGAGTGTGCAGATTCTTGAAGTTAACAAAAGCACAGACACCTCTCATTGGAGTATTCTAAAATAGACTGATAAGAGACTGGATTTACAGGGTGATCACACTGAAAATCATATAAAAGTCTAATCACTATGTTGTATACCTAAAACTATATATTGTATGTCAATTGTAAGTGAAAAATTTTTTAAAAATGTAAAGTATACTGACAAGATAAGCATCAAAAAAATGGTTTCAAGATCACAAGGTAGAAAATCATGTTTGAGGAAGATGAAAAAGCACTGTTTGAAAGAGGAATATTAGTGCTAACAAGGAGAAAACATCTGTGGCTGATTTAAGCAGGAAAGAAATTTATGAGAGGATATTGGGTAGCTCAAATGACTTCTGGACATTGAGGCTTGGGCAAGCATGGTCACAAATGACAGTAACAACGGATCACAAATATGATGGAAGATGGCTTTGGGATTGCTATCACCATGATCATATACAGTGGTACCTCGAGATACAAGTTTAATTCGTTCCATAACCTTGCTCGTATCTCAAAGCAAATTTCCACATTGAAATCAATTGAAATGCTGTTAATCCGTTCCAGCCCCCAAAATGCCACCCCAGTGGTTCTTGTTACGTGTTTTTGAATAAGGAAAATGTATTTGTAAATGACAAATATTGTATAAAAACATAATAAAAGAGAATGTAAAGGAATAAACTGGTTTTATAAAGTGTATTTACCTACTCGTTACACTCTTAATGCTACACTTTATCCCTAAACGGAATCTAACTTAACTAATCTCCACTGAACTTAATTGCTACTGGTCTTTGCATTTTTGACCGATTTCAAAAAAAACATGTCCAACGAGGTTTGCCTCTTCCTCCCTTTCAGAATGTTTCTGAAATGGGTGAGGCAAGTTTCATTGAATAGCTCCGATGCACGACCAGTAGCAACTTTTTCGGGGTGTTTTTTTTCCACGAAGTGTGACACCCTCTCCCACATTCCTAAGATCTCCTTTATCTCACTTGTAGAGATCTCCTCCACCTCTGGCTCCTCCTGGAAACCAATTTCTTGGAGAACCTCCACGTGTTGCTGTGACTGCAACTCTTGTAACTCCGTGGTGAGTTCCAGAGAGTGCTCCTCGACGAGCTCATTCACGTCTCTCTCATCCACCTCCAGGCCCATGGATTTTCCCAGAGACACTATCTCCTCCTCCACTGGTACCTCGGGTTCGAATCCCTCGAAGGTCCTTTCGGCTACGGCCTCAGGCCACAGCTTCTTCCATGCAGAGGTCAAAGTCCTGGTTGTAACACCCAGCCAGGCCTGATCAATAATTCTGAGGCATATCACGATGTTAAAGTGGTTCTTCCAGAACTCTCAAAGGGTGAGGTTTGTGTTTTCCGTCACCTCAAAGCAGCGCCAGAACAGGTGCTTGAGGTACAGCTTTTTAAAATTAGAAATCACCTCCTGATCCATGGGCTGCAGGATAGGAGTGGTGTTGGGAGGTAGGTAGACAACCTTTATAAACTTGAACTCGAGGAGTTCATCTTCAAGGTTCGTTGGGTGAGCAGGAGCATTGTCGAGGATGAGGAAGGCTTGCATGGTTAGGTTGTTTTCCTGTAGATATTTCTTAACAGAAGGGCCGAAAACCAGGTTTACCCACTCCACAAAGAACTGCCTGGTGACCCATGCCTTCGGGTTTGCCCTCCACATAACTTGCAGTTTATCTTTTAAAATCTTATGTGTCTTAAAGACTGGGGTTTTCCAAATGGTATACGAGCAGAGGCTTGATCTTGCAGTCGCCACTTGCATTGCCGCACAGTGCGAGAGTTAGCCTATCCTTCATGAGTTTGTGGCCGGGCATCGCCTTCTCCTCTGCCGTTATATAAGTCCTATTCAGCATCTTCTCCAGAAAAGTCCTGTCTCGTCACAGTTGAAGACTTGCTGGGGGATATATTCTTTGGCTTCTATCAGTTTGGAGAAAGTTTTGAGGTAATCCTCAGCTGCCTTCACATCCGAACTTGCTGCCTCACCATGCCTGACGATGGAGTGAATGCCAGACCTTTTCCTGAAGTTACCAAACCAGCCTCTACTGGCTTTAAATGAGTCTTTGGATGCTTCGTCTGCTGCAGCAAATCACCGTAAATCACTCGCACCTTCTCGCATATGATGCCGTGTTAATGTATCTCCTTTAAGCTGCTTCTAGGTCACCCACACCATCAGTAGATTTTCCATCTTTTCATGGAGAGAGCTATGGAACTTAGAAATTATTGTAATGCCCTTAGCTGGCCTTATACCCTTTATCGACTCCTTCTGTTTAAGCACAGTGCATATCGTTGAAGTACTACGCCTGTATATTGCCTCGCCAAGTCAGCCACTCGCACACCTTGCTCATATTTTTCTATGATTTCACGCTTTAATTAAATAGACATCCTCTTCTGAGCACTGAACTTTCCACTCGCTTTCTTCATACCCATGGTTATAAAAAGAAATGTGATAAAGTATATAAATACACAAAAGATGCTTCGACAACGAGGTAAACAAGCACACTGAGGCGTGGGAAACTATGAGACACTCGAGTCGTGGTAAACTGGTGGGTCGTGTGCAGCCGGTCGATCCGCGCCATTACTCGTATCTCAACTGTTGCTCGTATTTCAAAGCAAAAAATCGCATGCTCGACAGCTCGTATTTCAAAAATCTCGTATGTACCTCGAGGTACCACTGTATCTTGAATCACTGAACCACTAATACTGGACGCCTGGCACCACCACTAGAACCACACTCGCTTTTGCCCCAGAAGCCACCTGCATTTACCCAGGGCGCACAGCTTGCTGTGCCTACTCTTTTTGAATCAATAGCTTCTCGGTGGTACACATATTTGGCATTTCAGTCTCAGCCAACAGACTCGCAGTTAGGGATTTCTCCAACACAGAAGGGAGCTTCCAGTGTAGTGGTACAAATTAAAATAACAAAAGGTTAAATGTCCATTAAAAGCAAACTGAACTAGAAGTGATGATGATGTATTCAGTATAAACATCTGGCAGACAATTGTGTGGCAGGACAGTGAGAAACAAGGAAAATTCCCATAAGGCCAAACAGTTTGAGCAGCTTGCAGCCAGCTTGTGAATCGCAAGACCTTCTCTTCCCCAACCAAGGACACTTGAAAGCAAATGATTTATACCTAACCAGAGGATATGTAACTTAAATCACCCTGGTCTAGAAAATAAAGAACAAAGGCCCAATTAATGCCATTTGTGTCAGCTAAACCCAAGGACAGATAATGTCTGGTAACAAATAACAAAACCTCTTTAAAGCCAGACAGCTAAGATAACAATAAAAGAGACCAAAGAATAACCCCAATCTCGCCTATACTCTCAGTTTGATGCATCAGCATATTAAAACTGCACCTAGTCAGGACAAAAGCCCAGGTTGCAGGCTCAATTCCCAGTGTGGGGCATATAGGAGGCAACTGATCAATGATTCTCTCATCATTGATGTTTCTATTTCTCCCTCTTCCTTCCTCTGTGAAATCAATAAAAATACATATTTTTTAAAAAGGATCTGAACTGAATTCTCTAATATACAGGCACAGAGTAGCAGACTGGATAAAAACAAAACCAACCTAACCATATGCTGCCTTCAGAAGACAAAAGTAGATTCAAAGTGAAAAAGTGGAAAATGATTCTCCAAGCAAATAAAATCCAGAAAAAGGCAGGTTTAGTATACATATATGTAACAAAATACATTTCAAGATAACAAAGGTAATAGAGATAAAGATGGACATTTTATAATGACAAAGGGGACATTACATCAAGAAGATACAACACTTCTCAATATATATGCACCCAATCAGGGAGCACCAAAATAGGTAAAGCAGCTCCTTACAGAACTAATGGTGGGAGAAAGACCAAAACACAACCATAGCTGGGGACCTTAATACTTCATTGACAGCTCTAGAAACATACATCATCCATTCAGAAAATAAATAATGGTCTTAAAGGACACATTAAACAAAATAGACATTTAGAGTCTTTCATCCAAAAACAACAGATTAGACATTCTTCTCCAGCACACATAAACATTCTGACCATATGTTGGGTCACAAAATTAGCATCAACAAACTCAAGAAGATTATAGTTATGAAGCATATTTTCTGACCACAATGCCTTGAAATTTTAAATCAACAGCAAAAAAGGAAGAAACTCACAAATATGTGATTAAACAACATACTACTAAAAAAGGACTGGGTCAAAGAAGAAATAAAAGGTGAGATCAAAAGATATATAGAGACAAATGAGAATGACAATATGGCATATCAGAAATTGTGTGATGCAGTGAAAGCAGTAATAAAGGAAAGTTTGTATCATTATAGGCCTATCTCAAGAAACAAGAGCAATCCCAAATAAACAACCTATTATATTGCATCTTAAAATACTAGAAAGAAGAGAACAAAAGCATTCCAAGTCAGCAGCAGAAAGGAAATAATAAAAATTAGAGCACTATTGAATGAAATAGAGAACGATGAGACAATACAAAAAAATTAATTCAGATACAGGCTTAAAAATGGTGATAGAATAAGTAGAAGCTACACTATCCTAGGACCAAACTGGAAATACAACTGAAATACAGGAAAACTAGTAATAAACTGAAATTAGCTGGAGAGACTCCTCATAACCAAAGATGGAAAGTGGAGACCGAGTAGACTGGTAAAGAAGTGCGGAGACTGGAAAGGGCTGGGATATCTCAGCTGTGGGGGTTCCCACTGAGAACTCTAGGGTCTGAACCCCAGCTGGGGCCCCAGCAGAGAGCACCAGAAATGAGAAAGGTGCCCATATAACTTAGGGCTGTGAAAAGGCTAAGAGTTGCTGTCTGCAAGGGAAAGAGGGCAGGAAATGCAGGCACCCTCTTAAAGAGCGAACGCACAAAATTTCACATGCAGCCACTCACCTTGGGTTCCGGCAGAGGGAGGGCAACGATGTGAGCAGAAGCCAGGTTTATGGGCTCTGGGTTTGGAGCTCAGAGGGCAGCAACCCTGGTTTCCTGGGTTGAGTCATTCCGCTACGGAGGACATCTTTCTCCAGAAGACATTAGCTATACAGGCATGGATGGACCCTGGAGGGTATTATGCTAAGTAAAATAAGCCAGGCAGAGAAAGACAAGTATCACATGATCTCACTCACTTGTGCAATCTAATGAACAAAGTAAACTAATGAATTAAATAGAGCCAGAGGCATAAAACCATGGAACAGACTGTTGATCAGATTGTTGATTCTCAGAAGGAAGGCGGGGGAGGGTGGACGGGAATAGGTCAACCAAAGAACTTGTATACATATATGCATAACCCATGGACATGGGCAATAGGGTAGTGAAGACCAGAGGTGAGGGTTTGGGGGCCAGAAGGGGTCAATGGGGGGGGGGGAGGAAGAACATATGTAATACTTTCAATACTAAATATTTAATTTTTAAAAAATTAATACAACCAAGAGCTAGTTTGACAAACTTATTTTGGAAAAAAGAAACAGACCCATATAAACAAAATCAGAAATGAAAGAGCAGAAATTACCACACACATCACAGATTTACAAAGATCATACTAGAATACTATGAAAGACTATATGCCCTCAAATTAAATAATCTAGAAGAAATGGATAAGTTCCTAGGAATATATAATCTTCCTAGACTGAATAGGGTACAACTGGGAAATCTAAATAGACTGATAAGCAGTGAGGAAATGAAAACAACCATCAAAAACCCTCCAAAATATAAAAGTCCAGGACCAGATGGCTTCCCCATTAAATTCTGCCAGAGACGATTTGAAACTATCCTTCTCAATCTCTTCCAAAAAAAATTGTTAGAGGCAAATATTTGCTCATTTTTTGAGATGAACATAACTCTTGACACCAAAAGATGGCAAGGATAACACACAAAAAAAATAATAAAACTACACCCCAATGTCTCTGATGAATACAGATGCAAAAATCTTAAAATAGGAGCAAATTAAATACAATGCATTAAAAAAATAATACATCATGATCAAGCTGGGTGGGGAGAGGTAAAAGAGGGTAATCGGGGTATTAATGGTGATAGGAAACTTTAGGGGTGCTGAATACAGGTGGTGTATTATAAAACTGTACACCTGAAAGCTATATAATTTTATTAACCAGTGTTACTCCAATAAATTGAATTAAAAAAATAAGTAAAAATAATAAAGGGAGTCTCGCTTAGAAAAGGAGGCAAGAAGGACTTTCTTTGAAAGGGAGCCTGAGGAGCTTGTGCTTTAGCTGCTAATGGACACTGCCAGGTATTAATCCAAAGGCAGTAAAGAGCAGCAACGCCTTCTACAGTATTTTTTACTTTTTGTTAATCCTTACCAGAGGATATTTTTCCATTGATTTTAGATAGAGTGGGAGGGAGGGAAAGAGAGAACGAACGAGGGAGAATGGGTGTGCGACACGTAGATAGGTTGCCTCCTGCATCCGCCACCAGGCCAGGAAACGAACCTGCAACCCAGCTGGGTGCCCTTGGCCGGGAATCCAACCCGAAACCCTACGGTACGCGGGCTCTCAGCATGAGCCCGCCGCCGGCGCGCTGGCGTTTTCAGTGGCGGGGTAGCCACCCCGCGCCAGTTTCTGACCGGACGCTTGACGGACGTGACGGGTGCGATCCTCGGTGACGGTCCCGCTCCCCACCTCGGCCGCTGCCCAGTCCAGGTCTCGCAGCACGAGCGGTGCGCGGAGCCCTCCGCCGGGATGCGCGCGCAGGGCGGACTCAGTCGAGGTCCGGGCGGGAGGCGGGTTTGAAGCGGAGGAGGCCGGGCCTCGGGGGAGGAATCGCGCCGCGCAATTTGACCCGAGCGGCGTTCCGTAGCGAAGCGGCTTCGGCGGCAGGAACATGGCGGCCGTGTTGGGCCGGTATCGGAGTAAGTTTCCACGGCCTGTCCTCGTGCGAGCGGCCTCGGGAACTCGACCCTCCGCTGTTTCCGTCCCGAGTTGCAGGCACAGCCCCTGCGGCCTTCCCAGTACCGTGTTGCCCCGGAGCCGGTTCCGAAGGTTGAGAGAGCTGTGGTGGCCGCGGCCCAGGCTGGTAGGGAAGGTGGGGTGACGAGCGGGCCCGCGAGACCCGGGCTCCGCCCCGCAGGGTGAGGACGTCTGCCTCCAGAGGTGAGGGGGGAGGCGGTCTCCCCAGTCCCCCCCACGCCTCCGCCCCCTGGTTCAGCGGGGCTCCCAGGTGTGGTCGCCTTCCCCCAAAGTAGAGGGGCGCTGGAGAACCGCCAGGCTCCTCCGACCTCACATCCCGCTAGAACAGCGGTTCTCAACCTGGGGTCGCCTAAGACCACCGGAAAGTGCAGATATTTACATCACGACGCATAACAGTAGCAAAATTTCATGGTTGGGGGGTCACCACCACATGAGGAACTGTATGCAAGGGTCGCGGCCTTAGGAATTTGAGAACCACTGTGCTAGAAGAAATGCAAGGAGAATTGCTGTTGCTGCCCAATTGCAATAGGGGTACAATCCATTTTCGAGGCTCCACTCTCCTTTCATGAAGAGTTATATGAATTCATAGAACCGAAGCACTGGCTGCTCATTATGTTCGTTAAGCTTTTGACACTTCCCCTAGATCAGCGGTTCTCAACCTGTGGGTCTCGACCCCTTTGGGTCGCCTGAGACCATCGGAAAACACCTATTTCCCATGGAATATGGTTCTTAGGAACCAACACACCGCTCCTCGGTGTAGCAAAGTGCAGCAATGTAGTTTACTGTCGTCTTATGAAGACTGTTACCCATGCTTCACCGCGATTCAAGACAAAATTTCATTTATTTGTCATTAGAAATAAATATTTTACAATATATAATTACATATTGTTTTTGTGATTAATCACTATGCTTTAATTATGTTCAATTTGTAACAATGAAAATAACATCCTGCATATCAGATATTTACATTACAGTTCATAACTGTAGCAAAATTACAGTTATGAAGTAGCAACGGAAATAATTTTATGGTTGGGGTTCACCACAACATGAGGAGCTATATTAAAGGGTCGCAGCATTAGGAAGGTTGAGAACCTCTGCCCTAGATGGAACTGAAATACTTTCTGAATTGAAGGATGTCACAAGTGATAGGTGTGTCTTGGACTCCCTAGTGAGTCATTGCCTGAGGGTAGGGTTTGGAAGAGAATTTACAGATTTACGGGAATTTGAATGAATTAAGTGAAAGTTGGAGTAAGGCCGAGAAACAACCCAGAAATTCATGGAATCCCTTAGCTCTATTACTAATTATGAGATATTAGGTATCTTGTTTATTTTCTTTGTGTATTAGTGGTCCATAACTAATTGGCATTGTTATTAAATATAGTTATTTCTGGATTAGTCTTTGTTTCCTGAACAATATCTACTTGGTTCCAGACTTTGTGCAAGATTTTGGTCATATAGTACTGACAACAAATTTTCAGACTTTGTGATCTAGTGGGGAATGCAGACAAGTGATGATCAGTATTTTCCTATTTAAGAGGACTTATAGGGATCATACACATGAGTCAGGGGTAGTCTTCCAAGAAAATTATTTAAGCTGAGACATGTAGAGTAGGAGTAAGCTAAGAGTGAGGACTGCCCTAGGGCTAGGAGGAGGGAAGAGAGTGCATCTGGAGAGGGAATAGCATTGAAAAAAATGGAAAGATCAGTATGGCTAGAGTACAAAGTTCAAGGGGAAGTTCACAAGACAGGAGATTTATTCGAATCCAATGCAGAGAGCAGTAAAAGGTATTTTAGACTTTATTACTCAGGGTGATGGGAAACCATTGAAGGATTTTATATAGCAGAGTGATGTGACAAATTTTGGTTTTAAAAAGGATACATCATGGAGAGAAGGGCAAGAGTGGATACAGGTCAAGTATGAGATGACAGTGACCAAAATTGTGACTGTGACCTTGGAAAGTAGAAACATTTAAGAGGTATGCAGGAAAAAGAGTGGTCAGTACTCGGTAAGGATTAAGTATAGGAGGTGAAGGAGAAAGGAAGCTCTGAGTAGTATGAAACAGACTCTGTCCCATAAGTTTTCCCAGGTGCTCCATTTTTTTTTTAATCTGCCTCAAGTAATTCTCCAGTGATGGCTGGCCAATTGGAAAGGATTGTAATGCTTTGTTGTTTACTATCTGATTGAGGCTAATTGTCATTTGAAGAATATCAGATTAGGGAAAAGACTTGTAAATTAGCCACTTAAAAGTAATATTCTGCCATGTTGATTTTAGTCCATAATAGTGGCTGCATATATTCCACTGAATGGATGTGCTGAAATTTATTTACCTGTTTACATCTTTTTGAGATTTTTATTTCTGTTAACCATGCAGATCCAAGCTAATGCTTTTTATGTCTAGCAGGTAGATTAGTATGTGTAAACTTAGGGGGATATAATAATTGAAGACATGGAAATAGATGAGATTGCTCATAGAAAATATGTAGTAGGAGAAAAGTCTAGGTTTGGGATTGAATGTCTGAAGGTAGGATTGAGAAGAGATTGAGAAGCAGAGTTCAATTAAAGAAGAAGATCTGGCGACTGGTCTTTGGAAACTAAAGGAAGGTTTAAGAAGGTGAAAGAAGTCAATAGGGTCAAAGGTTGTTCAAACAAAGTGGAGCATAATTGAGTGAAAAGTACCCATTCAGAAGCATTAAAACCTGTAGAGAATTTTTGTCAGTTTATTTGAACCCAACTGTCGGCAATTGCTGGTAAGCAAATCTCAACAGATTGAGAAAATGTTCCAGAAAGTGGCATCTTATTTTATACGTTACAATCAAAAGAGAGAACATAAGTGGGTTACATGATATCCATTGATGTCAGGTTAGGGAAGGAAGAGAAAGCAAAGTGGTGAAACCTTGTATTGGATAAAAAGTAAAATGATAGACACGTATTTCTTTTGTATAGGGGGGTACAGGATAGTTAGCAGTCAACAATTAACTATTTTATCAGTTTATCAGCAATGCTGTCTATATTTTATCAGTTTTTCATACTTAAAGATAAAACCAAAATTTATTAATGGAAGATTAGTAACAATAAGAGGGTTTGTGGTCTCCACTCTGGTGCAGGACCTGTGCTTTGAGGGGTCCATAAAAAGGAAATTAGTTTGACATTCCAAAAGTATGTTGTTATAGATGCAAAATGACAATAGACATGGTTAGTTAAGGTGAAAATTGACTTTTGTCAGGGAAGATTCCAGCCTGGGACCACCCCACTATAAACTGCTTTTTGTTAAGAAGTTTTAATATTAGACCATCCTCTATAGCAGTGGTTCTTAACCTTCTTAATGCCACGACCCTTTAAGACAGCTCCTCATGTGGTGGTGACCCCCAACCATAAAATTATTTCCGTTGCTACTTCATAACTGTAATTTTGCTACTGTTGTGAACTGTAATGTAAATATCTGATATGCAGGATGTATTTTCATTGTTACAAATTGAACATAATTAAAGCATAGTGATTAATCACAAAAACAATATGTAATTATATATTGTGAAATATTTATTTCTAATTACAAATAAATGAAATTTTGTTTTGAATCGCGGTGTAGCATGGATAACAGTCTTCATATGACAACAGTAAACTACATTGCTACACTTTGCTACACCGAGGAGCGGTGTGTTGGTTCCTAAGACCATGGGAAATAGGTGTTTTCCAATAGTCTTAGGCGACCCCTGTGAAAGGGTCGTTCGACCCCCGAAGGGGTCCCGACCCACAGCTTAAGAAACACTGCTCTATGGTATTGAAGGTCTCTGAGTCTGTAAGGCCATCATGCAGGCCTTCCCTGAGCTTGTGAGGTTTAGTATGTGGCTCCTTTTCCTCCAAAGATTTAGGAATTTACAGGCCATTTTGGTACTTGGTAGAGTTTAGTGATGTGAAAAGTGAAACAATCAAATATTAGTTGTTGAAAGTACAGAAGATTGAATTTAGAAGAGGAGATGGAATGAGTGAGGATTGTTGTTTTGTTTGTTGTTTCTGGCTGTGATTTTGTTTTGTTTGGTGGTGTTTCTGAAAAGAGCTTTGCAAATGTTCAAGTTCTGATGAATAAGAGAAGAGTGGGAGTGTGAAGAAAGAGGAGAGTCTGAAGTTGTAGAAGAGGCAGAGGGGAAGGGATACAGAGTATATCAGAGATTTAGCCTCAGATAGGGGAGGAACACTTTTCTTTCCTTGTATTAGGAGATGTAGGTAGAGGTGGTATATGGTGTTGGAAACTTAAGTAAAATCCCTTCTGATTATTCTGTGGGAAATAAGTCATCTGGTGAGAATGCAATGGGAAGTAGAAGTCAGAGATTGAGGATAGGAAAGAGAGGTTTGGATAATCACAAAAGGGAGAGTGTTTTAACCAGGGAAATGTGGAAGGATGTCTGTGATTGAGTGATAACCATTTAGCCTAGTATCTAATCTTTTTTTCCTCCAGCAGTGTTCAGTCATCTGAGTGCAGACTGTACCATCCACCCTTTGAGGATATACAGTATATTCCAATGTATTTGCTGAATGATTGTATAACACAGAGAAATGATGATAAAAAGTACAATGTTGTCTATATTTTATCAGTTTCTCATACTTAAATAAAAGATAAAACCAAAATTTACTAATAGAAGATATTTTCTGTAGATGTGTATAGAATCTTAAGAAATTATTGAATGAAAATATAATTGAGGAAAATTACTTACAACTTATTTAATTAAATCAATTTAGCTGTAAAAAATCTACTTGTTAAACATATAGAAGTAAAATCCTATATAATAAAAGCTTAATATGCTAATTGTCTGGTCGACCAGTTGGTCATTCAACCAATCAAAATGTAATCTATATATATATATAAAAGCTTAAGTGACCAGATGACTGGATGACCCGCCAGTAGCTATGGCATGCACTGACCACCAGGGGGCAGACACTCAATGCAAGAGCTGCCCCCTGGTGGTCAGTGCACTCCCATATCAAGAGTACCCCTCAGCTGACAGACAGGCGCCAGATGCCAGGCTCATGGCGGGCCAGCGCAGCTGCAGCTGCACGAACTTCTCCCATGGACACTCCCCCTGTGTGCCTGAGTGGGAGTGGTGCAGAGCCTCGCCTGGGTGCCCAACCTGGGCTCAGGCTCCTCCCCAGCCTCTTGCCACTTCCTGCACTGCTTTTTGCTGTGCAGGATCCACATGGACAGCAGGCTGGAGCCTGACAAGCTGATAGGTAAGATCGGGTTGCGGTGGTGTGGAGGTCCACTGATCCCCACAGGCAAGGCCGAGGGACCCCACTGGTACACAAATCCGTACACTGGGCCTCTATTATGTTAATGATATGCTATGGCCACTCAGCCGCTTGCTATCATGTGCACTGACCATCAGGGGGCAGACAGTCAACTAGTCACTATGACGTGTACTGATCACCAGGGGGCAGACGCTCCAATCAGTAGGTTAGCTTGCTGCTGGAGTCTGGCCGGTTGGGACTGAGTAAAATAGGCCAGACATGCCCTGCAGCCCTCCCACGGTCCCTGTCCAACTGGCCAACCTCCAGCATTCCTCTTCCGCCCTCATATGCACCTCTGGGGTCCCTTGGCCTGGCCTGTGCCCTCTCGCAATCTGGGACACCTTGGGGGATGTTGAAAAGCCAGTTTTGGCCCAATCTCACAGGCCAGGCCAAGGACCCCACTAGTGCGTGCATTCGTGCACTGGGCCTCTAGTTTGTAATAATACTCCCAGACACCTTAGAGTGCTCACTCAGTGACATTCATCTCCAGTCAAATGGATAATTAAGGGTTTATTTCAGGTTATCTCATGTTTCTGGTGGATCTGTTTTTAGTGTCCTACTTTTAAGAAGGAAAGTATAAAAAAGTTCTGGCTGGTATGACTTGGCTGAGTGTTGTCCCATGCACTGAGGGGTTGCTGGTTTGGCTGGATCCCCATTGTGTGGCATATGAGAGGCAGCCGACCCATGTTTTGCTCTGATGTAGATGTTTCTCTCTCCTTTTCCCTTCCTCTCTCTCCAAAAGAAAAGAAAGAAACTATAAATAAGCTGATCACAAATTAGTTACTTTTTGAGTTTTTATGTGGTTGAGTTCTCTCTGGATATTCAGTGTGGCCATGAGCCAATGCATCAGTTCTTCTGAAACAGTATACTAGAAAAATTGAAGAATTCCTTAGTTAAACCATTTTGTGACCACTGTCAAGTTTATTTTTTTTTAATATACTTTATTGATTTTTCACAGAGAGGAAGGGAGAGGGATAGAAAGCCAGAAACATTGATGAGAGAGACATTGATCAGCCGCCTCCTGCACATCCCCCACTGGGGATGCGCCCGCAACCAATGTACATGCCCTTGACCAGAATCAAACCTGGGACCCTTCAGTCCTCAGGCTGACGCTCCATCCACTGAGCCAAACCAGTTTTGGCCACTGTCAAGTTGTGTTTTTTTTTTGTTTGTTTGTTTGTTTGTTTTTTAATAAATTTTATTGATTTTTTACAGAGAGGAAGGGAGAGAGAGAGAAAGTCAGAAACATCGATGAGGGAGAGACATCGATCAGCCGCCTCCTGCACTCCCCACAGTGGAGATGTGCCCGCAAGCAAGGTACATGCCCCCAACAGGAATCGAACCTGGGACCTTTCAGTCTGCAAGCCGACGCTCTATCCACTGAGCCAAACTGGTCTCGGCCACTGTCAAGTTTTTAAGTGCAACTTGTGTGGTACTTAAAATTGAAATAATTATCTGGCCTGTTAACAAATAATCATTATGATAACTTTTTCTCTTTATTGCTTAAGGTATTACATATGTGTCCTTATCCCCCCATTGTCCTCCCACCCCCCCCATGATAACTTTTAAAGTAAAATTAATTTCTTAATTTACTCTTCAATAAATACAACATTCTAAATTTTCAATTTTGACTAGAAGGATCAAGAATTGGTTTGCTACAGAGATAATACTTAGATTGGAAAGTAGGTTTGATAATCATAATAATTTAATAGAGGTAAAAGTACAAGGAAAATTATGGGTCAACGTTTGGGACTGAATAACTTTAATAGTTAAACTTTGCTTCTAGAAAGTTTATTAGTTAAACAATGTAAAGATTAAGATTTTTATAACATTTTGAAACTGCCTTGTAAAAATATGTAGAGGATTTTAGGCAGGTAGCAATGACTGCTATTATTGGATACTGGTAATTTCCAAAGTAGAGGCAGTTCCTCATCCTATTTAAGATCTGAGTAGCTTTGCATTGTGACAAAGCCATCTGCTACAATCTAAGCTAAGCTAAACATTTTACATTTGCATGTTGTTGAGAAAAAGTGATATTGGATAAGAATTAACTAGGTAAATTTCTCACCACTTCTGGAAAAAGTTTCTTTTTTTGAAATATTTTTTTATTGTTTAAAGTATTACATATATTAGTACATATATCTCCTTTATTTTCCCCATTGACCTTCGCCCAGCCTTCCCTGACCCCTGTCGCATGCCCTCATCCCCACCCCCCCCCCCACAATGTCTTGTGTTCATTGGTGTGTTTATATGCATGCATACAAGTCCTATAGTTGATCTATTTTCCTCTCTCCCCAACACTCCCCAGCCTTCCCGCTGTAATTTGACATTTTGTTTGGTGCTTTACTGCCTCTATATCTTTTTATTCATCAGGTTATAATGTTCATTATTTTCCATAAATGAGTGAGATCATATGGTATTTTTCTTTCATTGCCTGGCTTATTTCACTTAACATAATGCTCTCCAGGTCCATCCATGCTGCTACAAATGGTAAGAATTCCTTCTTTTTTATAGCAGCATAGTATTCCATTGTGTAGATGTACCATAGTTTTCTGATCCACTCATCTGCTGATGAGCATTTAGGCTGTTTCCAAATCTTAGCTATGGTCAGTTGTGCTGTTATGAACATAGGGGTGCATATATCCTTTCTGATTGGTGTTTCTAATTTCTTGGAATATATTCCTAGAAGTGGGATCATGGGTCAAATGGTAGTTCCATTTTTAGTTTTTTGAGGAAACTCCATACTGTTCTGCACAGTGGCTGCACCAGTCTGCATTCCCACCAGCAGTGCATGAGGGTTCCTTTTTCTTCACATCCTCACCAGCACTTGTCCTTTGTTGATTTGTTGATGATTGCCATTCTGACAGGTGTGAGATGGTACCTCATTGTCGTTTTGATTTGCATCTTTCGGATAATTAGTGACTTTGAGCATGATTTCATGTGTCTGTTGGCCTTCCTTTTGTCTTCTTTCGAAAAGGTTCTATTTAGATCTGTTGCCCATTTTTTTTATTGGATCATTTATTTTCCTTTTATTAAGTTCTATAAGTTCCCTGTAGATGTTGGAGATTAAACCTTTTATCAGTGATAACTTTTGCAAATATATTCTCCCATACAGTGGGCTTTCTTTTGTTTTGCTGACGGTTTCTTTTGCTGTGCAGAAGCTTTTTATGTTGATGTAGTCCCATTTGTTTATTTTCTCTTTTAGCTTCCATTGCCCTAGGAGCATCAGTGAAGAAATTGCTTCGGCATATGTCTGAGATTGTGTTGCCTGTGGATTCCTCTAGTATTTTTATGGTTTCCCGTCTTATGTTTAAGTCCTGTATCCATTTTGAGTTTATTTTTGTGTTTGGTATAAGTTGGTGGTCTAGTTTCATTTTTTTGCATGTTTCTGTCCAATTTTCCCAACACCATTTATTGAAGAGACTGTCCTGACTCTGTTGTATGTTCATGTATCTTTTGTCAAATACTAATTGGGTCCATATCTGGATTCTCTATTCTATTCCATTGGTCTATATGTCTCTTCTTGTGCTAGTACCAGGCTGTTTTGAGAACAGTGGTTTTGTAATACAGCTTGAAATCTAGTATTGAGTTCCTACCTACTTTGTTCTTTCTCAGGATTGCTGTGGCTATTTGGGGTCTTTCTTTATTCCAGATGAATTTTTGGAGAGTTTGTTCTAGGTCTGTGAAATATGCTGTTGGTATTTTAATGGAGAGTGCATTGAATCTGTAGATTGCTTTGTGTATAGTATGGACATTTTAATGATGTTGATTCTCCCAATCCATGAACATGGTATGTTCTTCCATCTGTTAACATCTTCCTCTATGTCTGCTTTCAGTGTCCTGTAGTATTTTGCGTATAGGTCTTTTACGTCCTTAGTTAAGTGTATTCCTAGGTATTTTAAGGAAAAATTGATATTCTTTAGTCATACAATCCTAGTATATGATGAGTGGACAGCACAGCCTTTTTGGTTTGGATAAACTGCTGAATTTTTAAGCCAGAGACAGTTACAATTAAGATACTTGCAAGTCACGTTTTAAATTGAGTTTCAGAATAAACTTTACTTCTCACTTATTCATTATTGTTAATGAAGAAGCTACATGTGAAAGATAAATTATACAAAATTAACATTGAAATATTTTTTTCTTCTTTTTAGATCACTAAACAAAAATTCGACCAGAGAAAATGCTGAAATCGGAGTTACAGATGCATGAGATTTGCTGAATGAAATATAAGCAGTTAATTTTTGTAACGTGGGCGAAAGCCAAAATTGCCAAATTACATGTGTAAATCACTGCGTTATTGCTTTAGTCATTGTCTCTATTTAGCAATGACAAGACTGGAAGAAGTAAACAGAGAAGTGAACATGCATTCTTCAGTGCGTTATCTTGGCTATTTAGCCAGAATCAATTTACTGGTTGCTATATGTTTAGGTCTTTATGTAAGGTGGGAAAAAACAGCAAATGCCTTACTTTTAGTAATTTTTATTCTTGGTCTTTTTGTTCTTGGAATTGCCAGCATTCTCTATTATTATTTTTCAATGGAAGCAGCAAGTTTAAGTCTCTCTAATCTTTGGTTTGGATTCTTGCTTGGCCTCCTATGCTTTCTTGATAATTCATCCTTTAAAAATGATGTGAAAGAAGAATCAACCAAATATTTGCTTCTAACTTCTATAATATTAAGGATATTATGTGCTTTGGTGGAGAGAATTTCTGGTTATGTCCATCATCGACCCACTTTACTAACCACAGTTGAATTTCTGGAACTTGTTGGATTTGCCATTGCCAGCACAACTATGTTGGTGGAAAAGTCTCTCAGTGTCATTTTACTGGTTGTAGCTTTGGCCATGCTGATTATTGACCTAAGAATGAAGTCTTTTCTAGCTATTTTAAACTTAGTTATTTTTGTAGTCTTATTATTTTTCTCCTCATTGGAAACTCCCCAAAATCCAGTTGCTTTTGCATGTTTTTTTATATGCCTGATAACTGATCCTTTCCTTGACATTTATTTTAGTGGACTTTCAGTGACTGAGAGGTGGAAACCCTTTTTGTACCGTGGAAGAATCTGCAGAAGACTTTCAGTTCTTTTCACTGGAATGATTGAACTTACATTTTTTATTCTTTCAGCATTTAAACTTAGAGACACTCATCTCTGGTATTTTGTAATACCAGGTTTTTCCATTTTTGGAATTTTCTGGATGATTTGTCATATTATATTTCTTTTAACTCTTTGGGGATTTCATACCAAATTAAATGACTGCCATAAAGTATATTTTGCCCACAGAGTAGATAACAACAGCCTTGATAGAATCATGGCATCCAAAGGGATGCGCCATTTTTGCTTAATTTCAGAGCAGTTAGTTTTTTTTAGTCTTCTTGCAACAGCTGTTTTGGGAGCAGTTTCCTGGCAGGTAAGCTTATAGTTTGTTTATTATGTCAGTGCCTGTGATGTGTGATTAAATGTTTGCTTCAACTGTTGAATTATTAGAATTGAAAGGTCAGGTTCCTGATTTGAAAAGGAGATTCTTTATTATGGCACTTACTCAATTTTGTTCATGGAATTGAAGTACTGAATGAACATTGATAGGATAATTTAGTTTGAGCTCTAACAAAGAAGTACCAAAATGTTAGGCATACTCAGCATGTGACATGCCTCTCACCTTTACTTGTTCATTAATGAATGAAGTATTCATGGATTAAAGATTCTTAGAATATTAATATTTGAAAGTGTGTAGAGATTGTATCTTAATTCTTTCATTAAAAATATTTATTTATTTATTTATTTATTATTGATTTCAGAGAGGAAGGGAGAGGGAGAGTTAGAAACAATCATTGATCGGCTGCCTCCTGCACACCCCATAAGGGGAATCGAGCCCAAAACCAGAGCATGTACCCTGACCAGGAATCAACTGTTACCTCCTGGTTCATAGATAGACACTCAACCACTGAGCCACACTGGTCTGACAGTTCTTTCTTTTTTATACATGAGGAAACTGAAAGCCAGCGAAGACTTTTATCTAGAATCTCTGGTAATAGAACCAGTTTACCTAGCTTCTAAATAGTCTACTGGTCTCCTCACTACAGCACATTTCTTTTACATAGCCATTTATCTACAGATTTTATATGAAAGGTAGTGTAATGACATATCAGGTACTTAAATACAGATTAAAGGCTCTCCTAAAAAAGAAAAGAAAAAAGTTTTACAATACATTTGCTGTTGCCCTAGCTGGTTTGGCTCAGTGGATAGAGTGTTGGCCTGGGAACAGGTTCAATTTCAGTCAAGAGCACAAGCTTGATCCCCAGTAGGAGGCAGCTGATCCATGATTCTCATCCATGTTTCTGTCTCACTCTTCCTCTTCCTCTCTCCCTCTCCCTTGCTCTCTGAAATCAATAAAAAGATATATATTAAAACACATACACACACACACACAATAGATTTAGTGACTACAGAATGTTACCAAAGACATTTAAACTGTGGTCGGAGTTTATATCTACAGTATTAATAAATCCAGTCTTCCATTCATGGAACATTTGTTGAGTGAGCTATATGTCATGTACTATACTGTGTTGACCTCAAGATGACTAATAAATGCCTCTGTTCTTAAAGAAGATACAGTCTCTAATAGGATGGAGAATAGATAGGCATGTAAACCATTATTACAGTGACAAATGCTATAATTTGAGTACATCAGGTTGGGATGTAGGGCCTAAAGGAAGGTCAACTCTGCAGAATGATTTCTAGATCTGAGTATTTGAAGGGAGATGTGGAGATTTATCCAGGTATGGTGCTTTTTAGTCCATGTAGGCTAGATAAGGGAGCCTGTGTGGGAGTCAACCAAATGATGTAAACATTGTGGGGGTTGCCTCTATTACATCTTCCTCACTTTACTTGCCAAATGCTAGGGACTATCATGATGATCATAGTACTAGGGACTATCAGGTGGTGATGGTAGTTATGATGGAGGATAATGTTTGTTATTTTCAGTTTTCTAAATAATTGGTTTCTAGTTTAATACTATTTGGTCAGAAAAGATGCCTTAAAATAATTTTTCCCATTACAATTAACTTACAATGTTATATTAGTTTCAGGTGTACAACATAGTGATTAGACATTTATATAATTTATGAAATAACCCAATAAATCTGATACCATATAGTTATTACAATATTATTGACTATATTTCCTATGCTGTACTTTACATCCCCATGACTACTTAATTTCTTCACGTTTTTTACCTAGTTCCCTAACCCCCTGCTCCTTCTGACAATCATCAGTTTATTCTATGTATCTATGAGTTCGTTTCTATTTTGCTTGTTCATTTATTTTTCTTTATATAGATGCCACATAAAAATAAAATAATCTAGCATTTGTTTTCTCTGTTTGGCATATTTCACTTAGTATAATATTTTTAGGTCTATCCATGTTGTTGCAGATGACAGAATTTTATTCTTTTTTATGTGTAAGTTATATTCCATTGTATGTGTGCACCACTTCTTTATCCATTAATCTAATGATAGACACTTAGGTTGCTTCCATATCATAGCAATTGTAAATAATGCTGCAGTGAACATATGGGTGCATATGAGTTTTCAATTTAGTGTCTTGGGTTTCTTCAGATAAATACCAGAATTGAAATTGCTGAGTTATTCTTTCTCTCTTGTTATAGCCTGTGTTTTGGTCTGGTATAAGTATGCTTTTTTGTTTGTTTCAATTTTCATGAAATATCTTTTCATCTCTTTACTTTCAATCTGTGTTTATCTTCTTATCTGAAGTAAGTCTCTTGTAGATAGCATATATAAAGGTCTTGTTTTGTTATTTGTTCAGTTACTGTATATCTTTTGGTTGGAGCATTTAATCCATTTGTTCATTGCCATGTACACCCCTCTTGTCTAGATAGCATTGAGTTTCATCTTGAGCATAAATTTAAATTTATTGGGATGATATTGTTTAGTCAGAGTATATAGGTTTCAAGTGTACATTTCTGTGATAATGATCTGTATATTGCTTTGTGTTTCCACCACCCAAAGTCAGATCATCTTCCATCACCACATTTTTGACCCCTAACCCCCTTCCCTCTGGTAATCACATACTGCTGTCTTCATTTGTTTTTTGTTTGTTCATTTGTTGCTTTCAGTTTTATGCCATATATGAATGAAGTCATATGGTTCTTAACTTTTTCTGTCTGACTTATTTCACTTAGCATTATATTCACAAGGTTCATCAATTTTGTATCAAATGGCAGTATTTTATCTTATAGCTGAATAGTATTCCACTGTGTGTACCACATCTTTATCTAATCATCTGTCAAAGTACACTTCATGTTTCCATGTCTTAGCCACTGTGAACAATGCTGCAATGAAGCATATGAGTGCATATATCTTTTTCAAATAATTTTTTTCGGATGTTTTGGAAGTGGAATCACCAGATCATATTCTTAATTTTTTGAGGAACTGCCATACTGTTTTTCATAGTAGCTATACCAATTTACATTCCTATTAGCAATGAATGAAGGTTCCTTTTTTACCATAACCTCTCCAATATTTGTTATTACTTGTCTTGTTGATAATAGCCATTCTAATAGGTAAACATCTTCAATTTTAAGAAGAGCTGTGTGCTCTCTCTGGTTTCACAGACCCTGCTGATGCCAGCATAAATGGCCTTTCAGACATATTTGTTGTTGTAAAAGTCCTGTACCCAGCAGGCCTCCACATGATCCAAGATGTCAGAAAGAGCCCAACATCATTTATTACATAGACTGTCCATACCCCATTGTATGTTTTTACCTCCTTTGCCGTATACTAATTGACCATATAAGTGCGGGTTTATTTCTGGGCACTCTATTCTGTTTCATCTATGTGCCTGCTTTTATGCTAGTACCATGCTGTTTTGATTACTATAGTTTTGTATTACAATTGGATATCAGGTAGCATGATATTTGCAACTTTGTTCTTCATGTTGATATTTGACCTCTCCCATGACTTTTCTTAATGGCATCTAGAATGGGTGAATCCTTTTCAGAAGGTTTTCAATTTACTTTGCCTGAATCTATCTGAGGATTCGCTATCTACGGCAGCTATAGCCTCAGAAAATAATAACAGTTGAAAGCCAGAATTACTTCTTGATCCACGGGCTGCAGAATGGATGTTGTGTCAGCAGCCATGAAAGCAACATTAATCTCATTGTACATTTCCCTCAGAGCTCTTGGGTGACCAGTTACATGCCAATGAGTCGTAATGTTTTGAAAGGAATGTGGTTTTGTGTGTGTGTGTGTGTGTGTGTGTGTGTGTGTGTGTGTGTGTTGAGCAATAGGTCTGTTGTCCAGGCTTTCTTTTTCCAACTGTGGAGCACAGGCAAGGTAGATTTAGCACAATTCTTAAAGGCCCTAGGATTTTGGAGGGAGTGGTAGTGGAAACTGAGCATTGACTTTTACTTAAAGTCAGCCCTAACAAGAGAGTCAGCCTATTCTTTGAAGCTAGGAATTGACTTCTCTCTAGCTATGAAGTTCTGAATGGCATCTTCCAATAAAAGGTTGTTTCTTCTACATTGAAAACCTGCTGATTAGTATAGCCACCTTCATTAATTATCTTAGCTTGGTTTTCTGGATAACTTTCTGCAACTTCTACATCAACACTTGTTGCTTCACCTTGCACTTTGATGTTATGGACATGGCTTCTTAAATCTCATGAACTAACCTCTGCTAGCTTTAAACTTTTCTGCAGCTTCTTCACTTTTCAGCCTTCATTAAATTGAGGAAACAGGGCCTTCCTCTG
>JAAGEH010000307.1:71684961-71766273 GCA_011751065.1 Lasiurus cinereus
AGTTTACCCTCTTAAATGGGTAGAGTTTGTGGCACCCTGAAACAATTACAATAGTAACATCAAAGATCACTTATCATGGATCACAATAGCAAATCCTATATAATAAAGAGGTAATATGGAAGAAGAATCAGGATGGCGGTATAAGGTATACACCTATACATGCTGTCTCTTGCAACCACACCAAAACTGCAACTAAAAGAAAAAACGACTATCCCCGAGAACCACAGGAAAGCTGGTGGAGTGTAAGTTCTGCAACTAGAAGGAAAGAAAAAAGTGCATTGAGACCTGGTCAGACTTACAGAGGCTCAGAAAGGCAGAGGTATGGAGATGTGTGCAAATCGGGCTGGGGTGCACTATTTTTTTTCAAATGGGAGGGAGGTACAAGTTCCCGACTCTCTGAGCTCCAGTTTCCAGCGAGATTCTGGGGACCCAGACTTATACAGGGAGAAACTGGACTGTCGGCCATCGGGTTGGAAAGAGGGTGTCTCTCTCACAGAGTTGCGCACAGGAATCATTGTTTACTGCACTGAGGCACAAGATGCAGGACACTGAACAGGATGTGGCAGAGAGGGCTGATTGGCAGCCATTGCTGTTTGCCACGCCCTTGCCTAGTGATTCCCTGGACCCCGCCTCGCCCAGTTTACAAACCCACCCAGCTGTGCGGCGGCTTTTGCATATGAATGGTCTGCCCTCTAGCAGCTTAACCTAACAAATTGCAACTGGGTCAGACAACTCCAAAACTTATAAATTCCAAGCAAAGAGAAGAAATCTCCAAATCTCCCTGTAGCTCCTGCTGGGTAGCCTCAGACACTAGCTGACTTGCACCTCCTTGAAGATCCAGGAACCAGTCTACCCTAGAGGTCAGTGTGAAATGACACTAGATTTCAACTCCTCACATACATAAGTGACACATTCAAGAGGCAGACTCTGCGAGCACCAAAGTCCCACTGAAACAAATCCTGCCCCATAGGGGTGTCTCCAGCACAGCAGTTCTTCCATTAATAGACACAGCTAATTCTCACAGTCAATTGGCCTGGAGGTCAATTCCTTTCAGTGTACCAATAGCATTCAAGGCTTAACTACAACAAGACTGTGAACCCAGCCCACGAAGAGTGTCCACCTCAGAGAACTAAATACTTATTCTGGTTTTGTTAAGTATAATGGAAAATTAATAGGAATCTAAATGCAAATAATAGCTAATCAAATAATTAAGATTTCATCAAGTGATAGGAATGCCATTTGGTCTTCACAAATTATTTTTAGAGTGATGTTAATAGGCTTACAATATATTAAAAAGTTTACAGAACATTATCAATCCTGCTTTGATTTTATATATATATATATTTGTAAACAAATTGTATGAAGGTTGGAAATATTTTTAAAAGTACCTGTGTATATGGGTGATGGTACTTGGAGTAATTTTAATGACATGTCTTTTTTACTTATTTGTATTACTAGAGGCCCAGTGCACGAAATTCGTAGATGGGGAGATGGGGTCCCCTCAGTGCAACCTACACCCTCTCCAATCCGGGACTCCTAAGGGGATGTCTGACTGCCAGTTTAGGCCCCTCACAATCCCCTGCCGGCCTGATTGGCAGTTCAGTCATTTGGTCATCCCTCATTAACTCCCCTGTCGGCCTGGTCACCCCATGCAGCCTGCTTGTTCAGTCATTGGTCGTCCTTTACTGACCCCCCTGCTGGCCTGGTCAGAAGCAGCCATCTTGTGAGGATATGATGGTCAATTTGCATATCACCTCTTCGTTATATAGGATTTTATTTTATCAGAGAACATTTATTTGGAAAATCACAGATAGAAGAAGTAATTCATAGAAAAAATGAGCTTAGGAAACAAGTCATACAGGTCAAGGAAAGGCTATTGGAGAGCTTAGAAGTGAGGAAGGTAAAGGTGAAGCTCCTGAGGGCATGGGGAAAAGTCGGGAAGGTTCTAGCTTGCTCCTAGGAGGGAAGATGCCAATATTTGTATTTTTTAATGTTTCTAAATTAGGCATATACCGTCTAATTTATGTATTTGATAACAATGTATCAGATGTAAGGCATTTTATCAATTATGGGAATCAGGTTCCTATATTTTTATTAAATTCTGAACAAATGGACTACCTTCTAGTATTAGAAAAATGTATGTTCATGCACATTGGCCCATGATTGTGTAGTATGTGCAGTAACAACACAGAATGTAGACTAGTATCAGTATTGCAAGGACATATTTCAGTACTGTGTATCATCCTTCCCTTTTTTTTTTTTTCACTTAAAAGCGTCCTTTAATTATTTTCTTTCCATTATTGCAGTTACTATCTAATCTTGCTCCTCCTTTTAATATATCTTCTGCCTCCTTTTTCTATTCTTTTTCAATGCTTAAATGTCCTTTAATGTTTTTTACAATTTTAAATTTGGCTTATAAAGAGTCTAAAACTTTTCAAAGGAAGATTGTATTATAAGTTTAATTAAATATAAGAACAAAATTCACTTTGATTCAGGATCTTAAATTTTCTTTAAGATTTTATTTTCTTAATTTCTGCATTTTTCACAAAACATTTTAAAAGGTATCTTTTCTTGAAAAATAAATATTTGAGAAGTGATTCAGGACATATGGGTTTTTTTTTTTTTATAAAATGACAAATTTTTAAAAATTGATAGGGAGAGGTAGAAACATCACTGATAAGAGAGAATCATTGATCAGCTGTCTTCTCCATGCCCCCTACTGGGGGATCAAGCCTGGAACTCCAGGCATGTGTCTAATAGGGAATGAAACTGTGACCTGGTTCATAGTCTATCTACGCTCAACTATGGAACCACACAGTCCTTGATGGGCATATGGGTTTTAACAGCAAAAGATTTGTTTTCTGTTTGTTTTTCTAAGTTATATCAAGAGTGGTTGTATTTTGTTTTGTTTTTGTATTTTTACTTTGGGATATTATCTGACAAATTCAAAAATATATATTCTATAATTGTTTTGCTAGGACTGCCAAGAACCTTAGAGATAAATTTAGGGTTCATTGCTTATCCATATATTCTTGTCTGCTTCACCTTACAATTCTTTTTAGATAATTATCCTTTTAATTATTTTTGGAAGTAGTGCCAAAGATGTATGTAAATATATATACATATGCACACATAAATGCATTCCCATTGTGTAAATTTGATGTATTAAATTTCTTTTAGCCAACGAATGGAATCTTCTTGAGCATGTTTCTAATTGTTTTGCCATTGGAATCCATGGCTCATGGGCTCTTCCATGAATTGGGTAATTGTTTAGGAGGAACATCCGTTGGATATGCTATTGTGATTCCTACCAACTTCTGCAGGTACAGTAATCTAGAATGTAAAAATTAGTAATAACTACTTGACTCTTAGTATTTTCTTCATATTTGTATGATGATAAATATAAAATATAGCCCTTTTTTCAAACCTATATAGTATTTTAAAAATATAATACTGTTATATTTTTATTTATCCCAAATTTTAAAAGCCTTTATTCTCAGTAAAATCATAATTTTCAGGCTTTAATTTATTTTATTTCTTTATAAATGTGATTAGGTTATATTTTAGCTAGAAATTGGAAAATATGAATGAATTTTCTAAGGAATCATAATACTTTTTTTGTTTAAGAAAATGTCCTGTGAAACAGCATGGTAAAATATAATGGAATATAAACTAGACCTGAGAGTCCTATATCCTAGTTTTTTATTTCCTTAGGGAAATTATAACTTCTCTGAACTACAGTGTCTTTATCTAAATGCAGATGACAATACCTATTCTCATTTCAGAAATATTATGAAGAGCTAGTGAGAATATGAATATAAAAATTCTCTGCCCACTGGAGAATATCATACAAATACGAGGAATTCACAAAATTGTCAATGTGTGTGTGTGTGTGTGTGTATAAATATGTGTGTATAAATATGTGTGTATATGTATACATGCAAATATATATTTTTGTATGCATATAAATATATGTAATTTATTGTAGCTTTATTTCAAAAATTTTTTATTCCAAATATATGGTATATCTGTCTGAATCTATAAATATTGTTACATTGTAACTTTTATTTAGTTGTAATTGTAACCTTTGAAATAGAAAAAAATGAGTTCTTTGCCATTAATTAATCCTGATGAATCAGCATTCATCAGACTTTTCTTTTGGGTGAAATAAACTTGAAATTCATCTAATTTCAAATATTTGACATAAAAACCCCAAGTAGACAATTTGTATTAAATATTTTCCTCCATATTTTTTAATAAAAAGTTGAAATTCTCAGTAGAAGTAAAATAAATAGGTTTATTTTAAAATAAGATATGACAGCTTTCAGAAGGAATATGTGGAAAAAGTAATTTGCATGGTTAGATTTTTATTTCATTATAATATTTGTTTATACATTTCTTTTTTTACTTTTTTGTGATCATTAAGTGATATAAGTATGGGACAAAATGTTTTATTCTTTTTTTTAATTAAATCTTTATTATTCAGATTATTACATTTGTTTCTCTTTTTTACCCTCCATAGCACCCCTCCACCCGTCTCCCACTCTTCCCTCTGCCCTTACCTCCCTCCCATTGACCTCATCCATAGGTGTATAATTTTTGTCCAGTCTCTCCCTGTACAACCCTCACCCCTTTCCCCCTGAGAATTATCAGTCCACTCCCTTTCTGTGCTCCTGATTCTATTATATTCATCAGTTTATTCTGTTGATCAAATTTTTAATTCACTTAATTTTTAAATTCACTTGTTGATAGATATGTATTTGTTGTTCATAATTTTTTGGCTTTTACCTTTTTCTTCCTCTTCTAAAAGAGTACCTTTCAGCATTTCATATAATACTGGTTTGGAGTTGATGAACTCCTTTAGCTTTTTCTTCTCTGTGAAGCTCTTTATCTGCCCTTCAATTCTGAATGACAGCTTTGCTGGATAGATTATTCTTGGTTGTAGGTTCTTGCTATTCATCACTTTGTATATTTCTTGCCACTCCCGTCTGGCCTGCATCGTTTCTGTTGAGAAATCAGCTGACAGTCATATGGCTGCTCCCTTGTAGGTAATGAACTGTTTTTCTCTTGCTGCTTTTAATATTCTCTCTCTGTCTTTTGCTCTTGGTATTTTAATTATGATGTGTCTTGGTGTGGTCCTCTTTGGATTCCTTTTATATGGGGTTCTGTGTGCTTCCTGGACTTGTAAGTCTATTTCTTTCACCAGATGTGGGAAGTTTTCAGTCATTATTTCTTTAAATAGGATTTCAGTATCTTGCTCTCTCTCTTCTTCTGGCACCCCCACAATTCTGATGTTGGTACGCTTGAAGCTGTCCCAGAGGCTCCTTACATTATCTTCACATTTTTGGATTCTTTTCTCTTCTTGCTTTTCCAGTTGAGTGTTTTCTGCTTCTTTATATTTCAAATTTTTTACTTGATTCTTGCCTTCCTCTAGTCTGCTGTTAGGACTCTGTATAATATTTTTTATTTCAGTCAGTGTCTTTCGTTGGTCCTTTTCCATCTCCTCTTGGCTCTCGCTAACTTTATCCAACTTTTCTAGCATATTCTTGAAAAACCTTAGAGGTATGGTTTTGAACTCTATATCCAGTCGTTTTTTTTTTTCTCCATTTCTTTTGTTTGTGATCTCTTTCCTTGTCTCGGCATTTTCACTATGCCGGGAGAACTTCTGTGTTGGATTCAGCCTTATGATACCAGACTTGCAAAACCGAAGAAGCCTCTGTTGAACTCTGGATGGGTGGAGTCTCAGGGCTTAAGGGACCGCCTTGCCTTCCAGTCGTCCCGCCCTCCAGGGCTCCTGAGTCTCACGTGATGGGATAATCGCTGGAGTGGTCCTTGTGCGTGCACGTCCGCAGTGCCTCTACACAGCTGCCTTTCCAGCTCCCCTGCGCTCCAGGACCACACGAATCCTGGTCCCCAGCGTTTCACCCAAAACAGGGGATTAGTGGAGTCAGAAGTGGCACAGTTGGGAGGGTCTGTTTCCCGCCCACTCGTGAAAGCCAGCGGCACAATCAGTAATCTGTCCTCTGCGCAGTGCCGTGTGCGCCAGCAGACCTCTGATCTTTTGCGACTCCCCTAAATTTCCGTGCACCTCTCCCTTTTCACAGTCCAAACTCCCCCCGTATGAGTTTCGGCTGGATCTGGGGTTTAGTGTCGTAAGATAAGGGGTTAAATGCCTTTTGAGAGTCTCCGTTTCCCTCCTGCCAGAGAGAACCAGCTAGGTATTACTGCACCCGCTCTCTCCATGCGCACGCATGTAGCAAAATGTAAGGTTTGCAAAATTCCTTTTCTAGATAGGATTAATGATTTCCCCTCCCTCAATATCTATTGTATTTTGATTCTTTTAGTTGTAGGACTTGTTTTATCATCTTTATTAAAGTGTTATTTTACAATTGTTCCAGGTACAGATCTAGGTCTTCAATTAGTATTTAGTAGGATATGGCAGTTTGACTAAATTTTAATAATTGTTTTTAAATGCCATTTACTAATAGGCAATTTCTTCTATAATTTATTACCTTAGGTTAGTAAAACTTGAACACAACTTTATAAAGACTCCTTTTCATTAAATAAGTATGTAATTTAAAATTATATTAAATAAGTATATAATTTAAAATATTACTTTTATACTTTATTTTTTTCTCAAGAAAGAAACATTTTTATTATAGTTCCACCCATGTTCTTGAAACATGGGAGTAAAATTAGTATAATTTTGCTTTTAAAATGCCCATTACCAATCATTTGATGAGAAGATATAAATAAAAAACAAAGAATATAGTGCTATCTACATGTGGAGATATATTATCCCACCTTTTAGTTTAGTTATTGTTTATTGATAAATAAAATTTTCAGAAACTAGGCTTTGATTTTCAAAGCTTAGTTCATAGCATCAGGAATTTTAGAGAAGATAATTTCTTAAAAATCTTGCCATTTAGTTAGCAGAAACTATTATGATTCTTAGATAATTACTTATAAGTGAAGGATAAAAAATATGATATAAAATTAATGTTTCTTAAACACTGAAATAATTTTTTTTTTTCTTCTCAGCCCTGATGGCCAGCCAACACTTCTTCCACCAGAACATGTACAGGAGTTAAATTTGCGGTCCACTGGCATGCTCAATGCTATCCAAAGATTTTTTGCACATCATATGATTGAGACCTATGGGTGTGACTATTCCACAAGTGGACTGTCTTTTGATACTCTACATTCCAAACTGAAATTTTTTCTTGAACTTCGTACTGTGGATGGACCTAGACATGATACATATGTTTTATATTACAGTGGGCACACCCATGGTACAGGAGAGTGGGCTCTTGCAGGTAAAGTCACCTCTGGCACTTTCACTGTTGTGAAAATACCTGGTGCAGAAATCTGTCCTTCACAGGGAAATGTTACATTTTCTCTGTTTTCTACTTTACAGTTTACCAAGTATGTATATACGTGTGTGTGTGTGTGTGTGTGTGTATATATACAACTTTTTTTCTTTTTCCTAGCATACCTGTATTTATAGCATAATTTTAGTAATCTCCAAAGGTTTTAAGAATTATTTCTTACACTTATTGGATGAAAAAATGTTTGATTTGATACTTATAAATCAGTTTCCCTTTAAATTATTTTGAGAATTATTAAATACAGTAACACTTTTCAGAAGCTGATTAACTAAGTTGACTAGTACTTTTAGGTCTCTTAATGTTATGGATACTGACTTTAATAGTCTTTCACATAGTTTTATTTATCCTAGAAAGCTCAACAAAATTTTAAACAGCAGGAGATGTGATATGGTGGAAAAAGCACTTAGGTCAGGAGACCTTGGGTTTGGTCCTAATTTGCCGCAATAGTGTTATTTTAGGCAAGTTACTTAACTTATCTTGACCTTGATTCTCTCATCTATAAAATGAAAGGGTAATATTAAATTTCCCTGCCAAATGAGAAATGAGATCTCTCTGTATTATATGTAAACTAGAGGCCCAGTGCACAAAATCATGCACGGATGTGGTCTGGCCTCCCTGGCCCCAGTTGGGGCAGATTGAGCCAGGCCTGTTGAGAGGAGGAGACAGCAGGAGGTTGGCCGGTTGGCCTGCCCTGATTGGAGCCTGATCAGGGTCCCCTGGCTGGGGGAAGGGGCTGTGGGTAATTGGCTGCTGGTCCCATCCCTGATTGGGGTGGGGTGTCTGATTGGGATGGGACTGGCTATGGGGAGGGGCTGTGGGTGATGGGCCGCTGGCCCCACCCCTGAGTGGGATAGAGAGGCCGATCAGGGATCACTGGCCTGGGGGGAGGGGCTGTGGGAGATTGGCTGGCCAGCCCCAACCACAATTGGTGTTGGGGAGGGGTGTCTATAGAAGGCAGAGCAGGCTGGGGGAGGGGTCTCAGGCAGTTGGCCATGCCCTGCCCCTGATTGGGTGGGAGGACCTATCTGGGGTGGGGCTGGACAGGGCAAGGTGCTACAAGAGGTTGGCCTGCTGGCCCTGCCCCCTATTGGGGTAGGAAGGAGATCAGGGACAGTGCTGGGGAGGGGGGGCCCGAGGGAAGTTGGCCAACTGGCCCCATACCAGATCAGACCAGTACTCGGGCCACAGTGGGTGTCATGGTGACCGGTCATTCCAGTTGTTGATGGCATTCTGGTCACTGGCTTTTTATATATATATAGATGTGTTTGTTGCATTCACCAACTAGAATAGATTCCCTGTAGGTTAAGGGGTTTGTCTTATGAATTACTTGCTTAGCACCTAGCACAGAGTCTGGCACATAGTAGGGGATCCTTAAGTAATTAATAGACAGATAAAATTGGATGAATCACGGAAAAAAAGAAATTTTCTTGCTTTAGATTAGAAATACTTCTTTTAGGTATAATTATATCCTGCTTTTTTTCATAAAATAATTTTCATTTATACCAAGGACCCAAATAAAAAATATAACAGTCAAATATCTAATTAGAAACAGATATTCAGATCAAAGAAAAATAATAAACATAAGTATTATAGAAAGGCAGAGGCAGCACTGCCAATACATGAACTCCAGAAAGAAGGAAACAAACTCCATGTTAAAGTAGAGATGATTTTAAATCACATGGTCTCACTAATTGCTTACCAGATTTGTAACCAAATATATCATAAAAATATTTTTGTAATTTTTGTTTCTGTAAATAAATATTGAATAACCCAGTGTATGTCTAGGAGTAATGGTGAACTAACTTTTATTTATTGGGCACTTTTAAAGCACAGGTACTATGCTTGCTATTTCATACACAGTAGAAATAATCTTCACTTGAAATCCTTTGAATTAAATACTCTATCACTTAA
The DNA here is from genome assembly GCA_011751065.1 of Lasiurus cinereus. Lineage (NCBI taxonomy): Eukaryota > Metazoa > Chordata > Mammalia > Chiroptera > Vespertilionidae > Lasiurus > Lasiurus cinereus. The sequence continues at coordinate 71,694,261 of JAAGEH010000307.1, forward strand.
ATTTTTCAAAGGATGAAATGAGAACTAAAAGTGGTTACATAACTAATCTATTGCTCATACTAGTGGTATGATTCATGATTCAAGGCCACATTTGCCTGACTCCTAGAATATGTTTTTCCCCATTGTACCAAGTTGCCACCAAAGGCAAAAAAACGTGAAGGTAAGAAATGACATATTCTGGTTAAGTAGATGTTTTTGTTAGGATGGTTCACCCATTTTCAAAACATTAGAATATAGAAGGTAGTCAACATTAAAACTACTTGAATATAATTTATAAAATCATTTTTCTGACCTTAACATTTTTTGTAATATATTTTTATTGACCTCAGAGAGAAAGGGAGAAGGAGAGAGAGAGAAAGAGAAACATCAATAAAAGAGAATCACCAATTAGCCACCTCCTGCACACCTCCCATTGGGGATCGAGCCCACAACCCAGGCATGTGCGCTTGACTGGAATCAAACCCAGGACCCTTCTGTCCGCAGGCCAACACTCTATCCACTGAGCCAAACCAGCTAGGGCCTGACCTTAACTTTTTAATAACTCAAAATAGAATATAAGTCTTTAATTTAACCTTTAGGGCTACTTTAATTTCAGGTAAAGAGTAACATTCTGTGTACTTCAGAGCACAAGAGAAAAAGTTGTAGTCAAAAGATCTTTAGAGAAATAGAATTTCAGACCTAAAAACAGATATTATTTGTTGAAAACTTAATGCAATGTTATGATAAACTATTTCCAAGTTAAATGGGGGAAAAGGCATATTTTGGTGGTCATGCATAAATCCTTAGTTATTTTTAAGATTTATAAGAGTAATCTTAAAAGTAAGCTTGCTGTTTAAGTGAAGAATTTATTAATATAAACATTTTTTTTAATCTTAAAGTTTATTTTAAGTAATTTTTAAAAGATTGCTTTGGAAATAAACTCTAGATATTCAGTTTACTTGTATTTAATCAGCATTTTCTTTTCCTAGGAAAAGTAAATAGACACCAAGATAAATATTGTGTGTGAGTGTGTGTGTGTGTATGGGAGTGCACGTGCATGCACATCTTGTTAAAATTTTATTCACTATCAGGAATAATTTGTGAAGAGTTAAAAATGCTAAAGTAGGAGTTTATTTTAAGTAAGTGTCTAGAAGTAAACATTCTGGAATATTTTTTTTTTAATATATTTTACTGATTTTTCACAGAGAGGAAGGAAGAGGGACAGAGAGTTAGAAACATCGATGAGAGAGAGACATTGATAAGCTGCCTCCTGCACGCCCCCTACTGGGGATGTGCCCGCAACCAAGGTATATGCCCTTGACCCGAATCGAAACCGGGACCTTTCAGTCCACAGGCCAAAGCTCTATCCACTGAGCCAAACCATTTTCGGCTGGAATATTATTTTATAGTTTTTTGAAGTATGTCGCTTAATAAGCTGACCATTGTGGAATGCCTCTGTTAGGCAAGATTTGTTCCAAATAAGAAAAGCAGCCATAGACAGAGAGTGTAACTTTCTATGTCAGAGACTTGATTGTAAAAGGTAAAAACAAACAATAGTGGAGAGACATAGCAGCCCTCCTCATAATTCAGCAACTGTATACTCTCCAGGCCTGAGACATCTGGCCCCTTGCTGTTAACCCAGGTTGAACCAGGCCCAGAGCCTGAGCCCTCCTTTCAGTCAGTTCCTGCCTTAGCCTGCCCCAGACACAAAGGCTGATTCTATCTCAGAGATAGTATTGAATAGTGCTCTGAAGAAGATGCTGTAATCCCATCTAAACCAGTGACAAAGAGCTCCAAGCTCTGAGAATTTTGTAATAGTTACCTTCTAAAAATCTTTAAAATAGAAACATCATAATTTGAGTTAGTAAGTTAAGAGCAGATCCAGAACTAAATGTCACTATGAGAAAGAGAATATGTATTTGCCCTTTATCCCATACCTTTACTTGCAGTATTTCTTAGAATATGTGGTTGTCTTACATTTATGTGGTTTCCTAATATGGAACCTGATATTTTTGCTTCATGGCTTGAGGGTAAAAAACAATGATGGCTGTGATGAGAGATAGAAATACTGGGTGGGGCAAATGTAGGTTTGCAGTTATAAGTACTCAAAACACAGTTTATTCTTGTATTATTATTATCATACCAGAGTTCCAATGCACAAAATTCATGCACGGGGTGGGAGTGTGTCCCTCAGCCCAGTCTGCACCCTCTCCATTCTGAGACCTGAATAAACGGGCAGTCAGACATCCCTCTCACAATCCAGGACTGCTGGCTCCCAAATGCTCCCCTGCCTGATTGCCCCTAACCATTTCTGCCTGCCAGCCTGATCAACCCCTAACCACTCCCCTGCCAGCCTGATTGATGCCTAACAGCTTCCCTGTTGGCCCGATTGCCCTTAACTGTCCTCCCCTGCCAGCCTGGTCACCTCTAACTGCCCTTCCCTGCAGGCCTGATTACCCCCAACTGCCCTCCACTGCAGGCCTGGTCCCTCTCAAATGCCCTCCCATGCAGTTCTGGTCACCCCAACTGCCCTCCCTTGCAGACCTGATTCCTCTCAACTGCCCTTCCTGGTGGCCATCTTGTGTCCACATGGGGCAGCCATCTTTGACCACATGGGGGCGGCCATCTTGTGTGTTGGAGTGATGGTCAATTTGCATATTACCTCTTTATTATATAGGATTTCCCATAGGAACAACTGTAACCTACTTTTATCTACTTTGTAAATGAAAAATAAGTAGATAACCTGTAATGTACTTTATCAGAGATAAGCAAAGCCTTTATAATGCAATCTCAATTACTTGAACTGCATGAGATGGCTGTTATCTAAAAATAAATGTTAAGTACTTAGTATCTGGGCCAAAAGCCAAATGAATTTTCTCCAATTCATAGAAGAAAGCAGAGCAAAACAAAACAGAAGAGACATTGTTTAAAAGATTTTAATGATGCTTTAGGTCTCTTGTTGATATTTAAAGACCATATATATAAGAGACTTAGTGTAGAATGTGCTGAACAATATTTATTGAAATAGTTGTAAAAGGCAAATTAATGATGTTTTATGGCAAATAATAACTCCTATAATCTGTTATCCTCTGGTCTCTTGAGAAATGTAAAGAATTGGCAGTAATAAAAAGTTAGCATTTCACCATTTTTAAAAATAATATCTTCAGGAAGTATTTATGCCCTGAACAGTGATTAGAGCATCGGCCCACACATACCAAAGGGTCTCGGATTTGATTTCTGGTCAAGGGCATGGACTTGGGCTGCCGGTTCATATCTTACCCCTGTTGGGGTGCATGCAGGAGGCAGCCAGTTGATGTATCTCTCTCACATCAATGTTTCTTTCTCTCTCTCTCCCTTCCTTTCACTTTTTCTGAAAAGAAATGGAAAAAAATATTCTCAGGTGAGGATTAACAACAACAGAAAGTAAACTGTAGCATGTTAAAAATTTTTTTAAATTATAAAAGTAACATACTCAATGTAAAAAATAATTGGAAAATATAAAAAAATATAGCAAAACCACCTGAAATCCAAACACTTAGCAATAACCACTGCTATTATTTTTATAAATGCACTTCTGTGTCATACTTGTATCCTAATTGCATAGATAATTTTGTCGGCATTAAAATTCTTAATAAATACCATCTATACTAATAAAAGGATAATATGTTAATTAGACTGGACATCTTCCAGACAAAGCCACAATAGCAGGGGCTGAGGCAGAGGCGGTTAGGGGCAATCAGGACAACAGGGGAGGACAGTTAGGGGGTGATCAGGCCGGCAGGCAAAGGCAGTTAGGGGGTGATCAGGTCGGCAGGGGAGAGCAGTTAAGGGCAATCAGGTCGAGTGGTTAGGGGTTAGTAGATAGGCCGGCAAGCAGAGTGGTTAGGGGTGACCAGGCAGGCAGGCAAGCGGTTAGAAGCCAGTGGTTCTGAATTGTGAGAGGAATGTCCCAGATTGGAGAGGGTGCAGGCCAGGCTAAGTGACCCCCCTCATGCACGAATTTCATGTACCAAGTCTCTAGTTTTACTATAAAGTTCCCTTTCCCTCATTAGGTTTTACTGTAATTTATTTCCATTCCACTGGTTGTTTCAGATTTTACACTATTTTAGATAGCAAAGGGAAGGAAATCATTATATATAATTTTTTTGTCCCAATATCTACTCTTTTCTTAGGATAAATATCTAGAATTAGGATGATTGTATCAGTGTACCATTGAGACAGAGTCAGGATTAGGGAGAGGTAAAGATAGATGGCAATTGGCTTGGCCATGAAATTTAAGAGGCTGCAAAAAATCAAATAATCAAAATCATATTTTAATGTAACATTTAAAAATCAAAGTTAATGCAAAAGAAACTATCCACAGTGAACCAGATGGAAAGCCTATTAACTATAAGACAGGTTTATAGGTCAAATTTATTTACTTTAGAGCTTTCTAAGTAAACTTTTTAATCATTTATTGTTTTTCATATATAAAACTGATTTAAAAATAAATTCATTCTTGGTAGAGGGAGGGAGAGTTTCTTCTTCATCTAGTAGGTACCTATGTATAGGATAGGTGGCATTATTTTATCAGTGGTGCACAACAAGATTGGCAAATATTTTGTGTAAAAGGGCACATATTTTTGGCTTTTGGGGCCATAAGATGCCTATTGTTGAAACTACTCAGCTCTGCTGCTATAGTTGAAAATATCTTCAAATGAAGATTAAAAAGGAAAAAAGAAAAGCAGCCATAGACAGAATGCAAATGAGTTTATTTATAAAAACAGTTATATGAAATGTAAATTTCATATAATTTTCTCATGTCACAAAATACTGTTTGTTTTTAATTTTTTTCAAGCATGTAAAATCAATCCTCATCTCTCAGGCTATAGGAAGACAAGTAATGGGCTAGATTTGGACTACGAGCCATATTTGCGGTTTTTGATCTAGGAGAATATAAGCTTTCCTTTATAATTTTATGTTTTTCAACAAATACAGCTTTATAAAATAATTTTTTAAAGTAAGATTGCATTCATTTATTCTCACCCAAGGATATATTTTTTCATTGATTTTTTTTTTTTTCCCTAGAGAGAGAATAGAGGAGGAAGGAGGGGAACAGAGAGAAAGAGAAACATGGATGTGAGAGAGAGATGTTAACTGATTGCATCCCATCGGGTCCCAACTGGGGCTGGGTATCAAGCCTGCAACTGATGTCTGTGCCTTTGACTGGGAATCAAACCCAAGACCTTTGCGTCTGTAGGCTGACGTTCAAACCGGCCAGAGAAATAATTTTTTAAATTTATTGTAGCATATCCCATTAAAAAAATTCTTTTAATTGAATATATTGGGTTGACATTGGTTAACAAAATTAACATTCCATTTTTTATGTGAGTAACAAGGATGATTTTTTTCCCCCGGTTCTGGTTTTATTAACCTGAAGTTGAAAGTTTTTATTTAAAAAAAAAAAAATCTTCTAAGAAAATACTTTGAAAAGAAGGCTCCGTTTTTCTATTCACATATTTAATTTCCAAAATTTAAAGAAAATACACTTAGGACAGAAGGATATTCTTATTGAGAGGATTCAGAAATTACTTATTGAATTTTCTTTTGTTTATAGGTGGAGACATACTACGTCTTGACACACTTTTAGAATGGTGGAGAGAAAAGAATGGCTCCTTCTGTTCTCGACTTATTATTATATTAGACAGTGAGAATTCAACCCCTTGGGTGAAAGAAGTAAGAAAAATCAGTGACCAGTATGTTGCAGTACAAGGAGCAGAGATGATGAAGACAATAGATATTGAAGAAGCCGACCCACCACAGCTGGGTGACTTTACAAAAGACTGGGTAGAATATAACTGCAACTCCAATAATAACATCTGCTGGACTGAAAAGGGACGCAAAGTGAAAGCAGTATATGGTGTGTCGAAGCAGTGGAGTGACTACACTCTGCATTTGCCAACGGGAAGTGATGTGGCCAAGCACTGGATGTTACACTTTCCTCGTATTACATATCCACTAGTACATTTGGCAAATTGGTTGTGTGGTCTGAACCTTTTATGGATCTGCCAAAGTTGTTTTAGGTGTTTGAAAAGATTAAAAATGAGTTGGTTTCTTCCTACTGTGCTGGACACAGGACAGGGCTTTAAACTTGTCAAATCTTAGTTTGAAAACCAAAGTAGAATATTATTAAGAGTTCATACTACCAGTTACCACTAATTTGCCAGTTTTTGTACGTTATATTCTTATTTGTGAAAAATATCCTGTTACTTCTGTAGCTGCTCTTACTTTGTCTTTTCTTAAGTAATTATGGAATGTAAGTGGTTGGGAATAAATATTCTTTTATACTAAAAGTATGTAGAGATTCAGCAAATTCTAACTGTAAATGCATGAGATGTAAAAGTAACAGTGCACTTTGAGATGTTAGCATTAGAAAGAAAACACTTGTCTGTGCTCTGCAGTGAAGAATTAATTACTCATGCCTTATTTTTTAGGCATAGGCCAGGATATTTACTATATAAGGAAACTGAATTTTCATACAAAAGATTTTTTTGTGAACAGTAGAGTAGGTTTGTGTCCATATCCGTTTGAAAAATTACAAACTTTCTTGGGAAAGAAACAAGTCTACCTGAAATGCATGCAAAATTTGCTTTTGTCCATTACATTCAGATGTCTTGGTTGTGACCTAGCACAAATTACTATTTAGATTAAAAAAAATATATATATATATATATATATATATATATATATATATATGGGTAACTAAGAGGCTCAAGCCTAAAAGTTACTCCTTCGTGAATTGTTGGGGGCCTATGAAAATACAAGCAATTTTAAGAGTCTTTTTCACAATAACCATGATTTTAATGTACAATGTTTTCACCTAAAAATTTCTTCCAAATAAGTTGTCTTCCTTTTTAAAAAGTAATCTTATATATTTAGCAATTTCTTATTGATTTAGACTATTTGCAGTTTTCAAGAAATTATTTCGATCTCTATAAAGTTAAAATTGTAAAGTTCCACTCTGAAAATTATTTTTCAAATCTCCATTAGTGATAACATTTTTTTTTTTTTACTGAAGGTGAAAGGTTTGGAAACATATTTCTTGTAAGATATTATGTAAATGTATTTATATTAACAATTTTACTTAAGTATAATGGTGAGGTTGTAATCTTTAAAACTTTTTTCAGTGTTTTGTCTCATTAAAGCAAGCACTGGTCAGGATATCTTTCAAGAGGTAATTTATCTTCTATTTCCTTCTAATCCTTACATCCTAAAATTTTATCTCTGGGAGATAACAAAAAGGGAATATAGTTAAGTTGGGGTATAATCTAATCTTTGATGTTTAAATGGTGTCACTTCTCACCATCAAAGCCATTTTTCTAGCCTCAGAGACGAAATAATGCCCCCACGATTTTTTATCTGGTGACTTGCAAACAAGTTTTAGTTAGGAGGAAGTCACCAAGCATCAGGGAACTTTTAACCACTATCTATGCAGCATTATTGTTATGGTCTAATTATTTCTGTGCTTTGAATATGATTTTCCTAATACTTTAAATAAAATGTTGTTAAAAATTTTTTATATAATGAGCAAATAACAGTTATTGAATGTTTTAGTATATTGCAAGTGATAGTAAAAAAATGCCTATGCTTTAGAGTTCATAGTTGGTAATAGGTGGGTTTGAAAATTTATTGGTTAAGTGTGTCTATATCAGTGCCATCCAAATGAAATAGTATTGTGTTTTTTATTCAGAAATAAAAAAACAGAAAAGTTAGATGTTAAAAAATACGAGTTTATAGCTACCAAAAAAAAAGTTAAATTAATGTTAAGGAAAATCCCTTTGAAATTTCTGAGCCAATATTGAGCAAATTAAAGCCTTAAAGCATATCTCTTTTTACTCTGAGTCAAATTTAAAGGTATATTCTGCATTCTTTATAAGTATGAAGATAGTACTAAAAATCATATTCAAAAGTTAGAAGGCACTTTCACACCCACAAAACTAATGTTTTGACATTATTTTCTATGAAAGTACAACCAAAAAAATTCTTGGCTAAAAATGTGACTTGAACCAATTTTTTAACAAAAGAGTTGTGGAATATTCACTTTAGTGGGTACTTCCATCCAAACAAAAAAACATGAATGACTCTTAGGAGATGGTATCTATACTAATAAAAGGGTAATATGCTAATTAGACATGATAGACCTCACATCTTCCAGATGTCCTTCCAGACAAAGCCACAGCGGCTGCAAGGGCCGAGGGCTGGCAGCACAGACTGGTGCAGTGCTGCAGCCCCTTTCACAGAGGTGGTGCGGGATAGGGGGTGGCTTCTTCCACAGAGGCAGTGGGAGAGGGGGCTGTGCGTCCCGGTCCCAGTGCTGCCCCTTTCTCAGAGGCAGTGGCGTAGGCCTTGGCCAGGCCCCACACCTCCACAGAGGGTGGACAGGGTGCAGTCTGCTGTGCCTCAACCTCCCCAGCTCATCCCCAAGCCGTCCTGGTCCCAGATTGCCCCCCACCTACCAGTGGGTGGGGAGCGGGACCAGCACTAAGAAGTGAGAGCCAAGGGCCAGCAGCCGCTGTGGCCGATATTAGCAGCAGCAGTGGGGTGATGGGGTTGCGCCTTCCCCCAATGGACTTTGTCGTCTCTAGCAGAGGGAGGCCAGACTGCAGCTTAAGACATACCCTATGGGCTCCTGGACCGCGAGGGAGCAGGCTGGGCTGAGGGAACTCCATCCCCCATGGATGAATTTTCATGCACCTCTAGTTCTAAAATAAAGTTGCCAGTTTTAAAACAATAAAGTGATAGTATAGAGATTCAATATTGTGGGGAGAATAAGTTGATTGGTTACTTTTACCTAAAGATTGAAAAAATAATCTGGTTAATTTTATCCTGTCCAGTATGGCTTAGTGATTGAGCATTGACCTATGAACCAAGAGATCAAGGTTCCATTCTTAGTCAGGGCACATCTCTTGAGTTTTGGGCTAGGTCCCCAGCAGAGGGCGTGCAGGAGGCAGCCAATCAAGGGTTCTCACTTATCATTAATAGTCTCTCCCTCACTGTTTCTTCCTCTCTGAAATAAAAAAACAATACATATTTTTAAAAAGAATTTGTACTTTAGCTTTTATTTCCTTTATATTTTCATGAAATATCTTTTTCCATACCTTTCCCTTTAGTCTGTGATTCTCATTCTGAGGTGAGTCTCTTAAAGATGGTATATACATGAGTTTTGTTTTCTTGTCCATTCAGTTGCCATATGTCTTTTGATTGGAGCTTTTAAGCCATTTACATTTAAAATGAGTATTGATAGGTATGTATTTATTGCCATTTTCTTTTTTAAACTTTCTTCTCTTCCTCCTTCTCATCTTCTCCTTTTTTTTTCCCCCCCTTCTTCCTCTTCTTTCTTTTCTTCCATTTTTCCTTCAATTTTAAATGATATCTTTGCTGAGGAAAGTAGCCTTGGTTTTAGGCTCTTGCTATTCATCACTTTGAATATTTTGTGCCAATCCCTTCTGGCCTGAAACATTTCTATTGAAAAATCAGCTGACAGTCTTATGGGAGTTGTAGGTAATTGACTTCCTTTCTCTTTCAGCCTTTACATTTTTCTTTTTGTCTTTTGCTTTTGGCCACCATTATGATTTATCTTGGTGTGGGTGTCTTTGGGTCCATCTTGCTTAAGACTGCATTTCCTGTACTTGTATATCTCTTTTTTCACCAGGTTATGAAAGTTTCAGTCATTATTCTAATAGCTTTTTCATTCCTTGCTGCTGCTTCTCAGACCCCTCTGTCATGGATGTTGTTCATTTCATGTTGTCCCAAAGGTCTTTAAAATATCCTCATTCTTTTTTTTTTAAATATATTTTATTGATTTTTTTACAGAGAGGAAGGGAGAGAGATAGAAAGTCAGAAACATCGATGAGAGAGAGACATCGATCAGCTGCCTCCTGCACGCCCCACAGTGGAGATGTGCCGGCAAGCAAGGTACATGCCCCCAACCGGAATCGAACCTGGGACCTTTCAGTCCGCAAGCCACCGCTCTATCCACTGAGCCAAACTGGTCTCGGCTTATTCTGTTTTTTAACTCTTTTATTTCTGCTATTCTGATTAGCTATTTTTTCTCCATTGTCTTCCAAATTACAGAATTAATCATCTACTTCATTGAGCCTACTGTTTATTCCTTCCAGTGTATTCTTTTTTTAAAATTAAATCTTTATTATTCAGATTATTACATTTGTTTTTCTTTTTTTCCCCTCCATAGCACCCAGTTCCCACCCTTCCCTCCCTCCCCTTGACCTCATCCATAGGTGTATGATTTTTGTCCAGTCTCTCTCTGTATACCCCTCACCCCTTTCCCCCTGAGAATTATCAGTCCACTCCCTTTCAATGCTCCTGGTTCTAGTATATTCACCAGTTTATTCTGTTGATCAAATTTTTAATTCACTTAATTTTTAGATTCACTTGTTGATAGATACATATTTGTTGTTCATAATTTTTTGACTTTAATCTTTTTCTTCTTCCTCTTCTTAAAGAGTACCTTTCAGCATTTCATATAAAACTGGTTTGGAGTTGATGAACTCCTTTAGCTTTTTCTTATCTGTGAAGCTCTTTATCTGCCCTTCAATTCTGAATGATAGCTTTGCTGGATAGATTATTCTTGGTTGTAGGTTCTTGCTATTCATCACGTTAAATATTTCTTGCCACTCCCGCCTGGCCTGCATCGTTTCTGTTGAGAAATCAGCTGACAGTCATATGGGTGCTTCCTTATAGGTAATGAACTGTTTTTCTCTTGCTGCTTTTAATATTCTCTCTTTGTCTTTTGCTCTTGGTATTTTAATTATGATGTGTCTTGGTGTGGTCCTCTTTGGATTCCTTTTATATGGGGTTCTGTGTGCTTCCTGGACGTGTAAGTCTATTTCTTTCACCAGATGTGGGAAGTTTTCAGTCATTATTTCTTTAAATAGGTTTTCAGTATCTTGCTCTCTCTCTTCTGGCACTCCTACAATTCTGATGTTGGCACGTTTGAAGCTGTCCCAGAGTCTCTTTACATTATCTTCACATTTTTGGATTCTTTTCTCTTCTTGCTTTTCCAGTTGAGTGTTTTCTGCTTCTTTATATTTCAAATTTTTGACTTGATTCTTGCCTTTCTCTAGTCTGCTGTTAGGATTCTGTATAATATTTTTTATTTCAGTCAGTGTATGTTTAATTTCTAGTTGGTCCTTTTTCATCTCCTCTTGGGACTTGATAAATTTATCCATCTTTTCTAGCATATTCTTGAAAAACCTTATAAGCGTGGTTTTGAACTCTATATCCAGTCGTTTTTTTTCCCCCATTTCTTTTGTTTGTGATCCCTTCCCTTGTCTCGGCATTTTCACTATGCCGGGGGAAAACTTCTGTGTTGAATTCAGCCTTATGATACCAGACGAAAAGCCTCAGAAGCCTCTGTTGAGCTTGGGATGGGTGGAGTCTCAGGGCTTAAGGGACCGCCTTACCTTCCAGTCGGCCCCGCCCTCCACGGCCCCTGAGTCTCACGTGACTGGGTAATGGCTGGAGCGCTCCTTGTGCGCGCACCCGGTCCTTGTGCGCGCACCCGCAGTGCCTCTAACCGCTGCCTTTCCAGCTCCCCTGCGCACCAGGACCACACGAGTCTAAGTCTCCAGGGTTTCGCCTGAAACAGGGGCTTAGTGGAGTCAGAAGTGGCGCAGTTGGGTCTGTCTCCCGCCCACTCCCGAAAGCCAGGGGCACAATCAGCAATCTGTCCTCCGCGTAGTGCCTTGCACGCCGCCACTAGCCCTCTGATCTTTTGCGACTCCCCTAAATTTCCGGCACTTCTCCCTTTTCACAGTCCAAACTCACTCTGTATGAGTTTTGGCTGGATCTGGTGTTTAGTGTCGTAAGAGAAGGGGTTCAATGCCGTTGGGAGTCTCCGTTTCCCTCCCACCAGAGAAAGCCAGCCAGGTATTCTGGCACCCGCTCTCTCCGCGTGCGTGTCTCCGTACCTCAGCTTTTTGCAGCTCCTCTGGGTCTCCGTGAGCCCCTCTCTTTCCCTCTAGTTGTAGAACTTCCACTCAGCCAGCTTTCCTGTGGTTCTGGATGATGTCCGTTCTGTCTTTTAGTTGTAGTTTTGAAATTGTTGTGCGAGGCAGCAGTGTAAGTGTTTACCTATGCTGCCATCTTGGATTCCCTCCCCAGTGTATTCTTTATTTCAGATATTGCATTCATTTCTCACTGGTCCAGTTTTATCGTTTCTACTAGAGGCCCGGTGCACGAAATTCGTGCATGGGGGGGTGTCCCTCAGCCCAGCCTGCACCCTCTGCAATCTGGGACCCCTCGAGGGATGTCCAACTGCCTGTTTAGGCTAGTCAGACATCCCTCTCACAATCCAGGACTGCTGGCTCCCAAATGCTCGCCTCCCTGCCTTCCTGATTGCCCCTAACTCAGCGGTTCTCAACCTATGGGTCGCAACCCCTTTTTTGGGGGTCAAACGACCCTTTCACAGGGGTTGCCTAAGACCGTCAGAAAATGCAGATATTTACATCACGATGCATAATAGTAGCAAAATTTCATGGTTGGGGGTCACCACCACATGAGGAACTGTATGCAAGGGTCATGGCCTTAGGAAGGTTGAGAACCACTGCCCTAACCGCTTCTGCCTGCCAGCCTGGTCAACTCCTAACCACTCCCCTGCCAGCCTGATTGATGCCTAACTGCTCCCTACCAGCCTGTTTGCCCCTAACTGCCCTCCCCTTCAGACCTGGTCACTCCTAACTGCCCTCCCCTGAAAGCCTGCCCCCCCTCCCCCAATAGCTCTCCCCTGCAGGCTTAGGTCCCTACCAACTGCCCTTCCCTGCAGGCCCAGTTGTCCCCAACTTCCCTCTGCCGGCCTGGTCACCCCTAACTGCCCTCCCCTGCAGGCCTAATCCCTCCCAACTGTCCTCCCCTGCTGGCCATCTTGTGGTGGCCATCTTGTATCCACATGGGGGCAGCCATCTTTGACCACATGGGGCCAGCCATCTTGTGTGTTGGAGTGATGGTCAGTTTGCATATTACCCTTTTATTAGACAGGATGTCCTTTTTCATGCTGTTGAGCATCCTTATAATCATTCTGAAGTCTATATCTGTAAGTACCATACCTGCATTTCATTTAGCTCTGCTGGATAAGTCCATTGTTCCTTGATTTGGGGCCTGTTTCTTTTGTTCCCGTTTTGTTTCTAATAACTAGGTGGATCTTTGACTCCCAGTCTTGGTAAAGTGGTATATAATTGGTGACCTGTGAAACCCAGTGGCACAATCTTCTTGATCACCTGAGCTGGATGCTCTAAGAATATCTTTTTTGCATGTTATGTGGGCCCTTTTATTGTAATTGAGTCTTGATTGCTATTGGCCTATTTGTGCATTCAAATAGCACTCAGGCTGGCTGACAGGAAGACTTAACCCCCAACACAACATGCAAGCTATTGTGCAGGTGCTGATCACATGAAGCAAATTCACCTCAACAAGGTTTGATGCCTGCTGAGATTTCCCTGGGGACATGCTGCTTTGTCGTCTGAAGCTTGCCACTTGGCTTATTGGTTCAGGGCCTCTTCGAAGGGACTCTGGTACAGCCAATGTTAGATGTTGTCTCAGAATGTCTCTGGGTAACCTGTTTGGAGCTATTAGCTTGTTGCTTCATCGGCTAGGTGAGGATGGAAAGGAGCAAGCTGTTCGTTCACCAGCATCTGCTATTACTCGCACTGGGCCCAGGGACATATCAACAAATATCTCAAGGTACCATGACATCTGCTTCTGCCTGCAAGCTGTCTGCTAGGCTCAGTCCCTTAAAGAGCCACAATTGTACTTCTCTGCAGGGGTTAGCTCGACAGGGTATATGGAGAGGGATTCCAACAGGTAGGGCTATTGCTTTTTGCATGCTGATGCTACATAGAGGTGAATGCTCAGCTTGGGAAAGATGGTTTCTGCAGTACGGGGGAATCAATCAAAATAGGGATCCTGCTGGTTGACCTCTCAGCTCTCTCCCAAGAGCCATCACCAGAGACTTCTCATGCAGTTCTAGACCTTTCTGCCCTCTGTCCATCAGAGCACAGGGTGAGTGGCTGCAAACAAAATTTTGTGTGTTGACACTTTAAGAAGGTGCCTACATTTCCACCTGTCTCTTCCTGACAAAAGAAACCCTGCTTCTTTTTCACAAATGTTATGTGGGTTCCTTTCCTGGTTCTGATGCTTTGTTCTCGGAACCCTGGCTTGGGGTTTAGACCCCAAACTATTCAGAGGAAACACCCCACAGTAGAACTATACCTCTAGAACTTTAGCTCCTGCTATGAGATTCCAGCCTGCTCTCTTGCTCCTCCAAACTTCCTACCAGTCTTGTTATGCCCTGCTCTGAAAGTTCTTGTCATAAGGTTTCTCTCTAGCTAGTCTTCAGTTGATTTTTCAAGTGATTTTTCTATACTTTAGTTGTAATTCCAGTTTGGTTCTAAGTATAGCTTTCACCTAACCCACCACCATCTTGGTTCCTCATCCTTTCTTATGGCTGAGTAGTATTCCATTGTGTATATGTATCACATCTTTATCGAGTCATCTATCAAAGCACACTTTGGTTGGTTCCATATCCTTGCCACCACAAATATTGCTGCAATGAACATAGGGGTGCATGTCTCTTTGTGAATAAATCCATATGGTAACTGTATTCTTAATTTTTGCATATTACACTTTTATTAGATAGGATGTCCTTTTTCATGCTGTTGAGCATCCTTATAATCATTCTGAACTCTATCTGTAAGTACCATACCTCCATTTCATTTAGCTCTGCTGGATAAATCCATTGTTCCTTGATTTGGGGCCTATTTCCTTTTTTCCCCTTTTGGCTGCCTGTTTGTTTCTATAAACTAGGTGGATCTGCTATGACTCCCAGTCTTGGTAGAGTGGTATGTAATAGGTGACCTGTGAAACCCATTGGCACAATCTCCTTGATCACTTGAGCTGGTGATTTTGCATAGTGGCAGTACCAGTTCACATTCATACCAGTAGTGAATGAGGATTCCCTTTTCTTCACAACTATTGTAGTTTTGATTTGCATTTTCTTAATAACTAGTGAAGTTGAACATCTTTTCATACATCTGTTGGTCACTTGTATGTCTTCTTGGGAGAAGTGTCTGTTCATATCCTTTGCCCATTTTTTAATTTGACTGTTTGGTGTTGAGTTGCATGTGTTCTTTATATACTTTTGGATATCAACCCCTTGTTGGAACTATTGTTTGCAAATATATTTTCCCATTTGGTTGAATGTCTTAGTTTTATTGGGGGTTTCTTTTGCTATACAGAAGCTTTTTAGTTTGATATAGTCCTGGTTCATTTATGTTTGCCTTTACTTCCTTTGCCTTTCAGGTCAAATTCATAAAATGTTCTCCAAGACTAAGGCCCATAAATTTAGTACCTATGTTTTTTTCTGTATAATCTATTGTTTCAGATAGTTTATTTAGGTCTTTGGCACAATTTGAATTATTTTTTTTTGTACATGTTAAACTGTAGTCTATTTTCATTCTTTTGCAAGGAGCTTTCCAATATTCCCATTAACATTATTGAAGAAACTTTCTTTTCTCAATTGTATGTTTTTAGCACCTTTATCAAAAAATATTTCCCCATATACATGTGGTTTTATTTCTTGGCTTTCAGTTCTGTTCCATTGTTCTGTGTGTCTGTTTTTCTTGTTCTGTAGTATAATTTGTAGTCAGATAATGTGATACCTCTAGCTTTGTTCTTTTTTTCTCAGAATTGCAGTAGCTATTCAGTGTCCTTTATGGTTCCATACAAATCTGATGATTTTTTGTTCTATTTCTTAAAAAATGTCTTTAGGATTTTGATGGGGATTGCATTAAATATGTATATTGCTTTGGATACTATGGCCATTTTTAACTATGTTGATTCTTTCAATCCATGAATATGGAATATTTTTCCATTTCATTGTGTCTTTTTTAATCTCTTTTAATAATGCTTTGTAGTTTCCTGTATATAGGTACTTCACATTCTTTGTTAAGTTTATTCCTAAATATATTATCTTTTCTGTTGCAACAGAAAAAGGAACATATCCTTTTTAATTTTTCCTGAAATTTCATTGTTAATATATAGTAATGCAGTAGATGTTTGTAGATTTATTTTGTGTACTGTAATTTGTATTCATTTACTATTTCCAATAGTTCTTTTGTGGATTCTTTAGGATTTATTTTGTAAAGAATCATATCATCTTTAAAAGTGACACTTGTACTTCTTCAGATCCAATTTGGATGTGTTTTATTTCTTTTTTGTTGTTGTTATTCCTTATCTGAGAATATTTTTTCCATTGACTTTTAGAGATACTGAAAGGGATGGAGGGGAAGAGATAGAGACTCTATGTGAGAGAAATACATTGATTGGTTGCCTACCACCCATGTCCGAACTAGGGATCAAACCTGCAATCCAAGTACATGTCCTTGACAGAGAATAGAACCCTGGACTTTTCAGTGCATGGGCCAGCACTCTAACCACTGAGTGATACCAGCCAGGGCTGGATACATTTTTTTTAATATATTTTTTTATTGATTTCAGATAGGAAGGGAGAAAGAGATAGAAACATCAATGATGAGAGGGAATCATTGATTGACTGCCTCCTGCATGCCCCTACTGAGGATCAAGCCCACAACCCGAGCATGTGCCCTTGACCAGAATTGACCCTGGGATCCTTTAGTCCACAGGCTAACTCTCTATTCACTGAGCCAAACCAACTAGTGTGGATGCATTTTATATCTTTCTCTTGCCTTATTGCTCTATGACTTCCAGTTCTATTTTGTTTTGTTTATTTTATTTGTTAAATCTTTATTGTTGAGAGTATTACAGATGTTCCTCTTTTTTCTCCCAATTGCCCTCCTCCACCCAGTTCCAACCCTGCCCGAGGCCTTCACCACCCTACAGTCTATATCTATAGGTAAGATCTTTGGTTACTCTCTTCCCACCCCACCACCCGCTTCCCTCTGAGATTCATCAATCTGTTCCATGTTTCTGTGCTTCTGATTCTATTTAATTCACTAGTTTATTTTGTTCATTAGATTTCTTGTTCATTTATTTTGATTTTTTATATTCAGTTGTTGATAGATATGTATTACCATTTTATTATTCATACTAGAGGCTTGATGCATGGAAATTCATGAAGAGTAGGCCTTCCTTCCCCTGGCTGCTGGCACTGGCTTCCCTCCAGCACCCAGGTCCCAGGCTTCCCTCCTCCCACTACCAGCAGGCACAGGGACCTGGGCTGGCTTTCCCCAGGCTGCCTAGAGTCACCCAGGACCTGGGATGGCTCTCCCCAGGCTCTCCACAGACACCCAGGACCTAGGCTGGCTCCCCCCAGGCTGCCCACAGACACCTGGGACCCAGCTGGCTTCCATCTGGCCCCAGCTTCCACAGGAAGGATGTCCAGAATGACGTACAGAAGATGTCCAGTCTAATTAGCATATTACCCATTTATTATAGATCTTTTATCTTTGTTTTGCTTCTACTTCTTCCTCTTTTTAAAGAATACCCTTGAACATTTCATATAATACTGGTGGTGATGAACTCTTTTAGGTTTTTATTGTTTGTGAAGCTGTTTATCTGACCCTCAGTTCTAAATGATAGCTTTGCTGGTTAGAGTAATTTTTGTTGTAGGTCCTTGCTATTCATCACTTTGAATATTTCTTGCTACTCCCTTCTGGTCTG
Source organism: Lasiurus cinereus (assembly GCA_011751065.1). NCBI lineage: Eukaryota > Metazoa > Chordata > Mammalia > Chiroptera > Vespertilionidae > Lasiurus > Lasiurus cinereus. The sequence continues at coordinate 71,711,934 of JAAGEH010000307.1, forward strand.
CAAAGTTTCTATTGGGAAATCAGTTAAATACTTGCTCCCTTGCAAGTATTTAACTATATACAACAGTTTTCTTGCTTTCATTTCTTTCATCTGTGACATGTTTATTTGTCTCCACATTTTGGCTGCTTTCCAGTGTTTGTTTCCTTGTTTTAGGTAGAGCTGTTATGTCTCCTGGAATTGGTAGAGCAGCCTTGTGTAGTAAGTGTCCTGTAGGGCCCATGGTTCAGCTTCCCCGCTCTAGGTGCACCCTTGTGTGGGTAGTGTGCACAGTCTTATAGTTGAGCATTGATTGTTATTGGCTTCTTTGAGAGAAATTGACCTCCTGGAAAATTGGCTGTTAGAATCTGCTGCAAGTACAATGGGAGAGCTACTGTGCAGGAGACACTCCTCTGGAGCAGAATTTACTTCAGTGGGGCTTTGATGTTACTGAGTCTGCCTCTTGACTGTGTGGCTTTTGGATGTGTAGAGTTGTAATCTGATATGCTCTGAAGATATCCACCAAGTGCACTGGCTCTAGGGCCTCCAGGGTGGTGTAAAGTTAGCCATTCCCTGGGGCCACCCTGTAGGAGCTATTTGTATAGGGTTTGGAAGTACCCAGGTGAAGCAAGGCAGGCTGGTGCTATTGTTGGGTCTTGGGCCTTTTATTGATAGGTTTGGGGCATGCTGTCACCAGCTGCAACTTGTTTGAAATATTTTAGTAAAATCTGAAGCCTATGCCAGGACAGGCCATTTATATGGAAAAACTTCTGCAAACAGCTTGGGTGGGGCTGAAAATTGGATTGAGTGGGGTCTCATGAAGTCACCAGGACAGAGCAAACAGTGTGGGCCAAGCTGATAGACACTCTAATATGGCTGCCAGTCAGCCCTGCAGCAGCAGGGGTGGGGTGGGGGTGGGGGGAAAGGGAGAATCCCAGCACAGAAATAATGACCCCTGTGAGCACCCCTGTCTAGGAGAAAGCTACCCCCAATTTCCTGCCCCAATGCTGGACAATCCAACCCCTTTCCATATGTCCCTGGGTTTCCCAGAGCTACAGCCAGGCACCCAGCACTAGAGCTCAGATGAAGTGGCCCTTTAAAAGGAATACCTGGGCAGCCTCTGTATCATTCAGCCACAATAACCTCTGGTTTTTATAGAACTAAGTTATAAGGACTTCTCTTCCCAGTTCTACGACCTTGTTCCTCATGAGCAGACTCTACAGGGAAGATTTCCTTCTAGATTATGAAAAATAGCAAACATGGATGTTGGGACCAGTCCATCCCGTGCCTCAGCCCCTCCTACCAGTTTTAATGTGCCTTCTTTACTTCTCTAGTTTTAGGAGTTCCATTCAGGCAGTTTCGAATGATGGTTATTCTGTATTTTAGTTGTAATTCTGATGTGGTTTTGGGAGACAGGGAATCCCAGCATTTACCTATGCTGCCATCTTGGTTCTGTCATCTTCAGTCCTATTTTGAATAAGAATGGTGGAAGTGGACATCCTTGTCTTGTTCTTGATGTTAGAAGAAAAGCTTTCAGTTTTTTCACTAGTGAGTATGATTTAAGCCAAGGGTTTGTCATATACAGCCTATCTTATGTTGAGGTGCTTCTATATCTATTTTTTATTTAGTGTTTTAAACATAAAAAATGTATTTTATTAAAAGCTTTTGATAAAATATATGATTTTATTTTTTGTTTTGTTGATGTGGTATATTGCATTGATAGATTTATGTATGTTGAACCTACCCCTGTGCCCCTGGAACGAATCCTCTTGATTGGGATGTGTTGGGGTTTTTTATAAGTATTCGATTTGCTAGTTGGTTTTTGTTGTTGTTGTTAATCCTCATTGGAGAATATTTTTTTCCATTGCTTTTCAGAGAGAGTAGAAGGGAGTGAGGGAGGGGAGGATAGAGAGAGAGAAAGAGAGAGATATATCGACTGGTTGCCTCCCTCATATGCCCCAACCAGGACCAGGAATTGAACCTGCAACAGGCTGATGCTCTAATCACTTAGCTACACTGGGCAGGATTATTTGCTAGTATTTTGTTTAAGATTTTACATCTGTATTCATCCAACATATATTTGTAGTTTTCTTTTCCTTTTGTTATCCTTGCCAGGTTTTAGTGTCAGTGTTATGTTGGCCTCATAAAATGTGTCAGAAAGTATTGCCTCTTCTCAATTTTTTGGAAGAGTTTGATAAAAATAGGTATCTTTGAATGTTTGTTAGAATTCACTAATGAAGCCATCTGGTCTTGGGCTTTTACTTCTTGAGAGGTTTCTGATGTTGCAGAAGATCAGAGTAAAATCAAGCAACGCTTTTGAGAAAAGCAGTTACACAGTTTATTACGCACTCAGCAGAATAATGTCCCAAGTCTGAGCAAAGCAACATGCAGGGAGTTTCTCTTTTATATCTTTCTGGTATCTTTGTTCCTCAAATATGGATTATGCTTCTGGTCCTTTTGCAGGCTTTGCAAAAAAGGCCACAGGTGTTGGAGGTCTTGAGACCATATCTAAATGGTCTGGCCTGGCGCCAGCACTAATAACACCACCACCCCCAGGGCTGTATACTGTTCATAGTTTATGACCTCCGTATTAAGGTAACAGATCTTGCAAGACCAGTTTCTAGGAAAGAGGCAGTGACTTAATTATAGGTTATCAAGAATGTACAATAGGCTTGCTGGGACAGATTCAGATTGCTAGCTTCCCTCCCCCCCAAAAAATATCAGGGTTATATTGGAATTGGCCTTTTAGCCTTTCTACTGATGGTTGTTTAAATTTTCTCACTGGCAATTGATCTATTTAGATTTTCCAGTTCTTTGTTATTCAGACTAGAAAGATTATATAGTTCTAGGAAATTATCCAGTTCTTTAGCTTATTGAATTTGGTGGCAGATCGTTTTTCCCTTTGTATTTTGTGATATTTGTGGTAACATATTTTCATTTATGATTTTGTTCATTTGCATCTTTGGTCTTTTTTCCTTAGTGAATCTAGCCTAGGTTTTGTCAATTTTGTTAATCTTTTTAAAGGACCAGCTCTTCGTTGTATTCATTTTTTGTATAGTCTTTTTAACTTCAATTCATTCAAGTCATCTCTAGTTTTTATTATTTACTTTTTTCCTGACTTTTGGCTACTTCCCCCCCATTCTCTTTCAAGTCTTTTAAGATGTAATGTTAACTTGTTTACCTGAGATTTTTCTTTTTTCTTGAGGTAGGCTTGTAAGGATATAAACTTCACCTCCCCTGTGATCTGTTTGTCCTGGTTTCAGGGGATCAACTCTGAAATCCCAGTGCTGTCTTCTGCAGTCAGGTGACACTAGCAGTGCACTCATAGATATATGGGAGTGAGGTGAGCTGTGAGAACCTAACCAGCTCCTGCCAGGATTGGGGACCAGTGGACCTCTACATCATAAGCCTTGTACCTCCACCTGACCTTGGAATTAGTTGCGGAGTGCTCCCTTCATTCAGGAAAGATGTGTTTTTGTAGTACCAGTTCTCAGCTCTGCAGATAATGTGCTGTGCAACCCAACAAGGTGGGTGAGGGGACATTATATATAGGAGGCTAAGGGAAGGCAGACAGGCTTCATGGCTTTGTTTCTCTGGAATGTCGATTGCCCGACAATTGTGGTCATACCTTTGTGCTGCATCTCTGCCCATGCTGTAGGGCCAAGTGGTGGAGTCCTTCGACCGGCAGTTCCAGGAGCTGTATCTCACCTCGCAGGGTGTCAGCCTCAAGGGCATCCCCATGGAGAAGGATCCAGAGCCCGAGCCCATCGCGCTGCCCGCCTTGGTCCCCCTGGCGCCCTCTGGCACTGTGGCCAAGAAGCTCGCCAACCCTAAGTATGCGCTGGTCAAGGCTAAGAGCGCCGAGGAGATCGCCAAGGTCTCAGCTATAAGGGAGTTGCCAGCCACAATCTGATTTCTTCCCTCTGCTGCTAGGCTGAGCCCCGCAGTGAGCTTCAGGGAATAGGGCTGTGTCTATGGCTCTTCTCCCCTCTCACCTCCTGGCTTGCTTCACTTGCTCACCTTTAGGTGTTTCAGTATGTGGATCTCTTAGACATGTTTATTAATTGAAGAGGGGATCCTTTGTTGAATTATAGCTGTTCAAATTATTGAAACTTCAAGGGGAAAGACCAAGGGAGGAGGTGGGGATGAAGCAGACGAAGGCCACTAAAGATTAGAAATTCTCTTTCATTTAAAATTTGTTTTTCAAGTAAGAGTTTTCTGTGCCTGCTTTTCTCCTGAAAAGTTTTCATCTAAATAAGGAGGTAACTTGTGAAAAGAGTTTTTAGGAGTAAAATAGGCAGGTTTAGGGAGTTTTAGAAATAAAGAAGGTCCATGGGGAAGAACTGCAAAGCTGGGGGTCTGGGAGCTGCCAAAAGGCATACATTTACACACAGAGAAAAGAGATGCCACAGGATAAAGGGGGAGGAAGACAAGGGAAAGCCACAGGGAATAAAAAAACAAGAGGGAGAAAGAGGAAAACAGATTTTCATAGGGAATAGAGAATTCTACCACAGGAGGGGGAGAAAAAAAGGGGGATCCCACGAGGGGTTTGAGCTTTGAAGCTACTATAGTGACCAATCAGAGGGGCTATCAGGACACAAAGAACTGCAACCTTTATAAACCTTAGGAAAAAGAGACTTAGTGGGCTACCCCTTTGGAACCTCCTCCCCATGTGCCAGTCTGTGCTTGCTTCCCAATAAATTTCTACCTTTTGTCTATGGCTTCATTCTTTGAATCCACCTGGAAAGGGAAATCACCTATGCCCAGAAGAAAATCACATGTTTCAGTTTGATTTCCGTGTTTCACTTGTATATTTTAAGGAACAGGGATTATTTTGCTTTGCTTGCTTTATTTGAAATCCTAAAACCTAACACGGTTATTTGAAAATATTGAGAGTTAGAAAATGTTAGATCAACCAAGGGTTCGTTTAATTTTAATGACTTTTAGTCCTTGTACTAAATAGAATATATAAATGCTGTGAATCATCTTCAAAAACAAAACAAAAAGATTTCCTCTTTCTCTCTAATACCTAACTTTGGATTCCTTTCTTTCTTTACATATAAGACAACTATTCCATCAATAACAATAGAAATGCTCTTTACTCCTCCTGGCTGAAGGGAAGTGCCAGCCACACCTGATTTCTCCCCTCTATGGCCTGGACTGTTGTCTGTTGAATGTTTACTGTATTCTAGGCACCTTGCTAAAAACACTTCTCATACATGATTTCCTCTAACCTCACAAACACCTTTTATTGATAGACATACTTTTATTGTATGAATGAGGAGACTGAGGCAATGAACTTGACAAAAATAACACAGCTATGGCTAAGAGTTAGGTTCATAAACTCAGCTTTGAGGCAGATTTTATGTTGTGGGAACCCGTACCTGCCAAAAAAGGGAAGGTTTTACCCTTGGGTATAAAAATCTACATGCCCTTTAGAGAACTGCTTAGAGTATTTTGTCAAGGGGGTAAATGCCTGTCTACAAGCACATAAGCATCAGGGAGGGGGGCAATTATTCAATATTAAGACTTTCAATTATTAACTGCACTAATATCAGCCCCACTTTTGAGCCCCTCCTTTAATTTCCCAGCAGTCTCTGGGTTTGTGCTGAACTAGTCAGACTCTTCCCCAGAAGCATTTTCTGTGAGACTATGAGGGCGCAGCTTGCTCCTCTCTGCCCCCTTAGTTTATACTCTTCTATTCTGTCGCCTGGATGTAAACTAAAGAGGGATGAGTTCTTCACAAGTAAACAGACTGCAGTTGCTATACCTGGGGCAGATGCCTGCCTGAGTGTTGTATTAGAAGTGGACTTGCCATAGACCACGACATTTTGCAAGAAAGAAAAAATGAACTAAACTTTTGAAAATATTGTGAGATGAATCTACAAGGGCATTAAATACCTGACCAAACAATTCTTTTGCCCCTTTCCCTGAAATTTGACAAATAAAGTAGCAATCAAAGTAAGAGGGCCTAATGAACAACGAGAATTCATGCAGCTTAGGACATCATGCTTAATTGCCAGTTGGAACCAAATTAGGATTCAAACTGAAAATGATACCCAGCTCTTATTCCAGTTAAAACATTAAAAAAACAACAACAACAAAAACATCAACTTGCTCAGTCAGCTGAGGCATGGGAGGTTAGGGTTTGGGCTAAATGAAGGTGAAAGGCTGCAGTCCAGCAACAGCTCACTTCCACTTGGGGTGGGGGGGGGATTCTGAAAGGTAAGTCCCTCACCCTAACCACCACAGAATGAAAGGCATGCACTCTGAACAGACACAAAATTATGCTTTACTCTTCACTGTTTTTTTTATATACAATACAGAACATATTTCTAAAAATCATAAGACAGGAAGAGGGAAGGAATTGGCTCCATCACCAAAGTTAGTAGTTAATAGGGACTAGTAAATGACAAAGAACATTTAAAAAGAACATGATGTTATTTACAGGAAAGGATGGATAATGAGCAAAGGATAAGAAATTTCAGAACTAAATAGATATTCAAGGACTAATACATCAGAAATAAAAAGTTGGGGTAATAACCATAGCCACTACCACTACTAACGAGGCTCCATTAACCAGCCTCCCAGCAGCCTAGGACCCTCTTGCCCTCATCCAGATGTACCACAGTTTAATCCTCTCATCTGCTGATGAGCTACTTACAAATCATAGCTATTGTAAATTGCACTGCTGTGAACATAGGAGTGCAGATAGTCTTTCTGACTGGTGTTTTTGATTTCTTAGATCTATTCCTAACAGTTGGATCAGTGGGTCAAATGGGAGTTCCAAATTTAATGAAACTCCATACGGTTTTCCACAGAGGCTATAGCAGTCTGCATTCCCACCAGCAGTACACTAGGGTTCCCTTTTCTCCACACCTCACCAACACTTGTTTGTTGATTTATTGATGAAAATCATTTTGACAAGTGTGAGGTGATATCTTATTATTGTTTTTATTTGCATCTCTCAGGTAATTACTGACTTTGAGAATTTTTTTCATATACCTTTTAGCCTTCGATATGTCCACTTTGGAGAAGTGTTTATTTAGATCCTTTGCCCATTTTTAAAATTGGATTGTTTATCTTCATTTTGTTAAGTTGTATAAATTCCCTATAAATTTTGGAGATTAACCTCTTATCAAATGTATCATAGGCAAATATGTTCTTCCATGCAGTGAGTTCTCTTGTTATTTTGTTGATGATTTCTTTTGCTGTGCAGAAGCTTTTTATTTTGACATAGTCCCATTTGTTTTTTTGTTTTTTTGTTTTAATATCTTTATTGATTTCAGAGAGGAAGGGAGAGGGAAAGAAGATAGAAACACCAATTATGAGAGGGAATCATTGATTGGCTGCCTCCTGCACATCCCCTAAAGAGGATCAAGCCCGCAACCCAGGCATGTGCCCTTGACTGGAATCGAATCTGGGACCCTTCAGTCTGCAGGCTGATGCTCTGTCTACTGAGCCAATCCAGCCAGGGCCCATTTGTTTATTTTCTCTTTAGTTTCCTTTGTCCTAGGGGATGTATCAGTAAACATATTGCTAAGAGAGATGTCTGAGATTTTTCTGCCTGTTTTTTTCTAAGATTTTTATGGTGTCATGTCTTATATTTAAGTCTTTTATCCATTTTGAGTTTATTTTTGTGTATGGTGTAAGTTTGTAGTCTAGTTTCCTTTTTTTCTTTTTTCATGTATCTGTTCGGTTTTCACAACACCACTTATTAAAGAGACTGTCTTGACTCTATTTTAACCATTTGCCTCCTTTTTCAAATATTAATTGAGAATAATGGCTTGGGTCAATTTCTGGGTACTTTGTTTTGTTCCATTAGTCTATATGCCCATTCTTATGCCAGTACTGGCCTGTCTTCAGTATAGCGGCTTTGTAGTAAAACTTGATATCTGGTTTTGTAATTCTTTCAACTTTGTTCTACTTTCTCAAGATTGCTGTGGCTATTTGGGCTCTTTTTTTATTCCACATAAATTTTTGGAATATTTGTTCTAGGTCTGTGAAATATGCCATTGGTATTTTAATAGGGATTGTATTGAATCTGTGGATTGCTTTGGGTATTATGGAAATTTTCATGTTGATTTTATCAATCCATAAATATGATATGTTCTCCCACTTGTTTATGTCTTCCTCCATCTCTCTCTCTTTTTTTTTTAATGTACTGTAGTTTTTGGAATACAGGTATTTTACTGCTTTGGTTAAATTTATCCCTAAGTATCTTAACTTTTTGTTGCAATGGTTAATGGGATTACTTTTTAATTTCTCTTTATGAGAGTTCACTACTGGTGTATAAGAATGGTATGGATTTTTGGATATTAATTTTGTATCCTGCTAGGTTTCCAAGTTCATTTATTAAATCTAGTAGTTTTTTGATGAAGTCTTTACGGTTTTCTATGTACAGTATCATGTCATCTGCAGATAATGACAGTTTTACTTTCTCCTTTCCAATTCGGATGTCTTTTTTTTCTTTTTGTTGTCTGATTCCTATGGTGAGGACTTATAGTACTATATTGAACAAGAGTGGTGAAAGATGGCATTTTGTTTCTGTTGTTAAGGGAAATGGTTTTAGTTTGGCCCATTGAGTATGATGTAGGCTGTAGGTTTGTCATATATAACCTTTATTATGTTGAAGTATGATCCCTCTATTCCCACTTTGCTGAGAGTTTTTATAAAAAATGGGTGTTGGGTTTTGTTAGATGCTTTTTCCGCATCAATTGATATAACCATGTGATCTTTGTCTTGAAATCTGTTTATGTGCTATATCACATTTATTTATTTTTATTTAATAAATCTTTATTATTCACTTTATTACATTTGTTTCTCTTTTTACCTCTCCATAGCTTCCCTCCACCTGACTCCCATCCCTCCCTCTACTCTTACCTCCCCCTGCATTGTCCTCATCCATAGGTGTATGATTTTTGCCCAGTATCTCCCTGTAGCACCCCTTACATTTTCCCCCTGAGAATTGTCAGTCCACTCCCTTTCTATGCCTCTGATTCTATTATATTCACCAGTTTATTCTGTTTATCTGATTTTTAATTCACTTAATTTTTAGATTCACTTGTTGATAGATATGTATTTGTTGTTCATAATTTTTATCTTTACCTTTTCCTCCTCCTTCTTCTTAAAAAGTACCTTTCAGCACCTCATATAATACTGGTTTGGTGTTGATGAACTCCTTTAGCTTTTTCTTATCTGTGAAGTTCTTTATCTGCCCTTCAATTCTGAATGATAGCTTTGCTGGGTAGAGTAATCTTGGTTGTAGGTTCCTGTTATTCATCACTTTGTATATTTCTTGCCACTCCCATCTGGCCTGCATAGTTACTGTTGAGAAACCAGCTGACAATCATATGGATGCTTGTAGGTAATTAATTGTTTTTCTCTTGCTGCTTTTAATATTCTCTCTTTGTCTTTTGCTCTTGGTATTTTAATTATGATGTGTCTTGATGTGGTCCTCTTTGGATTCCTTTTATATGGGGTTCTGTGTGCTTCCTGGACTTGTAAGTCTATTTCTTTCACCAGGTGGGGGAAGTTTTCAGTCATTATTTCTTCAAATAGGTTTTCAATATCTTGCTCTTTCTCTTCTTCTGGCATCTCCATAATTCTGATGTTGGTACACTTAAAGTTGTCCCAGAGACTCCTTACACTATCTTCACATTTTTGAATTTTTTTTTCCTCTTGCTTTTCCAGTTGAGTGTTTTCTGCTTCTTTATATTTCAATTTTTTTTTACTAGATTCTTGCCTTCCTTTAGTCTGCTGTAAGGTCTCTATATAATATTTTTTATTTCAGTCAGTGCATGTTGAATTTCTAGTTGGTCCTTTTTCATCTCCTCTTGGATCTCGCTAAATTTATCCATCTTTTCTAGGATATTCTTGAAAAACCTTATAACTGTGGTTTTGAATTCTATATCCAGTCGTTTGTTTTCCTCCTTTTCTTTTGTTGGTGATCTGTTTCTTTGTCTCTGCATGTTCACTATGCCGGGAGAACGTCTGTGCTGGAATCAGCTTTATGATACAAGACTTACAAAACTGCAAAAGCCTCTCTGTTGAGCTTGGATGGGGTAGAGTCTCAGGGCTTACTGGATGGCCTTGGCTTCCAGTCAGCCCCACCCTATGCAGCCCCTGCGTCTCAAGTGTCTCTTGGTAATTGTTGCAGGCATTCTGTGCGCACATGCACATGTGCCTTTAAACCTCTGCCTTTCTGGTTCCCCTGTGCTCCGGGACCCGTATGAGTCTGGGTCCCCAGAGTCTCACCCAAAACTGGAGTTCAGTAGAGTTAGAAGTGGCGCAGTTTGGAGGCTCTGTCTCCCACCCACTAGAGAAAGCCAACAGTCCAATCAGCAGTTCATCTTCTGCACACAATGGCATGCGCACCCCCATACCTCTGCTCTTTTATGGCTCCCCTAAATTTTCATGCACTCCTCCCTTTTCACTGTCCAGACTCCCCCCATATGAGTCTTGCCTGAACCTGGGGTTCTGTGCCATAGGATAAGGGGTTCAGTGCAGTTGGAAGTCTCTGTCTCCCTCCCACCAGAGGAAGCCAGCCAGGCACTCCAGTGCCTGCTCTCTCCACGCCCGCAACTCCATACCTCAGCTTTTTGCAGCTCCTCCGAATCTCCGTGAGTCCCTCTCTTTCTTTCTAGTTATAGAATTTGCACTTAGCCAGCTTTCATGTGGTTTGGATGATGGCCATTCTGTCTTTTAGTTATAGTTTTGAAATTGTTGTACGAGGCAGCAGTTTAGGTGTTCACCTATGCCGCCATCTTGGTTTCTCCCTTTATCACATTTTTTGATTTGCTAATATTGTACCAGCCTTGCATCCCCGGAATAAATATCACTGGGTCCTGATATATGATCTTCTTAATGTATTGCTAAAATTTTGTTGAGGATTTTAACACCTATGTTCTTAATGTATTGCTAAAATTTTGTTGAGGATTTTAGCACCTGACTTACTAAAATTTTGTTGAGGATTTTAGCACCTATGTTCATCAGGGGTATTGACCTGTAGTTTTCTTTCTTTGTCATGGTTTTTTTGGGTTTTGGAATTAGGGAGTTTATAGAGTCTCCCTTTCTCTTGAATGTTTTAGAATAGTTTGAAGAGAGTATGTGTTAACTCTTCTTTGACTATTTGGTAAATCTCCCCTGTGAATTCGTCTCAATCAGGTTTTTGTTTGCTGGGAGTTATTATTTATTTATTTATTTATTTATTTATTTATTTATTTATTTATCTATTTTTATTACTGCTTCAATTTCATCAATAGTTATAAGCTTATTCAGGTTTTCTGATTCTTTCTGATTGACTTTTGGAAGATAGTGTATTTCTAGGAATATATTCATTTCATCCACCTTTGCCCCATTTGTTGAATAAAATCATTCATAGTATTTTTTATAATCATTTGTATTTCTGTAGGGTCAGTTGTTACTTTACCTATTTTGTTTTTGATTTTGTTTATTTAGGTCCTCTCTCTTGGTTTCCTGGTGAATCTGGTACAAGATTTATCAATCTTTTTTATCTTTCCAAAGAACCAGCTTTTGGTTTTATTGACCTTGTGTATTATTTATTTATCTTTATGTCATTTATTTCTGCTCTGATCTTTATTACTTATTTCCTTCTACTTATTCTAGGCTTTTCTTGCTGTTCTCTTTCTAATTCTTAGAGTTGCAGTGTTATATATCTTATTACTAGTTTTTCTTATTTTTTGAGGTAGGCCTGTAGGGTTATGAATTTCCCTCTCAGGACTGTTTTCATTGTGTCCCACAGACTTTGGATTGTTGTTTGTTCCTTTCCATTTCTTCTCAGGATTTTTTTTATTTCTTTTTTGATCTCTTTGGTAACCCATTCATTGTTTAATAGCATACTATTTAGCCTCCATGTGTCTGACTGTTTTTGAGTGTTTTTATTGTAGAGTTCTAATTCGATGCCATTGTGATCAGAGAAGATGCTTGATATGATTTCAATATTCTTGAATTTGTAGAGACTTAGCTTGTGTCTTAACATGTGTCTTTTCTTTGAAAATGTCCAGTGTGCACTTGAAAAGAATGTATGTTCCATATCTTTGGGGTGGAATGTTCTGAAGATGTCAATTAGTTTCATCTGTTTTAGAGTACCATTTAGTGTTTCTGTTTCCTTCTTATATTTTTGTTTAGAAGATTTATTCAGTGATGTCAGTGGAGTGTTAAAGCCTTATACTATGACTGTATTGCTGTCAATTTCTCCCTTGATATCCTCCAGAAGTATTTTTATATATGTAGATGCTTCTGTATTGGGTGCATATATGTTTACCAGAGTTATAGCCTCTTGCCTCTTGTTGTATAAATCTCTTTAGTATTATGAAGTGGCCTTCCTTATCTCCTTTTATGACCTTTACTTTGAGGTCTATTTTGTCAGATATAAGTATTACTACCCCAGCACTGGTTTCCATTTCCATTTGCCTAAAATTTTTCCCCCCATTTCTTCACTTTCAGTCTGTGTGAGGGCTTTGTTCTGAGGTGAGTCTCTTGTAGACAGCATGTATATATATATCATCTTATCCACTCAGCTACACTGTGTCTTTTGATTGGAGCATTTAAGCTATTTATGATTAAGGTTATTATTGATAGGTACTTGTTTGTTGCCATTTTTATTCTTTATGCCTGTGTTCCTTCTTCTTTTCTATTTCTTCTTTTTATAACAGTCCCTTTAGCATTTCTTGCATTGCTGACTTGGTGGTAATAAACTCCCTTAGCCTTTTTTTTTTGTCTGTAAAACTCCTGATTTCATTTTGAATGATAGAATGCTGGATAGAATATTCTTGGATTCTTACATTTTCTTCTGACCCGATGTGTTTTTATTGAGAAATCAGTTAATAGTCTAATGGGAGATCCCTTGTAGGTAACTTTCTGTCTCTCTTGCAGCCTTTAAGATTATTTTTGCCTTTTACATTTGCCAATTTAATGATGATGTGTCTTGGTGTGGTTCTTTTGGGATTCATCTTAATTGGGACTTTCTGTGCTTCTTGATCTTGTGTGACTTTTTTCTTCCCCAAGTCTGGTAAGTTTTCTGTCATAATTTCTTCAAACATGTTTTCTATTCTTTATTCAGCTTTCTCTCCTTCTCACAGTGCTATTATGTGGATCTTGTTTCATTTTATGTTGTCCCAAAGCTCTCTTAGACTCTCCTTCTACTGTTTATTTTTTTTCCCCCTGTTGCTTCACAGTTTAGGTATTTTTCTTCCTTATCTTCTAACTTGCTGATTCGATCCTCATCTTCTTCTAGTATACTGCTGAAACCTTCCATTGTGTTTTTTTTGTAGCTATGTAATTTTTCATTTCCTCTTGATTCTTATTCATGTTGATGTATTTCTCATTCAGTTTATAATTCTCATTGAGTTGCATATAATTCTCATTTAAGTGTTTGAGCATTTTTATAACTATTATTCTGAATTCTTTGTCTGCTAAATTACTTGCCTCCATTTCATTTATAGTTCCTTTTCTGGTGGTTTCTCCTTTTCTTTCCTTTGAGGATTGTTATTTTGTCTACATTTTATGCTGTCCCATTGTATTTGTTTCTATGTCTTAGATCAGACTGCTATGCCACCCAGATTTTTTTAGGGTGGTCCTATATAGTAGGTGTTTTGTGGGACCCAGTGGTGCGGTATCTCAGATCTTCTGAGCTGGGTGTTCTAGGAAAGCCCCTTACTTCAGTGATTAGTGTTCTCTTGCATCTTGAATGATTGTCCCATTTGTGGGTGGAGTCTCCTCACAGATTGTCTGACTATGTGACTACTCCAACCTTGTCATCCAAGTGGTTGTGGATGTGCTTAGGATTCTGGCACTTGTGGCAAGTATTGCCTGAGTTCTTACTAGCATGTTACTCACTGTGGGGGTCCCGGAGCCTGTGACTGGGATGGCATGACTCTGGCCAGGGTGGTGTGCACTCTGTGGCTCACTGCAGGAGTCCCAGATCTTGTGTCCAGGATGGTGGAGGTCCAGGAATCCACGGCTGAGGTGGCATAACTCTGCCTATGGTGGTGTATATTCTGCAGCTCACTGCGAGGTCCACAGTGGTATTCAAAGTCAGTCTGGGTGGTGGTAAGGCTGGACTCCCAGCTGCAGCTGCCTTCCTCATCAAAACATCATAGTTTCCATGCCAGAGCCATGCCACCTGGGGGATGCTTGTGGTGGAAGCAGGGGCTTCCTGTTCAGGAGAGCCTGATCCACCAACCCCTGAAACTCCTGCAAGATCTGTCTCACACACACACACACACACACACACACACACACCACATCTCCACACTCCCTTCGCACTCTTACTCACTCACACTCTCTCCCTCACTCTCATCCTGCTGGCTACCATGTTTCTCCCTGCCCACTTTCGCCATTCTTATTCTACATAGTACTGCAAACCCTAGCCACAGTGATCAAATAACAAGAAAAAAAAAAAAGACTTCCAAATTGGAAAGGAGGAAGTAAAACTGTCATTATTTGTAGATGACACGATATTGTACATAGAAAACCCTAAAGACTCCACCAGGAAACCACTAGACTTAATAAATGAATTTGGCAGTGTAACAGGATACAAATTTAACACCCAGAAGTCAATGGCATTTTTCTATACCAATAATGAATTCTCAGAAAGAGAAACCATAAAAATAATCCCAGTTACCATTGCAACAAAAAAAAAATTAATATACTTAGAAATAAACATAACCAAGGAGGTAAAAGACTTGTACTCCATTGATTTTTAGAAAGAGTCAAGGGAGGGAGAAAGACAGAAAAAAACACTGATGTAAGAGAGACAAATCAATTGGTTGCCTCCTGCAGGCACCCAGATCAGGACAGGGATCGAGCCTGAAATGGAGGTACATGCCCTTGACTGGAATCAAACCCAGGACTTTCAGTCTGCAGGCCAACGCTCTAATCACTGATCCAAACTGTCCAGAACTATTCACTCAGCTGGTGATGGGCATCTGGTTTTCTTCCATATCTTGGCTATTGTAAACACAGCAATGAAGATAAAATTGTATTTATACTTTTAAATTATTATTTGGGCTTCTTTAAATAAATACTCAGAAGTGGATTTTTGAGGGTCAAAGGGCAGTTCTATTTTACATTTTTTGAGGAACATTCATACTGTTTTCTGTAGTGGCTGCACCAATCTGGATTTCCAACAATGCACAAGAGTTCCTTTTTTTTCCATATTCTTGCTAACACTTGTTGTTTTTTGATTTATTGATGAAAGCCATTCTAAAAGGTGTGAGGTGATATCTCATTGTGGTTTTGATTTGCTTTTCTCTGATGGTTAATAACACTAAGCATCTTTTAATGTGTCTGTTGGCCATCTGTATGTCTTCTTTGAAGAAATGTCTATTCAGGTTCTCTGCCAAATTTTAAGACTTGTTTGTTTATTTGATATTGAATTGAGTTATTTATAAATTTTGGATATTAACCCGTATCAGATATATCATTGGCAAATATGTTGTCCCATTCAGTAGGTTGTCTTTTTGTTTTGTTAATAGTTTCCTTTGCTATGTGAAAACTTTTTAGTTTTTTTGTAGTCCCATTTGTTTATTTTCTCCTTTTGTTTCCCTTACTCAGGAAGATATATCAGAAAAGATGTTGCTAAGAGAAATGTTAGAAATTTTATTGCCCATTTTTTAAGGAGTTTTATGATTTTGAGCTTCACATTTAAAATTTTAATCCATTTTGAGATTATTTTTGTGTATGATGTAAGAAAGTGGACTCTTTTTATTTTTTCCCATGTATCTGTCCAATTTTCTTAACACCATTAATTGAATAAGCTGTATTTACTCTTTTATATGTTCTTGCCACCTTTGTCAAGTATTAATTGACCCTACAGGCATGGGTTTATTCTAGGTTCTCTATTCTGTGCATTGATCTATATTTCCATTTTTATGCCAATATCAAGCTATTTTGATTACTATGGCCTTGTTGTCTAATATGATACCAAGATAGCATGATAGCATTAACTTTGTTCTTTTCTTTCACTATTAGTGTGGCTTTTTGGAGTCTTTTGTAGTTCCATATAATTTTTTAGGTTGTTTATTTTAGTTCTGTGATAAATAACATTGGTATTTTTTGACAGAAATTGTCTCAAATCTATATGGGTTGAATGGACATTTGAATGATGGTAATTCTTCCTACCCATGAGCACAGTATATGGTGCCATTTATTTGTATTTTCTCCAAGTTCTTTCTTTAATGTCTTATAATTTTTTCCAATACAGGTCTTCTACCTATTTGGTTAAATTGATTCCTAAGTATTTTATTCTTTTTTATGCAATTAAAATAGGATTATTTACTTTTCTCTTTTGATTATTTGTTATTAGTGGGTAGAAATGAGTCAGATTTCTGTATATTAATTTTGTATTCTGCTACTTTAGTGAATTCACTTATAAGTTCTAATAATTGTTTGTGTGGAGACCTTAGTGTTTTTTTATATACAGTATCTGCAAATAATGACTGTTTTGCTTCTTCCTTTTCAATTTTGATGCCTTTTGTTTCTTTTTTTTTTGCCTTATTGATGTGGCTAGGACTTACAATACTCTGATAAAAGTTATGAAGATGGATAATCTTCTCTTGTTCTTGATCTTAAGGAAATTTTTTTTAGCTTTTCTGTATTGGGATGATATTAGCTATGGGTTTATTATTTACTAGAGGCCTGGCCAAAACCGATTTGGCTCAGTGGATAGAGCATCAGCCTGCGCACCACAAGGTTTCAGGTTCGATTGAGGAAAAGGGTATGTATCCTGGTTGCAGGCACATCCCCAGTAGGGGGCATGCAGGAGGCTGCTGATTAATGTCTCTCTCTCATTGATGTTTCTAACTCTCTATTCCTCTCCTTTCCTCTCTGTAAAAAATCAATGAAATATATTTTAAATACTAGAGGCCTGGTGCATGAAATTAATGCACTTGAGGGGGAGTCTCTCAGGCTGGCCTGTGCCCTCTCACAGTCCAGGAGCCCACAAGGAGTGGGCCTAAGCCATCAGTCAGACAGCCTTAGTGTTGCTAAGGAGGTGGGAGAGGCTTCTGCCAGCAACATTTTGAAGGCATTATTTCTTTGTTAAATGTTTAGTAGAATTCAGTTTTGAAGCTCTCCAGCCATTAGCCTGGCTTCTGGCTGAGTGGCACTCCTCCTGTGGGAGTGCATTGACTATCAGGGGGCAGCTCCTGAATTGAGCATCTGCCCCCTGGTGGTCAGTGCACATCATAGCAACTGGTCATTCTGCCATTTATTAGATTTGCATATTAACTTTTTATTATATAGGACTAAAGGGCCTGTGCACAGATTTGTGCACCGGTGGGGTCCCTCACTCTGGCCTGTGCCCTCTCACAATTTGGGATCCCTCAGGGGATGTCAGATAGCCAAATTTTAGCCTGATCCCCACAGGCCTGATTCAGATAGGAGGGAGCCCAATTCAGTGTGTTGAGCATCTGTCCTCCAGTGGTCAGTGCATGTCATAGTGACCAATCAACTGGTCATTCAGTCACCTAGGCTTATATATAGATGGCCTTTATTATGTTGACATATTTCTTTTATTTTTACTTTGCTGAGAGTTTTTCATAAGTAAGTGCTATATTTCGTCAAAAGATTTCTTTGAGGTGATGAATTGTAGAATTGTACATCTGATCTATATAATTTTATAAATGTCACTCCAATCCTATATAATAAAAGGCCAGGGACCATAAGCATAACAACCAGAATGACCACTTGACCAGTCACCATGGGGTGCATTGACTACCTCTCAGTCTCTGCCCCTCCTGTCCCCCAGCCCATAAGCAGCTACTCACAGTAGCAGCAGATCAGCTCACAGTTTGTGGCGGTGGGTGAGCAAGTGGGGCAGCTCGTGGCAGTGGGCAGGTGGGGTAGCAAGTGGGCGGGGTGGGTCACGGCTTACGGTGGTGAGCAGTGGGCAAGGCAGCGAGTGGTGGTAAGCAATGGCAAGCTAGCATTCATGATTTCATGTGCTGGGCCTCTAGTAAATTCAATAAAAAGCAAAAATGCTACTTCTATATCTATTTATATGTTCAGATAGCTTTTTAAAAAAATGTTTTTTTTATTGATTTCAGAGAGGAAGGGAGAAGGAGATTGAAACATCAATGATGAGAGAGAACCATTGATTAGCTGCCTCCAGCATGCTCCCTGCCAGAGATGGAGCTAACAACCCGGGCATGTGCCCTTGACTGAAATTGAACCCAGGACCCTTCAGTCTGCAGGCTGATGCTCTATCCACTGAGCCAAACCAGGTAGGGCTGCTCAGATAGTTTTTATTCTTCATTTTTGTTATGGAGTGTAACACATTAAGAATTGAGACAACCTTGTATTCCAGAAATCAATCCCACTTTATCACTGTGCATGGCTTTTTTAATCTATTACTACATTTGATTGTTAAAGATTTTTGCATTTATGTGCATCAATTACACTGAATGGCCAGGTTATTCTAATCTCTGAATGTATACTGGCCACTCAGTATATATATATATATCTTGCCGCCCCACCTGCCTGCCACCACGAGCTGCCCCACCTGCCCACCCACTGCCATGAACTGTGAGTTGCTCTGCCACTACTGTGAGCCACTGCTTATGGGCTGAGGGGCCAGAGGGGGAGGGACTGAGAGGTGGTCAATGCACCCCATGGTGACTGGTCAAGTGGTCATTCTGGTTGTTATGCTTATGGTCCCTGGCCTTTTATTATATAGGATTGGAGTGACATTGGTTGATACAATTATATAGGTCAGATGTACAATTCTATAATTCATCATCTCAAAAAAATCTTTTGATGATTTGTTTCCATGAGTTATATTTCTCAATATACATACAGTGGTACCTCGAGATACGAGTGCCCTAACATATGAGATTTTTGAGATACGAGCCATTGAGCGAGTGATTTTTGCTTTGAAATACGAGCAACATTTACGAGCAACAAATACGAGATAGGAGTAATTGTGCGGATCGGCTGGCTGCACACGATCCACCAGTTTACCGCGATTTGAGCGTCTCATAGTTTCCCATGCCTCAAGGTTATGGAACGAATTAAACTCGTATCTCGAGGTATCACTGTATTAGAGGACTGGTGCATGAATTTGTGCATGGGTGGGGTCCAGCCAGCCTGGCCAGAGGGAGGGGACATGGACAGTTGGCTGGTCTGCCTGCTGGTAAAACTCCTGGTAAAGGGAACAATTTGCATATTAGCCTTTTATTATATAGGATATACACTGAGTGGCCAGATTATTATGCGTTCAGAGATCATAATAATATAGCCACTCAATATACATTGGCATAATTTCCCCCCATTTTATGGTATATTTCTCTGATATTGCTGTTAATGTAATGTTGACCTTGTAGAGTGAAGTTGGAAGCATTTCTTCCTTTTTATTTTTTGGATTAGTTTGAAGATAGGCATTATTTCTTCTTTAAATGTTTGGTAGAATTCAGTTTTGAAGCTATCACATTCTAAACTTGGGTTTGCTGGAAGTTTTTAAAATTATTGCTTCAATTTCATTGCTAGTAATATTTCTATTCCGATTTTCTATTTTTTAAAAATATACTTTATTGACTTTTTAAAGAGAGGAAGGGAGAGAGATAGAGAGTTAGAAACATTCATGTGAGAGAAACATCGATCAGCTGCCTCCTGCACAACCCCTACTGGGGATGTGCCCGCAACCAAGGTACATGCCCTTTCAGTTCGCAGGCTGATGCTCTATCCACTGAGCCAAACTGGTTTTGGCCCGATTTTCTATTTCTTTCTAATTAATTCTTGAGAGATTTTATGTTTCTAGATATTTATTCATTATTTTCTGTGTTGTCCAATTTGTTGGCAAATAATTGTGCATAGTACTTTTAAATGATCCTTTGTATTTCTGCAGCATCAATTGTAATTCCTCCTCTTTTTAATTTTATTTTTGGGGGTTCTCTCCTTTTTTCTTAATGAGTTTGGTTTAAGGTTTGTAAATTTTGTTTTTCTCTTCTAAGAACTCGCTCTTAATTTTAATGATTTTTCTATTATTTTCATTTTAGTTATTTATATATTTATTGTACTTTGGCTTTAAATATAAAGTTGTTTGTTTTGGTTTGTTTGTTTGTTTGTTTGTTTGTTTCTTGAGGTAGACCTTTATGTGTATTAACTTCCATCTTAGAATTTTCTTTGCTGTATCCCATAAATTTTGGGAAATTGTTTTTTTTTCTTTTTTTTTAAATTAAATCTTTATTATTGAGATTATTACATTTGTTTCTCTTTTTTCCCCTATATAGCTCCCCTCCACCCAGCTCCCACCCCTCCCTCTGCCCTTAGCTCCCTCCCATTGAGCTCATCCATAGGTGTATGATTTTTGTCCAGTCTCTCCCTGTACACCCCTCACCCCTTTCCCCCTGAGAGTTATCAGTCCACTCCCTTTCTGTGCTTCTGATTCTATAATATTCACCAGTTTATTCTGTTCATCAAATTTTTAATTCACTTAATTTTTAGATTCACTTGTTGATAGATATGTATTTGTTGTTTATAATTTTTTGGTTTTTACCTTTTTCTTCTTCCTCTTCTAAAAGAGTACCTTTTAGCATTTCATATAATACTGGTTTGGAGTTGATGAACTCCTTTAGCTTTTTCTTATCTGTGAAGCTCTTTATCTGCCCTTCAATTCTGAATGATAGCTTTGCTGGATAGATTATTCTTGGTTGTAGGTTCTTGCTATTCATCACGTTGAATATTTCTTGCCACTCCCATCTGGCCTGCATCGTTTCTGTTGAGAAATCAGCTGACAGTCGTATGGGTGCTCCCTTGTAGGTAATACACTGTTTTTCTCTT
This sequence comes from Lasiurus cinereus, assembly GCA_011751065.1. Classification (NCBI taxonomy): domain Eukaryota; kingdom Metazoa; phylum Chordata; class Mammalia; order Chiroptera; family Vespertilionidae; genus Lasiurus; species Lasiurus cinereus. The sequence continues at coordinate 71,732,712 of JAAGEH010000307.1, forward strand.
GCTGCTTTTAATATTCTCTCTCTGTCTTTTGCTCTTGGTATTTTAATTATGATGTGTCTTGATGTGGTCCTCTTTGGATTCCTTTTATATGGGGTTCTGTGTGCTTCCTGGACTTGTAAGTCTATTTCTTTTACCAGATGTGGGAAGTTTTCAGTCATTATTTCTTTAAATAGGTTTTCAGTATCTTGCTCTCTCTCTTCTTCTGGTACCCCCACAATTCTGATGTTGGTACGCTTGAAGCTGTCCCAGAGGCTCCTTACATTATCTTCACATTTTTTGGATTCTTTTTTCTTCTTGCTTTTCCAGTTAAGTGTTTTCTGCTTCTTTATATTTCAAATTTTTGACTTGATTCTTGCCTTCCTCTAGTCTGCTGTTAGGACTCTGTATAATATTTTTTATTTCAGTCAGTGTATGTTTAATTTCTAGTTGGTCCTTTATCATCTTTAGGTGGACCTTTTCCATCTCTTGTTGGCTCTTTTGCATCTCTAGTTGGTCCTTTTTCATCTCCTCTTGGCTCTTGCTAAATTTATCCAACTTTTCTAGCATATTCTTGAAAAACCTTATAAGCGTGGTTTTGAACTCTATATCCAGTCATTTTTTTCCCTCCATTTCTTTTGTTTGTGATCCCTTCCCTTGTCTCAACATTTTCACTATGTCGGGGAAACTTCTGTGTTGAATTCAGCCTTATGATACCAGACTTGCAAAACCAAAGAAGCCTCTGTTGAGCATGGGATGGGTGGAGTCTCAGGGCTTAAGGGACCGCCTTGCCTTCCAGTCGGCCCCGCCCTCCACGGCCCCTGAGTCTCACGTGACTGAGTAATCACTGGAGCGGTCCTTATGTGCGCTCGCCCACAGTGCCTCTAGACTGCTGCCTTTCCAGCTCCCCTGCGCACCAGGACCACACGAGTCTAGGTCCCCAGGGTTTCGCCCAAAACAGGGGATTAGTGGAGTCAGAAGTGGCACAGTTGGGAGGGTCTGTCTCCCGCCCACTCGCGAAAGCCAGCGGCACAATGTGTGACCAGACCTCTGATCTTCTGCAACTCCCCTAAATTTCCGTGCACCTCTCCCTTTTCACAGTCCAAACTCCCCCAGTATGAGTTTCGGCTGGATCTGGGGTTTAGTGTTGTAAGATAAGGAGTTCAATGCCGTTGGGAGTCTCCGTTTCCCTCCTGCCAGAGAAAGCCAGCCAGGTACTCTGGCACCCGCTCTCTCCGCGTGCGCATCTCCGTACCTCGGCTTTTTGCAGCTTCTCTGGGTTTCTGTGAGCCCCTCTCTTTCCTTCTAGCTGTAGAACTTACACTCAGCCAGCTTTCCTGTGGTTCTGGATGATGTCCGTTCTGTCTTTTAGTTGTAGTTTTGAAATTGTTGTGCGAGGCAGCAGTGTAGGTGTTTACCTATGCTGCCATCTTGGATTCTCTGTTGGGAAATTGTATTTTTGCTTTTATTTGTCTTAAGATAATTTTGTTTTTTCTGTTTTATTTCTTTTATTATTTATTGGTTGTTTGGTGGCATTTTGTTTAGTCTTCATGTGTTTGCATTTTTTCCAGTTTTACTTTTATAGTTGATTTCTAGTTTCACACCATTGTCAGAAAAAAATGCACTACATGATTTCTAGCTTCTTTAATTTGAGACTTTTAGTGGCTTAATATGGGATAAGTTTTAGAGAATATTTTATGTGTACCTACAAAGTATGTACTATTATGCTGCATATTTTGGACAAAACATTTTATTAATGTCCATTAAATCAATCAGATATGATGTGACATTTAAATCTCTTGTTTCCTCATTAATTTTCTCTATGGATAATCTGCCTACTAACATTAATGATGTATTAAAGTCCCCTACTATTACTGTCCTATTGTTGATCTCTTTACTTATGTCCATTAATATTTGCCTTATAGACTTAGTCACTCTTAAGTTATGTGCATAGATATTTATGATTGTTAAATTCTCTTCTTTAATTGACCCCTTTATAATTATGTAATGTCCTTTTTTGTCTATTTTTATAGATTAGCTTTAAAATCTATTTTTTCTGATAAGTGTTGCTACCCCTGCTTTCTTTTTATTTTATTTGCATGGAATACAGTGGTACCTCGAGATACGAGTGCCCTAACATACGAGATTTTTGAGATATGAGACGTCGACCGAGCGATTTTTGCTTTGACATACGAGCAACATTTGAGATAGGAGTAATCGCGAGGACCAGCTGGCTGCACAAGACCCACCAGTTTACCGCAACTCGAGCATCTCATAGTTTCCCACACCTCAAGGTTATGGAACGAATTAAACTTGTATCTTGAGGTACCACTGTATATTTTTTTCATTATTTCACTTTCAGTTTTTGTGTGTCCTTCGATCTGACATCTTTTGTGGGATATATATATACTTTCAGCTACTTGTGTTTTGATTGGAGAATTTCATCCCTTATATTTAAAATAATTTTAACAGGTGTGTATTTATTGCCATTTTTGTAGTTTTCTGTTTTTTTTCCCTTCTCTTATCTGTTTCCTTTTGGTTTGCTGTTTGTTTTTTTTTAATGATTTGTTTGGGTTCTTTTCTCATTTTTGGGATACTTTTTGTCTTTTTTTTGTAGTTATCATGACATTTATAAATGCATATATATCTACAGCAGTCTACTTTTTGTTTTTGATATCATATTTTATATATATTTTGTTTTGTGTACCCTTGTTTATTGTAGTAACAATTTTGTTTCTTTTGTATTTTTCTTTCATATTAGCTCTTTAAGTAGCTGATTTACTATGTTAATTCTACATTGCCTTTACCTGTGAGATTTTTTTCTGTATTTTCATATTTCTCAATATAACATACTTTTCTGCATAAAGACCCTTCAGTATTTCCTGTAAATCCAGTTTAATGATTTAGCAAACTCTTTAGCTCCCTTTCAATTCTGAATGATGACCTTACTGGGTATCATATTCTAGGTAGTAGGTTTTTTTTCTTTCAGCAATTTAAATATTTCCTGCCACTCTCTGATTACCTATAAAGATGGTGAAAAATCAGCTGATAGCCTTATGGGGTTCCTCTATGTGAGTAATTCTTTTTTTGTTATTGTTTTCAAAATTGTATCCTTATTCTTTATTTTTGGTATTTTAATTGCAATATATCTTGGTGTTCCCTCTCATTTAAAACTTTGGGTTTCACCCTGACCGGTTTGGCTCAGTGGATAGACCGTTGGCCTGAGGACTGAAAGGTCCCAGGTTCGATTCCTGTAAAGGGCATGTACCTTGGTTGCAGACATGTCCCCAGAGGGGGTGTTTAAGAGGCAGCTGATAGATGTTTCTAACTATCCCTCTCCCTTCTTCTCTGTAAAAAATCAATAAAATATATATTTTTAAAACTTTGGGTTCCTCTCATTTAAAGCTCTTTATGCTTACTGGACTTGAATGTCTATTTCCTTTTCTGTCATTATATTTAAAAGTATACTTCCCCCCCCCCCCACTTCTCTCTCTTCTCTTTTTTAAGGTCCTTATAATGTAAATGTTATTGTGCTAGGTTCCTTAAACTATCCTCATTTTTTTTAATGAATTTTTTATTTTTGTTGTTCTGATTGGCTGATTTCCACTAACCTGCCTTCCAAGTCACCAAACTACTGTCAATTCTTTCTAGTGTGTTTTTCATTTCAATTATCAATCATCTGATTGGCTATTATATTTTTTCTTTGTTGAGGTTTTCTCTGATTTCCTCTACTCTCAACTTTGTTGAGCATTTTTATGACTATTTGAATTATCTAAGAAATTACTTATCTCCATTTTATAAGTGTTTGGTTCTGTGTGTGTCGTGTTATTTTGTTTGTTTGTTTGTTTGTTAATTTTCATCAAGGATATTTTTCCACTGATTTTTAGGGAGAAGGAAAGACAGAGAGAAACATTGATGTGAGAGAAGCACATTGATTGGTTGCCTCCTGCATGAGCCCCAACCAGGGCCAGGGCCTGAGGTGCCTGCAACCAAGGTATGTGGCCCTGACTGGAATGAAACCTGGACCCTTTGGTCCACAGGCTGACATTCTATTCACTGAGCCAAACTTGCTAGGGCATTGTGCGTGTTTTTATTTTGTTATTGTTGTTTCTCCAGTTGGGGCATATTTTCCTGTCTACTCATTTTGTTTGACTTTCTTTCTGTGTTTATTCCTCTGAGTTAAATAAAATAGCTATTTCTCCCAATATTGAAAAAGTATTATTTTGTAGTAGTGGCCTCTGTGTAGACTGTGTGCTGGGTGGTATTGGCAGGCAAGTTGGAAATCAGAGTAGTGTGCACAGTGCCTAGGGTACCCCTCTCCAGTAGGAATACTACTATGTTTCAGGTAGGACAGCCTCAAGTACAGGTATGTTTGGTAGTTAGGGCAGGGCCGCCGGGTGTGTGGGCATTTCCATTCCCTGATGGTCCAGGATGGCCCGCTTTTTTTGGTGTGTGCCCCAGCACCCTGCTGCTTCCATTCTTAAGCTTGTTGCAGCTGCCTTGTTTACACACTGGTGATACCCATAGATTTAATTGTCTCCCGTGTGACTGGGGTCTGGGCTATACAGGGCAGTTCCACGAGCACCCATGCACTGTGGCACTTTGCTACTTCTTCTGAGTACAGATAGAGATGTGCTTGTGTGTATGTGTAAGGCATGCACTGTTATTTGTTGATTGCTGCTGGAGACTGGTCTGGACTGGGGAGTCTTGTGAGTATCTGTGCTGTAGTGCATGCTAGTTCTGCTTTTTCACCACCTGGGGCAGCACAGTGGGCGTGTGCAGCAGTGGCCTGGTGCACACATGCCTCTGTACACTGTTGGACACAGTGGTTTAAGCCCCATATGGGGTGGACATGTGCATCTGCTATGACACTCTTGTTATTGATGGAACTCTTTTCAAGAGGGGTAGCTGGGAATGCACTGTGGTGCCCTTGTAGGTTGGCTAGAGACCTGAAGAGAGAGACCCAAATCATGTTATCCAAGTGCAGGGAGAATGCTGCAAAGAATGGTGCTCACTAGGTCTTCTGCACTTAGTGGTTTCCCATAGATTCTAAAGAGCTCCAATGGCTACTCAATCTTCTCTATGCTTTCTCTCTCTCTTTTGTATGTGCATAAACTCTTCAGTTATCCTTCAGTTATCTCCCAGTAATAATTTTTCCAAATATAGATGTCCATTTGATGTGCTCATGGGAGGGGACAAACTCTACTTCCTCTTATGCCACCAACCTGACCCTGCCTCTGAGATGAAGTTGGTTGTTTTTTTTTAAAGCCGATTGGGAAATGTATCTGGCAACTATAGGCAAATGGGTTTGCTAATCGTCCCTGTCTTAGAGTAGCTTAACTTTTCTTCAAAGCTTCAGGCCACCTCAGCACAGAGGAAGAGCCTATCACATGGACAAGCAGAGAGTTCAAGTGTATAAAAATGGCCGCTGAACTTGTGTATTTAGTTTCTTTGTCAGCTTTACCAATTAGTTACTTCTGCCAAGGAGAAGTGAGTAAGGGGAAGAGAGGAGTTAAAGGCACTTTCCTGTTAGAGGATAATCCAACACTTACAAACGCTGGTACACTCGGATAAAGGTGTTTGCTTTTTTTTTTTTCAAGTTGGATAGAAGGGCTACTTTGTTCTGAAATATCAGACCTCAAATCCCCATTTACTCACTAAGCCTTCCAAGGAAGTCAAGAGAACCTTATGGCAAGGGAGAAAATGAAGGCCACAATCTTGTGGTACTTTGGGTCAATGATTGAGAGATACTTGTGGTGATGCTGTAATTAGGCGGTGGGAATGGCCTGTAGAGGAAGAAGCATTTGGTAAATGCTGCAGGTAAGTATATCCAGCATGGCTCCAGCATGCTTGTCCCTCTCAGTTCTTTAAAACTAGTAAAATTAATGGATGTTTTCATTTTGTATCTTTTGACCAAACACAAAATAAGCTTGAGATAAGTAATTATCAGTACCAATTAGTAATCACATAGCCTATGACAAAAAAAAATCTCTTCTTGACTCAGGCTCCTCTAAACATTCTTCTCATTTAGGCCTTGACCTTGGAACTTCCATGTCTATTTTCACCACCTAATTTTAGTCAGCTTAGTAAAAATCCCTACCCTTAATATATGACTAAATTCTTCATCCCCACACCAGGTATCTGATCAGGTTGACATGCCTTCTATAAGGATCGTGTCACGATAGTTTAGCCAGAATCTTCCACTTACCCCTGATGTTTCCTCTTATTAATTTCACATCTACTGACCCCTGCCCTGTTCCTTGGGTATAAAACCCCAATAGTCTATGCTATATTTGGAACTGAATCCAGCTGTATTGAAGTCTCTTTTCCTCTATTGCAATAGTCCTGAATAAAATCTGGTTACACAACTCTACTGAACAGTTCTGGTTTTCTTTGAATATCCCACTTCCAATATCAAGTAGGGTTATTAATATTAAAATAGCAGTTATCAAGCCCAAATGGGAGAATATTTTGCACTATATTCTAATCATAAAATATTTAATATTTACCTAATACTAGATGCTGCACAGCATTCAAAAATAAAAATACAATATTCCCTGACCTTAGGGACATTTGATGTATATAACCAAACGAGAAAATAAATGGACTAATATTTATTACAAATTATTTTGCATGGCAAATGTAAGAATAACTATAAGGCTTTAAAATATTTAAATTAAGATATTCATCTGCTTTATTTACCTTGCTGTATTATGGTGATGGAATAATATAAACAGGTAAAAAAATAGAGTTTGCTCCATCAATGACCTCATGGATTCTGAACTAGTTAATGGCAAGTGAGGAGGAGGCAAAAAAACAAAGTGGAGGATTTATAGAAACAAGAAAGCTAACCCAGCTTTGAAGCAAATACAATAGGATCTTCTATAAAACAAAAAAGCAGCTTCCTGGGACTTGATTCTTCCTCAAGTTCAGCAGAATCTGACTGGATATCAGGGACTAGTCCAGATAGGGCAAAGGTTGAAAGCACAAACATACTGGTTGGCTCTCAACTGACCAGGCCACTCCCCTATTAAATTACACCTTTCAGTGCATCTGCATGGCCTGATAAATAGCATGCCAGCTCCTTCACCTGGCTGGTAGAGTCCTCCAGGATAAGACTTACCTCTCTGGGCCTCTCTCCCCCAGTAAGTCAGTGTTCCCATGGCTGCTTCTCACTCTATTTCCTTATGGGAGCTCTCTTCCAGGAAAGCTCTGCTCTCATCTTTACACAGCTGACCTATTCATGGTCAATATCTCCCTGAACTCCTTTCCAGATGGCCAGGGATATATCTTTTTTTATTGAGCCTACTATATTACAATGACCTGTTTTATAACTGGTTCCTTTATGACACTGTGAATTACTGGGGGCAGTAGTTACATCTCACTCATTTTAAAAAACCCGCGTACTTAGCATAGTCGACTAGTGAAAGTTTGTGAGAGAAAATAAAATTCCTTAAAGCAGGGACTAAGGATCATGGGACTATTTTGTAGTGGTGGAGTGCCTGTGTGAGGTTTAAAGCAAGAATTTCCAATATACTAATGGAAACAAGCCTGGTAATCTCCTTCTAACCTGGTTGTTGGAAAAAGTAAATGAAATCAGACATATAAAGCACTGGATCAGCTTAAGCAAGCTGAGTTCTTTCCTCATCCCCTCTACATGTGCCTCTACTCTGAATACCATGCCCAATACAGTGACAATAAACAAAACCTGTTTCCTCAAGACGTGTTTAATTGCAAGAACAGAGGTAAAACCAACTCTTGATAAAAATCAAACTACTGTTTTATGTTGGAAGAGCCCGCTGCTTTCTTTTTTTTCTTTTAGTGACAGCATTTCTGGATTTCTTCCGCGAGCCACAAGCAGTGCAGGATGCGTTTCTTTTCAGCAGCCAGCTCCACTTCAGAAATCTGGCCCAAGAGTTTCTGGACAAATATAGTCTGATCTTTCAGAAAAATATTCTTATTATCTCCTACATTTGGCACATTCTCCAGGGACCCAGATTTGAAATGGAAGCTTAAATGTCGGTTTCGTTTTAGACCAGGCCCTTTCTCCTCAATCCATATCAGCGGACTGCCAAAACAAAAGAAACATGATGTTAGAAGAGTTCACAGGAGCACCAGTGAATGCCTGCTGCCTCCTGGAACAGGCCACTTCCCTGCAGCTGCTGCTCCCTGTGGTGGCTAAGGTGGCAACCCAACCTCCACCAGCCTCCCAAAGGTCATGGATAATCATTTCCAACTTTAGTGCCAAAGAGTCCTTTAATTTTGCAACAGACAGGGGAATTCATGCAATGCTTTTTGTGAACACCACTTTGTTATTCAGAGTTTTTACTCTGAGTCTTATAGGTCCCTCTAGGGGAGACAGATAGGAACTACAGGCAATCCAGGAACCACCTGAGATTTTGTGAAAATTATTCCCACACTTATGTGCATTTTTATGGGAAAGTATTCCTTCATTACATTCTCAAAGAAGTCTATGACACCAGCACATGCCAGACAAAACATGAGCGAATTCTAACAATTGTACAACAATATTTCAAATAATGATCGCTGTCTTGCTAGTTCTATTATAGCCTTTGAAGACCATGCCTCCTCTTCTCCCCATTTCCTGCTGTGGTTCTGCTCCATGCCACTCTGCTATTCGAAGATAGCTGCAACTTAACAATTTTTATCTGGAAAAAGCAAAAGAAGCTCCTCCTGTGTAGTGACAAGGTCTGGAAAAATATCTACTTATAAAATCTGGCCTGCAGACTAAGAAAAGATTTGGATATAAAGAGAATAATGGCTCACAGATCCCAAAGCATTCTTCCCAGGCAAAATCAGAAGCAAGAGCTGCACACACAGGATAAAAGGCTTTCCTCACACAGCACAATACCCCACAGGGTCTGTAAACCAAGCAGGGACCCATCTGCTTAAGGAACTGTAGTTCAGCAAGTTGCCTGTTCTAGAAGCCATTAACATGATCCATGTGTGAATCAACACCAACCCATAAATGTGATGTTCACATTTAGATCAGGCAAAAACTCTAGTAAACAGCAATTAAATTAAATTTTAGTAAACTTGTAAGATGTTCAAATCTATCAATTAAAATGTTTTTTGGTTATGACTCAAATGAAAAAAAAACATGATTATTATAAACTCTATAAAAAAATTGGTATAATTTCTTCTAAAAAGTTAATTTTAGCCCTACCTGATTTGGCTCAGTGAATAGAATGTGGAATAGAACTGAAAGGTCCCAGGTCCAATTCTGTTTAAGGGCACATGCCTGGGTGCAGGCTCGATCCCCAGTAGGGGCCGTGCAGGAGGCAGCCGATCAATGATTCTCTCTCATCACTGATGTTTCTATCTCTCTCTCCTTCTTCCTTTCTCTCTGAAATCAATAAAAATATATTTAAAAAACAGTTAATTTCATAGCTAGTTTTTTAGAGTTTTGTTTTGTGTTTGCTTTATTGAGGTAGATATGACAAGTGACATGGCTAGCTTTAAAACTCATGATACAGCCTTTATAAACATTCCAGAATGTGATGACAAAGATTAATATCAATGCTCCTTATTAACTGCTTTAACACCAGACAAAAACCACTTGAAATAATCCAAATATTCTAATCCAGAGGTTGGCAAACTGCAGCTCACATGCAGCTCTTTGGCCCCTTGAGTGTGGCTCTTCCACAAAATTCCACGGCCTGGGTGAGTCTATTTTGAAGACGTGGCGTTAGAAGAAGTTTAAGTTTAAAAAATTTGGCTCTTAAAAGAAATTTCAATCATTGTACTATTGATATTTGGCTCTGTTGACTAATGAGTTTACCGACCACTATTCTAATCTACCTAAGACAATTTCTCAGATCCCTCCTAATAACATACAGCCTTAGAATTTGAGGGAATACAAAATGTCAGGATGTTTCCTCCACTTCAACTTCCTAAGAGTAAAAATAAATAAGGAGTACACATCTTTACCTACGTTGTGGTGGTAAAATTAAAAATGCCATTTGTGAGGTGGAGAGAATTATATGAATTAAAAAATTATGGCATTTGCCATCTGCCCAACCTTCACCCAGTGCTTTGCAAAGAGAGTCAGTTCTTGTTTCCTGTCTGATGCCTACTCCACGACTGAGCACAGCACCTCCTCCTCTAATCTGATCTCTACAGGTACCCCTTCCCTGCACTCCTGCAGCACCCTGAACTGCCGTTAGCTCTGAACACAGGCGATAGCACCTACCAGGGGATACGGCTGCAATTCCACGTGACCAGCATCAGAACCAGGGCCACCCTGGCTATCACTCCACATGCTCTCCATCCACGCTCTGCATGTTTCACTGTCATATGTTATCTCTATCTTTTCCTAGCAAACTGGAGACTCCTCAAAATGGATATCAGGTTTCACTCAGGAAATAATTTTCTCTCCTTTAAGTACCCCAATGGTCTGTTTATTTTACTACCAGGAGACCCACCTACTTGGAAATACACATAGGAACTCTAAAACCTTCATTGTTTTAAATATTTTACAGAGCTGAAATGCTTTTAAAGGAAACTTATAAATGTGTTTTTGTTGAAAAAGACTTAGTATGAGAAAGAATCCGAATATTTGGGGAACAGTATGACAGTATGATGTGATGATAAAGGTAACACAAATTTTCGACATGTGATAAGCAAGCAGGGTAACAAGTTAATGGCAAGATCTAGGTGGTATTTGTAAGGGTGTTCATTGCAAAATTCTTTCAATCTCACTATATATCTGAAACTTTTATAATAAAACTAGAGGCCGGTGCATGAAAATTCATGCACTGGAGCAGGCAGTCCCTCAGCCCAGCCTGCACCTTATCACAGTCTGGGAGTACTCAGGATATATCCTACTGATGGTTTAGACCTGCTCCATGGAAAGTGGGCCTAAGCTGCAGTCTGGCCTCCCTCTGCAGGAGGTGACCTGGCCAGCCAATCAGGGAACGGCAGCACCTCCATCACTCTGCCATTGCCGCCTGGCCTTCCTCTGCAGGAGGCAAGGACAGGGGATCAGGGGACGGTTCCCCCCCTGCACCCCCCCCATTATCCCTCCACTGTCACTGATTGCTGCCCCCCACCCCATCGTCGTTCTTCCCTCTCCACTGGCATGCACCTTGACTGGCTTGGCACCACCTGCTTGCTGGCCCCGCCCACCACTGACTGGTCCTTCTTCCATTTGGTCTATTTGCATATTACACTTTTATTACATAAGATTTTGGGAAATATTCAGGCCACAGAAGCTACTAGGTCTGATATTGCTCATCTGTATGGCTCAGGCAACCTCAAATTCTGTAAGTCTCTGTTTACTTACTAGCCAAGGGTATCATTTGTCTTATTTACCTTTCAAGGCTTCTGTGAAGATGAAATAGAGCAATATAAGTGAAATATCAGTAACTGTCTTGTTAGCAAAAGCAGGCAGCATTTCTAGAGTTGGGGCTAAGGGTATAGATCCACCAGGTTCCCTCTAGATTCACTCTGATGAACACAGGAGAATGTTCTTAAGTTTTCTTCTTTTCATGGTTTCTCACAACCTACCGTTTGTCCTCTGTCTCCAAGCATACAGTCATTTTCAGGTACTGATCTTCCTTTCGCTCTTCCAAAGTGGCAGACACAAGAGAAAGTTCCCCAAAGAGAGAGACGAGCCAGGTCAGGCGAGAAATGCCACTGAATGCAGGGAAACCAAATCGCTCTTCTTCCAATGGGCCAGCTGTGGGAATTACAAACACTGTGGGAAGCCGGAAGTAAAGGACTGACAGCTGGAGAGCAGGGGTGGGACACACACGGGTATGGCAGGGAGTAACCCATGTGGCTGGTGATCAGGACAGCACAGCCTTGCCTTACCACATGGGTGTGCAAGATGAAGAATCATACTGATGAAAACTCAGGTGCTTGAATGTAAACCCTTTCATAAAAGTGTCTCCATTTTTTCTTGTTCATTAAATTTGGTTTTGTTGTATAATAAAACATGTTATTGGAAACAGCAGTTCATCTACTCCATGGGCTAATGAAAATGTTTCAGATTTCTAATATGTATGTGCGCATATACACAGACACATATATACCACACATATGTATCCTCTTCAGTTAATGAGTTGAAGAAACCAACATATTCAGTTCAAGTCTTATGTTCCTATATGTACACTCTCCTATCTGTATACATGGCAACAAGGCCAAAGTTTCATAACTGTGAAGAATATTATAATGCCCAGAAACTATGTTAACATCAAGAAAATTGATATAGTGGTAAGTGTTTTTTAATCTACTTTCCTGAACAAAATTATATTCAAAAGAGTATTTGTGTGATAAATCTACACAAGATACAGCTCTTTTCCCCAGCCTAAATTTTAAACATAACCTAGATTTAGAAAACTTCATATCCATTACATTGCTCTATAAATCAAATATTTCTTATAATTTTAATACCAAAAATAAATTATAAATAAAAGCAAACAGACTTCTCTTCACTATGCATTACTGCATCAAAATTACAACTAAATTATAGAAGACCCATAATTGAGAATCACCTGAAGAGTAGCTGAACAGAACTCCTAGAACTAGAGAATCCAAGATGGCGGCATAGGTAAACACCTACACTGCTGCCTCGCACAACAATTTCAAAACTACAACTAAAAGACAGAATGGACATCATCCAGAACCACAAGAAAGCTGGCTGAGTGGAAATTCTACAACTACAAGGAAAGAGAGGGGCTCACAGAGACCCAGAGGAGCTGCAAAAAGCTGAGGTACGGAGACATGCACATGGAGAGAGCGGGTGCCAGAGTTCTTGGCTGGCTTTCTCTGGCAGGAGGGAGAAGGAGACTCCCAACTGCACTGAACCCCTTATCCTACGAAACTAACCCCCAGGTCCAGCCGAAACTCATATGGGGGGAGTTTGGACTGTGAAAAGGGAGAAGTGCACAGAAATTTAGGGGAGTTGCGAAAGGGCAGAAGTCTGGTGGCATGCATAGCACTGTGCGCAGAAGACCAACTGCTGATTGTGCCACTGGCTTTCACGAGTGGGAGGGAGATAGAGCCTCCCAACTGCGCCACTTCTAACTCCACTAAACCCCAGTTTCGGGCGAAACCTTAAGGACCCAGATTCATATAGTCCCAAAGCGCAGGGGAGCCAGAAAGACAGCTGTCTAGAGGCACTGAGAAAGAGTGGGTGCACAGGCACCACTCCAGCGATTAACCAGTCATGTGAGACTCAGGGGCCATGGAAGGCGGAGCCGACTGGAAAGCAAGGCGGTCCCTTAAGCCCTGAGACTTCTCCCATCCCAAGCTCAACAGAGAGGCTTTTGCAGTTTTGCAAGTCTGGTATCATAAGGCTGAATCCAACACAGAAGTTCTCCTGGCATAGTGAAAATGTGGAGACAAAGGAAGAGATCACCAACAAAAGAAAAGGAGGAAAACAAACGACTGGATATAAAGTTCAAAACAACGGTTATAAGATTTTTCAAGAATATCCTAGAAAAGATGGATAAATTTAGCGAGACCCAAGAGGAGATGAAAAAGGACCAATGAGAGATGGAAAAGGACCAACTAGAGATGGAAAAGAACCAAATAGAGATGAAAAAGGACCAATTAGAAATTAAACATACACTGACTGAAATAAAAAATATTATACAGAGACCTAACAGCAGACTAGAGGAAGGCAAGAATCAAGTCAAAGATTTGAAATATAAAGAATCAGAAAACACTCAACTGGAAAAGCAAGAAGAGAAAAGAATCCAAAAATGTGAAGATAATGTAAGGAGCCTCTGGGACAGCTTCAAGCATACCAACATCAGAATTGTGGGGGTGCCAGAAGAAGAGAGAGAGATCAAGATACTGAAAACCTAGTTGAAGAAATAATGACTGAAAACTTCCCACATCTGGTAGAAGAAATAGACTTACAAATCCAGGAAGTGCACAGAACCCCATATAAATGGAATCCAAAGAGGACCACATCAAGACACATCATAATTAAAATACCAAGAACAAAAGACAAAGAGAGAATATTAAAAACAGCAAGAGAGAAAGTTAATTACCTACAAGGGAGCACCCATACGATTGTCAACAGAAACTATGCAGGCCAGAAAGGAGTGTCAATCAATATTCAACGTGATGAATAGCAGGAACCTACAACCAAGAATACTCTATCCAGCAAAGCTATCATTCAGAATTGAAGGGCAGATAAAGAGCTTCACAGAGAAGAAAAAGCTAAAGTTCATCAACTCCAAACCAGTATTATATGAAATGCTGAAAGGTACTCTTTTAGAAGAGGAAGAAGAAAAAGGTAAAAGAGAAAAAATTATGAACAACAAATACATATCTATCAACAAGTGAATCTAAAAATTAAGTGAATTAAAATTTGATCAACAGAATAAACTGGTGAATATAATAGAATCAGGAGCACAGAAAGGGAGTGGACTGATAATTCTCAGGGGGAAAAAGGTGAGGGGTGTGCAGGGAGAGACTGGACAAAAACCATACAACTATGGATGAGGTCAACGGGAGGGAGAGTTGGGAGCCAGGTGGAGGGGAGCTATGGAGGGGAAAAAAGAGAAACAACTGTAATAATCTGAATAATAAAGATTTAATTTAAAAAAAAAAGGATGTCTATATGCCTTCCCAAAGTAAGAATTTTGAGAAAAGAAAAACAAACCAACAAACAAAAAACCTCCTAGAACTAAGGGTATAAAGAAGAAACCACCAAAGTCTTGTGGGAGAGGCAGAGACATGGTCTGAAGAGGTCCCACATCCATGTTGTGGAGTTAAGAAATGAGAGGGATCTCTGAGCTGTGGAGAACCCCTGAGGAGTTAGCAGTCCCAGCCCCACACCAGGCTCCACAGCATAAGGCTTCAGAGCCAGAAAACAAAGCCCCCACAACTTCTAACTGTGGAGGTTGCAGGTAAATGAGATGAAGTGCTGTTGGAGACCTATGCACAAACTCACTTACTTAAACGCAATTTGTTCTGATCTCCAGCACTGAGGCATACAGGGGGGGAGCTGGAGTTACTAACTTTAGGGTAGTAACTGCAGGAGCAGTTGTTAGGGCAGCTCAATACAAGGACAGAAGTGCTGGTGGGCAGACACCATTGTTCCATTGTTGAGTCCTCCTCACACCCAGCCTGAAGCTCAATGGGCACAATATCTAAGCTATCCACTAAATTACTTAACACCAATCACCCTTCCCTGGTTATTCCCTGAGTCCTGACCAACCAAAATCATGCTCCTGCCCCAACCTCTTTCCCAAACAGACTGGCTATCTCAGGTCTCAGTGTGCATGGTCCTGAAATATCACTAAAGTTACAAAATACCAAACAAGTCATATCTGGCCCCAGCAGGCCCGCTACCACCTGCCTTAAGCAAGAAACTAGTAGAATCAGTATTAGTTCTCTACTTAGCCTCTCTCAGGTACCTCCATTCCAAGCACAGGTAGCAATCCTCTGCATATCACTTTGTACCTCCTACCAGGTAGCCCTGGGCAGGACACAGGCAGTGGCTGACCTTGGACCAAACCAGGGCTCCACCCCACACCCTCCTCCACCCCTGCCGCATCCCCCCACAAAGGCCCAGAAGAAGTATACCTGGTGGCCAGGTTCAGAACAAAACAGAGGAGCACCCAACCAGCCCCACAAATGCCAAACCCAAAAGGCAGACTCAGCAGGCAGCAGAGCCCCACTAAAGCAAATTGCACTCCATGGGCCAGCCCCTGCACAACAGCTCATCTGCTGTAGTCACAGACATTCCTCACAGCCTGTCAGTTTAAGGGTCAACCCCTCCCACTGACATCACAACAGCAATAAAGACTCAACTACTTCAGAGGGCACACACAACCCACACAGAGAACAGACCTAGAGAACCCAACCAGGTGACAGGGAGACTGTACCACTGGGCCCTACAGGACACATACCACATAAGGCCATTCTTCTAAGAAAACCCTCCAGAAAAAGAGCTTAACGAAATGGAGATAAGCAATCTAACAGGTGCAGAGTTCAAAACATTGGTTATAAGGATGCTCAGTGAACTTAGGGGAAGACAGATGAACCCACTGAGAACTTCAATAGAGAATGAACATTAAAATGAGAATAGAAAATATAAAAACAAGCCAATGAGTAATGAAGAACACAATAACTGAAATAAAGAACATGAATCAACAGTAGACCAAATGAAGCAGAGATTCAAGTCAGCATAGAAAGACAAAGAAAAAACATCCAATCTGAACAGCAAAAAGAAAAAATAATCAAATAAGTAAGGACAGATTAAGAAACTTCTAGGACAACATCAAGCATACCAACATTTGTATCACAGAGATACCAGAAAGAGAAGAAATCAAAACCTATTTGAAAAAATAATAATGGAAAATTTTTCTAATCTGGTGAAGGAAATACACATACAATTTCAGGGAACACAGAGTGCCCCAAACATAAAATCCTAAACAACTTAGACCAGCACAAATCATAATTAAAATGCCAAAAGTTAAAGATAAAAGAGAATCTTAAAAGCAGCAGAGCAAAGCAGTTATGTACAAGGAAGCTCCAATAAAGTGTCAGCTTACTTCTCAACAAAAAAATTTGCAGACCAGAAAGGATTGGCACAAAATAACCAAAGTAAAAACAACAACAACAAAGACCTACAATGCAGGCTATTTCTACCAAGCAAGACTATAATTTAGATTTGAAGGTGAGATAAAGAGCTACCTAGATAAGAAAATTATTTTTAAAAGTTCACTGCCACATAACCAGTATTACAAAACATGTTAAAGGGACATATTTAAAAAGAAGGAATAAAATGTAAAAAAAAAAAAATCAAGAGGAAAGAACACTTCCAAGCTCTTTTTAGAAGGCCAGCTTTAACCTAATTCCAACACCAGATAAAGATACTACGAAGAAGAAAATTATAGGCCAATATCCCTAATGAACAAAGATGTTAAAACCAAAGATGTTAAATCAAATCTAGCAATTCATTTAAAAGATCATACATTATGACCAAATGGTATTTATTCTATAGATGCAAAGATGGTGCAATATTACCAAATCAGTAAATGTGACATGTCACATAAACAAAATGAAGGATAAATATCACATATTCTTATCAATAGATGCAGAAAAAGCATTCAACAAAATCCAACAACTATTTATGATTTTTTTTAAATCTCAGAAAAGTGATGGAGAGATCATACATCAACATAATGAAGGCCAAATATGACAAACCTACAGCCAACATCATACTCAATTGGCAAAAACTACAAGTATTTCTGTTAAAATCAGGAACAAGACAAAAATGTCTATTATCACCACTTTTATTCAGAATAGTATTGGAAGTCCTAGCCACAGCATTCCAACAAGGAGAAAAAAATAAAGGCATTTAAATTGGAAAGGAGAAAGTAAAAGGGTAATTATTTGCAGATGATATGATATTGTACATAGAAAACCCTAAACACTCCACCAAAAAAACTATTAGATCTAAAAAATGTGTTCAGCAAAGTAGCAGGATACAAAATTAATATCCAGAAATCAATTTTTATATACTACTAATAACTCTCAGAAAAAAATTACTAAAAAAAAATATCTCTTTTACTGTTGCAGCAAAGAATAATAACATACCTACGAATAAACTTAACCAAGGAGGTAAAAGACCTGTCTTTGGAAAACATAGGATATTGAAGAAAGAAAGAGAGGGTGATACAAACAAACAGTAGTATATACTATGTTCATGGATTGGAAGAATTAACATAAATATCCATTCTACACAAAGCAATGTATAGATTCAATACAATTCCTATTAAAATGGCATATTTGTAGAACAAACTCTCCAAATATTTATATGGGACCAAAAAAGCCCAAACAAACAAAACAAACAAACAAATAAATAAGAAAAAACAACCCTGAATAGCCTCAGCAATCTTGAAAAAGAATAACAAAGTTGTAGGGATCACAATATTGGATATCAAACTATTCTACAAAGCCATTATAATCAAAACAGCTTGGTACTGGCACAAAATGAGCATGCTGATCAATGGAACAAATCAGAGACTCCCAGAAATCAACTCAGGCCATCATGGTCAGTTAATATTTAACAAAGGAGGCAAGAGCATATAATGGAGTAAAGATAGTAAAATGGTGATAGGAAAATTGGATAGGTACAAGCAAAAAAAAATTAAATTAGACCACACATAAAAAATCTCAAAGAAAACATAGGAAGTAAATCCCAGACATCTCTCAAACCAATATGCTTGCTGATATATCTTCTAGGGCTGTGGTCGGCAAATTGCGGCTCGCGAGCCATATGCGGCTCTTTGGCCCCTTGAGTGTGGCTCTTCCACAAAATACCACAGCCTAGGTGAGTCTATTTTGAAGAAGTGGCATTAGAAGTTTAAGTTTAAAAAATTTGGTTCTCAAAAGAAATTTCAATCATTGTACTGTTGATATTTGGTTCTGTTGACTAATGAGTTTGCCGACCACTGTCCTAGAGCAAGAGAAACAACAGGAAAAATAAAGAAATGAGACTACATCAAATAAAAATCTTCTGAACAGCAAAAGAAACCATCAACAAAATGAAAAGAAAACTCACTGTATGAGAGAACATATTCACAAATGATACATCAAATAAGGGGTTCATTTCCAAAATATATAAAAAACTCATACAATTTAACACCAGAAAGATAAACCAATCAATTAAAAAATTGGCAAAGGACCTGAATAAACATTTCTCCAAAGAGGATATACAGATGACCAATAGACATGAAAAAATGCTCAAAGTCACTAATCATCAAGAGATACAAATTAAAACCACAATGAGGTATTACCTCAGACCTGTCAGAATGGCTACTATCAATAAATCAACAACCAACATGTGCTGACGAGGACTGGAGAAAAGGAAACGTAGTGCACTGCTGGTGGCCAGGCAGTCTGGTGCAGCCACTATAGAAAACAGTAGGAATTTTCCTCAAAAGATTTTAAAAATAGAACTTTCTGTTGATCCAGTGATCCCACTTCTGGGAATATATCTTAAGAATCCCAAAACATCAATCAGAAAGAACATATGCACCACAATTTCATAGTGCATATTGTTATTTACAATAGTCAAGGTCTGGAAATAGCCCAATACCCTTCATTAGATGAATGGATAAAAAGGCCATGGTACATTTACACCATCGAATAGTACATGGCTGTAAAAAGAAGCAACTGTTATCCTTTATGTCGGACAGAATGCATGGACCTCGAGTTTATTATGCTAGAGGAAATCAGCCAATCAGAGAAAAAGAAATACCATATGGTCTCTTATGTGTAAATTTAATTAACAAACTGATGAACAAAACAGATCCAGAGATTTGTGTACATGGAATAGATTGACAGATCTGATATGGGAGGGGGTGGACTCAATAAAAGAAGCTGAAGAGATCAGCTGAAGAACATATGTGCATAGCCCATGGACACAGACAACAGTTTGATGAAGGCAAGGGGAGTGAGGGCTGAGTGAGGTGGGTGGTTAAATTGGGGACAGCTGTAATAATTTTAGTAATAAAAAATAAAAACATGTTACATGGACAATATGAATCCCCATTCTCTGGCTACAATGGGAAAATGAGGTGTTACTGTTATTTGAAATAATATTCAAATTATGAAATAATATCCTAACCAATAGAAAACTTAGAACAACTATGTGCATGTTATTAAAAGTATTTTCCTTTTAAAATAAAAAAATAATAATCATCCTTTGTTAATTACCCTAAAAAAGAATAGTCGCACTAATGATGTTTCTAATAACACAACTTGCAAGTGTAGTGTGAATACTGTTAATTCAGTAAATGAAAGCGATACAAATTCTGAAATTCATAAAGTGTTTAAGAGCACTTGTTATAGCCCTAATGGGTTTGGTTCCGTGAATAGAGCATAGGTCTGCAGATTGAAGAGTCCTGGGTTTGATTCCAGTCAAGGTAATATACCTAGGTTGCAGGTTTGATCCCCAGCCCTGCCTGGGACAACCAATCGATGTGTCTCTCTCACATCGATGTTTCTATTTGTCCTCCTCTTCCCCTCACCTTCCACTCTCTCTAAACATCAATGGAAAAATATCCTCGGTTGAGGATTAACAACAACTAAAGATTCTTCTAAGAATGCTACATGCAAACAGAACAGTCTTAAAGTCAAGAATGAAAGTGATCTTCATTCTGTAATGAATATAGTGAAGTAATTTTGATCTCTTAAAAAACATATATTTCTAAGAATACTAGAAATATACATTTAAAATGTTATATGTTAAAATTTAGACTAGTTATATCAGTGAATGTTATATCAAGAACAATTTAATAAAGACTCCTAAGAACAATACTTGCACACCACATTCACTGGGAACACACCTTCACAGTGAAGGCGTGTGCCTATTGTTAGCAGCCCCAGCCTAAGTGAATGTAAGTAATCTGATTTGTTAATGCATGTTGAAGTATATATAACTACTCATAACTAAAACATTTCTAAGAATGCTTCTTACAAACTGTGTTGTGACAAATACTATTTTACATAATAGAGTAATTCTCTCTGTAATGTATCACCCCCACCAGTGTTTAAGTACGCTTGTAATAAGGGTACCAAAAGCAAAGAAAGAGAGCAAGGGAGAGAACCTATTTGAAGAATTAAGGACAGAAAACTACCTTAGCCTGGTGAAGAAACAATAAGCAATAAGCAAAAAAAAACACCAGTAGTTTTTTTCCTGTTCTCATTGACTATTTTTTTCCATCCCTTCACTTTCAACCTGTGTATATCTTTTGTTCTGAAGTGAGTCTCTTATACACAGCATATACACTGAGTGGCCAGATTATTATGATCTCTGAACGCATAGTAATCTGGCCACTCAGTGTATATCCTATACTATCTAATAAAATAGTAATATGCAAATTGACCACCTCTCTGCCACACCACAAGCCATGCCCACCAGCCAATCAGAAACAAGTATGCAAATTAACCCAACCAAGATGGCTACAGCCATGGAGTGAGCAGGAGATTTTGGTTTCCCCTGTAATGGAGGAAGCCAAGCTTTCCACACAGCCTGGCCAGCCTAGACCTCCACTCAAGGCTACAAAGTTTCAATTATAGAAGATAAATAAATCCCAACAAAAATGGTTGCGGTCATGGAACAAGCAGGAGGGTTGGCTCTGCTCAAGGCTACAAAGTTTCAATTATAAAAGATAAATAAATCCCAGAGACCAGGGCCTCCACTTGGGTTGCAAGGGGGCATGGCCAGCCTGCAAACCATCACAGGTCTCTCGTCTAGGCCATCCCGTGCACCAAGGGAATCCCCACCCTGATCCAGGACACCCTTCAGGGCAAACCAGCTGGCCCCGACCTGTGCACCAAGCCTCTATCCTATCTAATAAGAGTAATATGCAAATTGACCACCACTCCAATACACAAGATGGCTGCCCCTATGTGGACACAGATGGCCACCACAAGATGGCCAGCAGGGGAGGACATTTGGGAGGGACCAGGCCTGCAAGGGAGGGCAGTTAGGGGTGACCAGGATGGCAGAGGAGGAAAGTTGGGAGTGACCAGGCCTGCAGGAAAGGGCAATTTGGGAGAATCCAGGCCTGCAGGAAAGAGCAGTTTGGGGAGATCAGGCCTGCAGAGGATGGCAGTTAGGGGTGACCAGGCCTATAGGGGAGAGTAATTAGGGGTAATCAGGCTAGCAGAAGGGCAGTTAGGCATCAATCAGGTTGGCAGGGGAGTGGTTAGGGGGTGATCAGGCTGGTAGGCAGAAGTGGTTAGGGGCAATTAGTTGGGCAAGTGAGCAGTTGGGAGCCAGCAGTCCTGGATTGTGAGAGGGATGTCCGACTGCCCATTTAGGCCCCATCCAGGTAGGATCGAGCCTAAATGGGCAGTTGGACATCCCTCGAGGGGTCCCAGATTAGAGAGGGTGCAGGCTGGGCTGAGAGACACACATCCCCCCTGCATGAATTTCATGCACAGGCCTCTAATATAATAAAAGACTAATATACAAATTGTCCCTTCGACCAACAGGCAGGCCGGACAATCACGCCTGTCCCCTCCTCCTGGCCAGGCTGGCAGGACCCCACCCATGCACGAATTCATGCACTGGGCCTCATGCACCAGGCCTCATGCAATCTGGCCACTCAGTGTATATGAGTCATGTATTCTTATCCTTTCTGTCATGCTATGTCATGCGATTAGAGCATTTCAACCATTTGCTTTTACAGTTACTATTGATAGGTATTTATTTATTGCCATTTTTTAAAAGGCTATGTTCCTCTTTCTCTAAATCTGAGTAAAAAAGGTTAAGTGGTTGAAATAAACAAACAAACAAAATAATAATAATAAAAGAATCAATCTAACAAGAGGCTATAATTCTTATTAACATATATGCATCCAATATAGAAGCACCTAAGTTTAAAATAATTTTTGGTAGATTAAAATTTTTAAAAAATATATTAAAACAGTCCTTTTAGCATTTCTTGCATTGCTGTTTTGATGGTAATGAACTCCTTTCATCTTTTTTGCTGGGAAGCTCTTTATTTGACCTTCGATTTTAAATGATAGCCTTGCTGGATAGAGCAATTTTGTTGCAGGTTCTTGCTTTTCATTACTTTGTATACTTCATGCCACTCCCTTCTGGCCTGAGGTGTTGCTGTGGAGAGATCAGCTGACAGCTTTATGGGAACTGACTATTTCTCTCTTGCTGCATTTAAGATTCTCTCTTTGTGTTTAATTTTGGCCATTTTAATTATGCTGTGTCTTGGTGTGGTCTCCTTGTGATTATCCTGGGGACTCTTTGTTCTTCCTGAACTTGTGTGACATTTTCTTTCATCTGGCAAGTTGAAAGTTTTCTCTCATTAATTCTTCAAAGAGATTCTCTCCCTTGCTCATTCTCTTTACTTCTTGTAACCCTATGATATGGATGTTGTTACATTTCATGTTTTCCCTAAGTTCCTTTAAATTCTCCTTCTGTTTAATTACTTTGTCTTTTTCCTATTCTGACTTGAGTGATTTTTTTTATCTTTTATATCTGACAAAATTGAGTATAAAACAAAGGCCATAAAAGAAACAAAGGAAGTCACTACATAATAATAAAAGGATCATTGAGCAGTGTGGCCTGAAACCGCTTGTTAAGAAATGGAAATGTTCAGGGTGACTGGAGTGAAAGAGCCCCAAGTTGGGGCTAATAATAGCCACTTCCCTTGTTAGGGGATTTAATAAACAGCATAATGTTCACATAGGTGCTCAATAAATATTTCTACTGTTCCTCTCTTGATTTGTTTGATTATATCAACTTCTACCTCTGAAATTCCATGATTCTTACCATACTGCATTAGTTTTATTGTGTATAGGTTTATACACCGTCTAGCACAGTGGTCGGCAAATCATGGCTCTTTGGCCCCTTGAGTGTGGCTCTTCCACAAAATACCACGACCTGGGTGAATCTGTTTTGAAGAAGTAGCGTTAGTTTATTTTAAAAAAATTTGGCTCTCAAAAGAAATTTCAATCATTGTACTGTTGATATTTGGCTCTGTTGACTAATGAGTTTGCCGACCATTGGTCTAGCACACTGTGTGTGTTAAATGAAGAGTCTCTATGATGGTTGGCAGAAGTCTGAGTAAAAAAGATAAGTAGTTGAAACAAACTAACAAACAAACAAAATAATAATAATAAAAGAATCATCTAACAAGAGGCTATAATTCTTATTAACATATAAGTGCCCAATATAGAAGCACCTAAGTTTAAAATAATTTTTGGTAGATTAAAAAATTTTTAATATATATTTTTATTGGTAAATTATATTTTATTTATTAATTTCAGAGAGGAAGGTAGAGAGAGAGATAGAAGCATCAATTATGACAGAGAATCATTGATTGGCTGCCTCTTGCATACTCCCTACTGGGGATCGAGCCCACAACCCCAGCATGTACCCTTGACCAGAATCAAACCTGGGATCAGTATGCAGGACAACACTCTATCCATTAAGCCAAACTGGTTAGGGCTTTTGGTGAACTTTAAGGAAAAGATCAACTTCAATACAATCATAGTAGGAGACTTTAAACCCACTGTCATCAATGGATAGATCTTCCATAGAAAATATTAACAAGGAAACAGTGACCTTAAATGATACACTAGATCAGGACTTAACTGATATCTACAAAACATTTCATCCTAGAGGAGCAGAATATTCTCAAGTGCACATGGAACATTCTCAAAGATAGATTATACTTAAGGACACAAATGAAAATGAACACACAACCACCCAAATATCTATGGGACACAGCAAAAGCAGTCCTGAGAGGGAAGTTCATAGAATTACAGGCCTACCTCAGCAAGTAAGAAAAATCTCGAGTAAACAATCTAATCCTACACCTGAAAAAACTGCGGAAAAAAACAACACCTAGGATCAATCTGGAGTAAGTAGAAGAAAAGAAATAATAAATGTCAGAGAAGAAATAAATGACATAGAAACTAAAAAAACAATACAGTGGTACCTCGAGATACGAGTGCCCTAACATACGAGATTTTTGAGATACGAGACGATGAGCAAGCGATTTTTGCTTTGAAATACGAGCAACATTTGAGATAGGAGTAATCACAAGGATCGGCCGGCTGCACACGACCCACCAGTTTACCATGACTCTGAGCGTCTCATAGTTTCCCACGCCTCAAGGTTATGGAACAAATTAAACTTGTATCTCGAGGTACCACTGTATAAAAGATCAATGAAACCAAGAGCTGGTTATTTGAAAGGATATAAAAGACTGATGAACCTTTAACCAGATTCATCAAGAAACAAAGAGATCAGAGCCAAATAAATATAATTAGAAATAAAATGGAGAGATAACCACAGACATCACAGAACCTTAAATGATTGTAAAAACATATTATGAATAACAATATGTCAAGAAAATAGATAAGCTGGGCAAAATGGACAAATTCCAAAAAATACACAGTCTTCCAAAATTGTATCATGAAGAAGCTGAATACCTGAATAGACCAAAAACAACTAATAGAATCTAAGGACTAGCCAATAAACTTCTGGGAGACCAAAGCCCTGGGCTAAATAGCTCCAAGAGTAAATTTTACCAAACATTAAAAGAAGAACTAACAGCAATCCTCTTTAAACTATTCCAAAAATCTAAGAGGAGGAGAGACTTCCAAGATCATTTTATGAGGCCAATATTATCCTAATACCAAAATCAGAAAAAGACACTACAGGAAAAGAAAATTATAGACCAATATCCCTGATAAACATTGATGCAAAAAATCCTCAAAAAGTATTAGTACATCAGATCCAGGACTACATTAAAAAATAATACACCACTATCAAGTGAAATTTATTTTGGGGATTCAAGGTTGGTACTATATCCACAAATCATTGAATGATACATCACATAAACAAAATAAAAATTTTAAAAATCACATAATCATATCATTAGATACAGAAAAGCATTCAATAAAATCTAATCCCCATATATGATAAAAATTCTCATCAAAGTGGGAATAGAGGGATCATACCTCATCTTAATAAAGGTCATATGTGAAAAACCTACAGCCAACATCATACTCAATGAGCAAAAAGTAAAAGTATTTCCCTTAAGATCAGGAAAAAGATAGGGATGTCCACCTTCATCATGCTTATTTGACATAATACTGAAAGTCCTAGCCATAGTGAACAGACAAGAAGAAGAAATAAAAGACATCCAAGAGGAAAAGGAGCAAGTAAAACTGTTATTTGCAGAAAAAATTATTTTGTATATATAAAATCCTAAAGATTCCACCCAAAACTTCTAGAACTAATACATTCAACAAAATTGCAGGATACAAAAGTAAGATCCAGAAATCAATGGAATTTTTATACACCAATAATGAACTATCAGAAAGAGAAACTAAGAAAACAACTTTATTTACTATTACAACAATAAAAATAAGGTACATAGGAATAAATTTAACTCAGGAAAAGATTTTAAAAAATGGGAACACAACAAGCTAAAAAGCTGCACAGCAAAAGAAACCATTGACACAATGAAAAGGCAACCCACTGTATGTGAGAATATACTGGCAATGGATACATCCGAGGAGGGGTTAATTTCCAAAATATATAAAGAATGTATACAATTCAACATCAGGAAGACAAACAATCCAATTAAAAAATAAGCAAAGAACCTGAATAGACACTTCTCCAAAAAGGACATACACATGGCCAATAGACATGTGAAAAAATGCTCGAAGTCAGTAATCATCAGAGAGATGAAAATTAAAACTACAACGAAGTACCACCTCACACTTACTGCTACTATCAATAAATTAAGAAACAAGTGCTGGTGAGGATATGGAGAAGAGGGAAAACTTGTGCACTGCTGGTGGGAATGCAGACTGGTATAGCCACTGTGGAAAACAATATGGAGTTTCCTCAAAAATTATAGATGGAATTGTCTGTTGAACCAGTGATCCTACTTCTAGTTATATATGTTAAGAATCTGAGAGAGAAAAAAAATGGCGGTGGAATAGATGGACGTGTCCGGAGCTTTGTCGCTGAGCAGACAGAGAAAGGTGAGGGTCGCACTGGGAGCGTTGGTTGTCAAGTTAAGGGACAGTTATCCTCCAGGAGAAGGTGGGGGACTACTGGATAGGGCTCCCCTAACCAGGCAGCCCCACTGTCACGGTTTTTTTTTATCCCGGAGCCACCAGTGCGAAAGTGGAGACCACGCCATCTTGAAGGGGAAAGTGAATGTTTACGGAAGCCTGAAAAGCTACAGCTGTGGCACCTACAGAACAGCCTGAAAAGCTACAGCTGCGGCACCCACCTAACAGCTGTGGGACTCAGAACACTGCTCCTCAACCAGCACAAACACTAGGATTAAGAATAGCTCTACACTCCACACAAAAAGTTCAGATTTCGCCTGGGATAAGGTGAGGTCTCTGGTCCCGCAGAACAGAGAGATGCACACACTGTGAGAACTGGACCAGGGGAAAGCTGCACCAAGAGAAATCCATGGGTGTTGGGCAGGGTGCGAACCCTGAATGTGGAAGGGGGCCCTCATAGCTGTTAACAGAGGAGAGCTCTAGAAAGCAACCCATTTTGATCTGAGGCAGAAGGACAGCCTGGGAGTTATTAAAGTGTGCTGGCTGCTTGAACAGGAGCAGGGAAAGGGGACTGTACAGACTTGAGCTCTTTCCTCTTCAGATCAATGCTTCTGATTGCTAAGCCCAATACATAGGATCACCCAATTGGGGACATCCTAAAAGACTGCAGGGGAAAGTTGTTTTTCTGGAACCTGGGGATCAGAGCACGGAATAACCATCAGAGAATCAGCTCTGGGGCAACCCACTCCCACAAACAAGGAAAGCAGGATCTAAGCCAAGGTTAGAGAGGACCTATATAGTCTTGGAGGTCAATTCTGAAACACTCACAAATTGCTTCTTGCATAATCACAAAAGAATAAAGAGATAAAGACACACCGCCTGCTTAAAAACCAGGACTGGTATACAAAACTGAGCAGCAGTGGAATGCAGAGAACTGCAATACCATTCTGACTGGGAAACAGGTGTGCCAAACAGAACAATAGAAGAAATGAATGACTGCACATTCTATTCTTTTATTTATTATTTATTTTTATTTTTTCATCTTTTAATTAAAAAACTAATTTTTTTCTTTTTTCCTCAATTGAATTTACCTTTTTAATTATTATATTTTTATTTCCAACTAGTATTATTATTACTACTATTTTACCTTTTTTTTTTTTAAAGTGTCATTTTATTTTCTCTTTATTTTACTCCGGGATTAGAGTTCTACATTCTATTTTCATCTTTCCTCTAGCATCATTTTACTCTGTCTCAACTCTACCTTTATGCCATCACTCTCTTCCTAACTTTTCCCATTTTGTTGTCTTGTTTCTCTTACCCTTTTCATACTTTAGATTTTCCCTATTCTTTCTTTTTACCAGGTTAAAAATTCACCCCACATATATATCTAATTTCCAATCCCCTACTCCACGTCCATACACACCTTTCTCTTCTGTCTTCACCATCCAAAAAAATTGTTTTTCTCTATGTCCTTTTGTGGTTGTTTGCTTGAACATTGATTATATCAATTTTTTATACTTTTTTGTGAGATTATTTTTGCTTATTCTACTTGTTTATTTTACTTTTTGTTTACTGTGTTGTTGTTTTTTTTAATCTCTCTTTTCCCTTGCCTCCCTTGATATTACTTCTTATTTTCAGTTTATATTAATCCCCAGGTACTTGTTGCCGGCATTTGTTGAAATTAGTGGCTGTTCTATTGGAGTTTTCTCTTCATATATATAATTTGTTCCACTTTTCTTTTTTATTTTCTTTCTTTTCTCTCTTACTATTTTCTTCTTCTTCTTTTTTCCCCTCTTTTTTCTCCCTTCTCCCAAATTCATTTTGGCACTCCTTTCTTTTCTTTTTTCATCTTTTCTCTCTTCTTCTTTCTCTACTTTCCCCTAATTTATCTCTCTCTGTTGATCACCTTTATTTGTGTTTACTAACATCGTGAATACATTTCTGTTCAGTGCCTTGCATGTTGTACCTGATTGTGTTGTATTTTGTGCCTTTACATTGACGCAGGATAGAGAACTACATAACCAGACACCTGGAGAAGAGAGACCACGGGCAGACAAAGAAACATATGAAATAAAAGCAGGCATCACCAGAAAAGAAAGTAAACGAAATGGAGGCAAGCAACCTGCCAGAGAATGAATTCAGAGAAATGGTCATAAGGTGGCCGAAAAGAATGGAGGACAAATTCAACAATATGAGTAAGAACCAAGAGTAAATGAAGAAGCACTTAGAGAAAATGAAGAAGAATCAAGAAAAAATGAAAACTGACATTGATGCTGTAAATAACTCAATAGAAAGCATCAAAAGTAGACTAGAAGAAGCAGAGGACTGCATCAGTGAGCTAGAAGACAAGGTAGGAAAAAATACTCAAGTAGTGCAGTTTCTAGAAAAAGAAATTAAAAGCAGGAGGAGAGCCTGAGGGAACTTTGGGATAACAAAAAACAAAACAACATCTGCATAATAAGAGTTCCAGAAGGAGAGGAAACTGAGCAAGGAATAGAAAACCTGTTTGAAGAAATAATGGCAGAAAACTTCGCTGATAAAGGGAAGTAAAAACCCACACAAATCCAAGAAACTCACAGAGTCCCCCAAAAAATGAACCCCAAAAGACCGACATCAAGGCACATTATTATATAAATTGGCAAACACCAACGACAAAGTAAGAATCTTAAAAGCAGCCAAAGAGAGACAGAAAGTTACTTACAAAGGAACCCCCTTCAGACTAGCGACTGATTTCTCAACAGAAACTCATCAAGCCAGAAGGGAATGGGATGAAATATACAAAGTCATGCAAAAGAAGGGTCTGAATCCAAGAACACTGTACGCAGCAAGACTTTCAATCAAAATTTAAGGTGAAATCAAGAGCTTCAGAGACAAAAAAGGACTAGGGAAATTATTACCACGAAACAAACAATGCAAGAAATGCTAAAGAGTCTTCCATAAAAAAAAAAAAGAAAAAGAAAAGAAATAGGAAGTGAAGAAGGAACACAGGGGTAAAGAATAAAAATGGCAAAAAAAAGTACCTATGAATATTACCTTTAAATGTAAATTTATTAAATGCTGCAATAAAAAGCATAGGGTAATGGATTGAATGAGAAAACATGACCCATATATATGCTGTCTACAAGAAACCCACCTCAGAAAAAAATATGCACACAGACTGAGGGTGAAGGGATGGAAGACGGTTTTTCAGGCAAATGGAAATGAAAAAAAAAAGCTGGGATTGCAATACTTATATCTGACAAATTAGATCTCAAATTGAAGGACATAACAAGAGATACATAAGGCCACTTCATAATATTAAAGGAAGCAATACAACAAGAAGAAATAACTCTGGTAAACATATATGCACTTAATACAGGAGCACCAAAATGAAAAAAAAAAACACAAAAAACTCCTGGAGGATATCAAGGGAGAGATTGACAGCAATACAATCATAGTAGGAGACTTTAATACTCCATTATCACCATTGGACAAATCCTCTAAACAAATAAACAGCAAAGAAACATCAATCCTAAATGACTAACTAGACCAGATGGAATTAATTAACATCTTCAGAACATTTTACCCCAAAGCCACAGAATATACATTCTTCTCAAGTGCACATGGGTCATTTTCAAAGATAGACCATATGTTGGGTCATAGGAAAAGTCTCTTCAAATTCAAGAAGATAGAAATAATATCAAGCACTTTCTCAGATCACAGTGGCATAAAACTGGAAATCAACTACAATAAAAACAATACAAAGAAATCAAACACATGGAGACTAAACAGCATGCTATTAAACAATGACTGGGTAACCAGAGAGATCAAGGAAGAAATAAAAAACATCATGGCAACAAATGACAATGACAACACAACAATACAAAATTTATAGGACATAGTGAAAGCAGTCTTGAGAGGGAAATTCAAAGTTCTACAAGCCTACTGCAATAAAACATGAAACAATGGTAATAAATTACTTAACCCTACAACTCAAAGAGCTAGAAAAAGAACAACAAGAAAATCCCAGTTTAAACAGAAGGAAGAAAACAGTAAAGATCACAGAAGAGATAAACGACATAGCGACCAAGGAAACAATACAAAAGATCAACAAAACCAAGAGCTGGTGCTTTGAAAGGATAAATAAGATTGGTGGACCTCTGGCCAGGCTCACAAAGAAGCAAAGAGAGAAGACCCAAATAAACAAAATAAAAAATGAAAGAGGAGAAATAACAATAGACCCACTAAAATACAGAGGACTGTTTAAAAAAATACTATGAACAACTCTATTCTAACAAACTGGACAACCTGGAGAAATGGACATATTCCTAGAAAAATATAACCTTCCAAAACTCAATCAGGAAGAATCTAAACATGTCAATAGGCCAATAACTATGGAAGAAATTAAAGCAGTCAAAAATCTTCCAGCAAACAAAAGCCCAGGACCACATGGCTCCACAGGGAAATTTTACCAAACATTCAAGGAAGAATTAAAACCTATCCTTCTCAGACTATTCCAAAATATTCAAGAAGAAGGAACACTTCCAAACACCTTCTATGAAGTCAGCATCACCCTGACACCAAAAACAAATAAAGACAACACAATGAAAGAGAATTACAGGCCAATATCCCTCATGAACATAGATGCCAAAATCCTCACCAAAATTCTAGCAGATCAGATCCAGCAGTACATCAGAAAGATCATACACCATGACCAAGGAGGATTTATCCCAGGGATGGAAGTATGGTACAATATCCACAAATCAATAAGATACATCACATAAACAAATTGAGAGATAAAAGTCACATTCATATCAATTGATGCAGAAAAAGTATTTGAAAAAATCCATCAGCCTTTCTTGATAAAAACTTTCAGCAGGGTGGGAATAGAAGGTTCATACCTCAACATCATAAAAGCCATATATGATAAACATACAGCGAACAGCATACTCACTGGGCAAAAACTAAAACCATTTCCCCTAAGAACAGGAACAAGACAGGGATGCCCACTCTCACCACTGCTGTTTGACATAGTACTGAAAGTATTAGCCATTGCAATTAGACAAGAGGAAGAAATAAAAGGCATCCAAATTGGAAAGGAAGAAGTAAAGCTATCCTTATTTGCAGATGACATGATACTGTACATAAAAAAGATTCTATCAAAAAACTAATAGACTTAATAAATGTACTTGGCAATGTAGTAGGATATAAAATTAATGTCAAGAAATCTATGGCATTTCTATACACTAATAGTGAACTTACAGAAAGAGAGACTAAAAAAGCAATCCCATTTACCATCGTACCCAAAAAATTAAGATACCTAGTAATAAACTTAACTAAGGAAGTAAAAGACTTATATGCAGTGAACTATGGGACACTGAAAAAAAGAAATAGAGGAAGATGTAAAGAGATGGAGGAGCATACCATGCTCATGGGTTGGGAGAACCAACTTCATTAAAATGTCCATACTACCTAAAGCAATCTACAGATTCAATGCACTACCCATTAAAATACCAATGACATATTGACAAATCACAGACCTAGAACGAACTCTCCAAAGATTTATCTGGGATAAAAAAGACCCCGAATAGTCACAGCAATTCTGAGAAAGAAGAATAAAGTAGGTGGTATTTCAATACCAGATTTCAAGTTGTATTATAAAGCAACTGTTCTCAAAACAGCCTGTTACTGGCACAAGAACAAACACATAGACTAATGGAATAGAATAGAGAATCCAGATATTGACCCAAACCACTATGCTCAATTAATATTTTGACAAAGGAGGCATGAACATACAATGGAGTCAAGACACTCTCTTCAATAAATGATGTTGGGAAAATTGGACAGAAACATGCAAAAAAATGAAACTAGACCACCAACTTACAGCATATACAAAAATAAACTCCAAATGGATACAGGATTTAAACATAAGACAGGAAACCATAAAAATACTAGAGGAATCCACAGGCAGCACAATCTCAGACATATGTGGAAGGAACTTCTTCACTTCTTCACGCTCCAAGGGCAATGGAAACTAAAGAGAAATTAAACAAATGGGACTACATCAAAATAAAAAGCTTTTGCACAGCAAAAGAAACCATCAGCAAAACAACAAGAAAGCCCACTGTATGGGAGAACATATTTGCAAATGTTATCACTGATAAAGGTTTAATCTCCAACATCTACAGGCAGCTTATACAACTTAATTAAAGGAAGGTAAATGATCCAATAAAAAAAAATTGGGCAACAAACCTAAATAGAATCTTTTCAAAAGAAGACAGAAGGCCAAGAGACACATGAAAACATGCTCAAAGTCACTAATTATACAAGAAATGCAAATCAAAACGACAATGCGATACCATCTCACACCTGTCAGAATGGCAATCATTAACAAATCAACAAACGACAAGTGTTGGCGAGGATGCGGAGAAAAAGGAACCCTCATGCACTGCTGGTGGGAATGCAGACTGGTGCAGTCACTGTGGAGAACAGTATGGAGTTTCCTCAAAAAACTAAAAATGGAACTCCCATTTAACCCAGTAATTGCACTCTTAGGAATATATCCTAATAAATGAGAAACACCAATCAGAAAAGATTTATGCACCTCTATGTTCATAGCAGCACAATTTGCAATAGCTACAATTTGGAAATAGCCTAGGTGCCCGTCAGCAGATGAGTGGATCAGAAAACTATGGTACATCTACACAATGGAATACTATGCTGCCATAAAAAAGAAAGAATTCTTAACATTTGCAGCAACCTGGACGGAACTGGAGAGCATTATCCTAAGTGAAGTAAGTCAGTCAATGAAAGAAAAATACCACATGATCTCACTCATTTATGGATAATAAAGAACATTATAAACTGATGAACAAAAAATAGATACAGAGCAGTAATGCATCAAACAGACTGTCAAATTATAGCAGGAAGGTTAGGGAAGAGTGGGGTAGATAAGAAATCAACCGAAGGACTTGCATGCATGCATATAATTATTATCAA
This sequence comes from Lasiurus cinereus, assembly GCA_011751065.1. Lineage (NCBI taxonomy): Eukaryota > Metazoa > Chordata > Mammalia > Chiroptera > Vespertilionidae > Lasiurus > Lasiurus cinereus. The sequence goes on from JAAGEH010000307.1 coordinate 71,766,225, forward strand.
TGAACACAAGACAATAGGCGGTTAGGGTATGCATGGGAGTTGGAGGGGG
>JAAGEH010000307.1:71766283-71845957 GCA_011751065.1 Lasiurus cinereus
TGACCTGGTCGGTAGAGGAGAGAAGTTGGGGGTGACCAGGCCTGCAGGGAAGGGCAGTTCAGGGGACTTAGGCCTGCAGGGGAGGGCAGTTATGGGTGATCTGGTCTGCAGGGGAGGGCAGTTAGGCGTGAGCAGGCCCACAGGGAGGGCAGTTAGGCAACAATCAGGCTGGCAGGGGAGTGATAAGTGGGTGATCAGGCTGGCAGGCAGAAGCAGTTAGCGGCAATCAGGAAGGCAGGCAGGTGAGCAGTTGAAAGCCAGCAATCCTGGACTGTGAGAGGGATGTCCGACTGTCCATTTAGGCCCTATCCTACCTGGATCGTGTCTAAATGGGCAGTCGGACATCCCTCAAGGGGTCCCAGATTGGAGAGGAAGCAGGCTGTGCTGAAGGACACCTGCCCCCTCCGTGCACGAATTCCGTGCATCAGGCTTCTAATGGCTATATAGAAGAAGGAACTATTGGAACTGTTATCCTTTGGTACAGCATAAGTGTACCTGGAAATTATTGTGCTAAGCCAAATAAGCCAGTCAAAGAAAGATAAATGTTATAAGATATCTCTAATATGTAGAATCTAAGGAACAAAATAAACCAAGGAACAAAATGGAATCAGAAGCATGGACGCATAGAACATACTGGCTGACATCTGAGTGGGTATGAGTGGGAGTGACTGTCTAAAAAAGATGAAGGGATTAACTAAAGAACACATATACACACACACACACACATACATATAAAATATATGTGTGTGTTTGTGTGTGTGTGTGTGTGTGTGTGTGTGTCTGTATACATCTATCTTATGAACCCAGACAATAGTTTGATGAAGCACAAGGGAGGTGGAGGCAGAGTGTAGAGGTAGGAAAATTGGGTGGGGAAGGGGACACCTGAAATAATACCTAATTAAAAATTTTAATAGAAACAAACAAAAAAGATAAATTTAAAAATCATTACCTAATCAATCAATCAATCTATTATACTCCACATAAGTGAGATCTTATTGTATTTGTATTTTTCTGACTGGTTTGAGTCAGCATAATAATCACCAGGTCCACCTATACATTTTTGCTAATTGAGAAATGGGGACAAAAAGCAATGCCAGGACGTTTCAGGGTTTTACCAGTATTTCTTTCATGAAAGCTCTCAGGGAAGGTGGCCAGAGAAGGAACCCAGGTAAGGGTGTGAAAAGACAAGTTGTTTATCCAAAGGTGACTGCAAGAGGAGGCGGCTTCAGGAGGCTCATTTCCTGTTACTAATGGAGGTGCTCAAAGAATCGCAAGACAGAGTAAGTAGCCAAATATATAGTACTGTAGATCTGAATTTGGCCACAGTCAGTGTGCCTGTAACTTTGTGGAGCATATTCTATTTGCTCCACAAAGAGATGCTTTCCTCTCCAAGAACCTTTCCCTCCATCTCTTTTTTAAAGAGAGGTTTCACTTTCAACTTCCTGTGAAAATATAATGTCCAGCTTGTTAAGATTTCATGAGGCAAAACTCTGCTTAGTAGACTAGGGCAGTGGCCTAACAATGCTTATGATTTCTAATACACTTTTTACCTAAGCACACCAAGCAATTCAGTCTCATTTGATAACAAAAAGAAAAAGTAGATATTTTTATTGTTTGTATATGCCTAATAAATTAAACTGGCCCTCAGTCTGAGAGTCTTTAGTAGACATAAATCAAAGCTCATCCTCTAGAGAGCTCAAAAATAAGCACCTGGCATCCTGGCCCCACCAGTTACACATGACCTGTGATCCCACCTAAAACTGACCTGTGAAGAGAAGAGATCCTTTCAGCAGGTCTTTCCCCACCACTTCTTTTTTCAGGAACGCAAACTCCTCCATCAAGAGCTCAATATGCTCCTCATGCAAGACTTTCCCTGTGACAACAAAAATGGGATAGAAAGGCAATCGTCATCAATTGCATAGAGCTATGCATCCTACAATATAAATCTGTGTTTCCCTAACACAGAAGGACACACAGACCTCAAAACCAATTTGGGAACCACTACACCTTGAAATTCCCCAGCTGTAGGTAGTGCCAATTCTAAAATTACAGCAGGAATAACAATCTAAGAAAGCAAGATTATATTCACCTGCCTGAGGCAAGATGAGATCAGGAAAATACCAGAATGGTGTAGCTGCTACACTGTAGCATAAAATTCTAAGACATAAAAAGAAGAAAAGGAGTTGTTGAGATTAAAGGAAAGAAGCTAAAACTAGACTTTATTTCAAAGAATTGAAAAAAACAGATGACTTTTTAAATTATCTGGATTAGAGGGAAAATAAAAGCTTAATATATTTTTTTTAATTCTAAAAGAAAACTATTGAAAAATTTTTGTTCTAATGGCTTTTTCGTATCTAAGCCAGGAATTTCATAATAAACCCAAACTATTTTGTAATTAAGTGCAAAGTGTGGTTATGATCTACACTTTCATTGAAACAAAGAAAGAAATCTGGGCCACTGTAAGGTACTCACCACCCTTTGCTTAACCCAGACTCACAGGAAACTGCAGAATGTACTGGGCTTGCTTTGCACCTCAATGAATGGGCGGGAATGTGTTTGGAGTCTCCAGCGTGAGGTGTGTGGGAGAGTGAGAGTCCTTCCACCCACTCCCTAACCCATATGTAATGTCAGAGCTTCTTACAGTGAATAGCAGTTCTCTCCTCTGTGCATGAGCATGAGGGGAGGCTGGGAAGTTTAAATATGTTTCAGAGCATGTTGTATTCTCTCCAGCACTATTTCTGTATTTCCATTTCTGCATTTCCATATCCCTGGTCATTAAGAAAACTTACCTTTCAACTGCATCTTTGGTTGTTTTTCTATCATTCACTCAATGCTCTATTGTGATAAATGTGGCAACCACAGTATACACATATACACATGAGTGTATGCGCGTACACACACACACACACACACACACACACACACACACACATCCATATACATATTTTCTTTAGATCAGTTCACTGAAAGGACTTAGAAGCAAAGATAACTGAAAAGAAAAAGCAAAGAGCACACCTAGCATATAAATATTGGCATCAAAATATCATTGCTTCACTGTTGGGAATGTAAATTAATGTACCCTGTAAAAAACAGTACAGAGGTTCCTCAGACAAGTAAAGCTAGAACTACCATATGATCCAGCTTCTGGTTATTTATCTGAAGGCAACAAAAACACAAACTCCAAAAGATATATGCACCCCTATGTTCAGTGCACCCCAATATTCACAATAGCCAAGACATGGAAAGAATCTAAGTGTACACTGATTGAGGAGTGGAAAAAGAAAATGTGACACATCTATACTCAATGGAATATTATTTAGTCATAAAAAGAAAATCTTGCCATTTGAGACAATATTGGCCTTGAGGATATTATACTAAGTAAAATTAGTCAGACAGAGAAAGACAAATACCATATGACTTCACTTATATGTGAAATCTAAAATAAAAGGAGTAAAAACACTCATCAATACAGAGAAGAGATTCGTGGTTGCAAGAGATAGGAGGTGAGAGGTAGGTGAAGAAGGTAAAAAAAATGGTCAAAAAGTACAAACTCCCAGTTATAAAATAAATACATTTGGGAATGTAATATCAGCATGGTGACTATAATTAGTACTTACCTGCGTATCTGAAAGTTGCTAAGAGTAAATCTTAAAAGTTCTGGTACAGAAAATTTTTGATGTGTAGTAATAAATCTTAACTAGACTTGTGGTAATCACTGCACAAGTGATTTATATATACATATATATATATATATATAAATACTAATTATGTTGTATACCTGAAACTAACATGTTATGTGTCAATTGTTGGAAACCAAATATTGTTCTCACTAAATGGATGTAAACAGGAAGCCAGAAGGCTGGTCAACCTTAATTGCTCTGAAAGGTCAGAGCTAATTACTCACTGTTTAGTTGAAACATTATTGGTTGAAGCAACCTCTATGTTTGTTTCTTGTTCATTTCTGTTTTTGTTATTTCCTGCCTAAAGGCTAGGGGTGTGTCCCAAAGCCTTAATAAAAGGGAGAAAAAGGCCAGAGCAAGTGGCAGTCCTTTCCACTAGAGGAAGGCTCCCGCCTGGCCCCCCAATATCGCCAAATTAATGCTTTCTAGTCTCTCATTTCGTTTGCGTGCGGCCTCCTTCAGAACCCGAACCCTGACCCGGGAACCCTGAACCATGCGGGACGTGGAAAGAGGTTCCCACAGTCAATCATATCTCAATTTTTACAGATTTTTATTAAAAAGTACTATTTGCCATTAAATGATTAGGGCTCTTTGAAAAGATGTCTAGTTGCAGTGCTGAGGTAGAAAAAATTTACCATGAACATAAACCATTTCAAACAATAACAGAAATATAACAACATGAGACAAGAAGAAACATAAAGAGATGAATATGAAAAAAATTGAGTATCAAAATAAACAATGAAAATAGAGTATAAAAGGAAGTCATACTGATATAAAGACATAAGCAGAAAGTGTGATAAATAATGAATATTATCAGGTTTCAAACTACCTCCCCACAAAATAATCATTAATTATAAATGGGAAAGAATTAGCTTTCATTGGAATAGCTTTGCAGACACCACTTTAATCAAATGGTATCATTAATGATGGATAAATTGAAATTGAATGGCACCTGATAGGATGTAATGCAAAGAATATAAGATCTCCTCTATGATATTCCTATAAAAAATGCATATCCCAAAAATAATTATGAAAAAAATATCAGGCAAACTCAAATTTAGGAACATTATACAAATATCTGGCTAGTAAATCTTTTTAAATACCAAGGAAAGATTGAGGAACTATCCAGATCAGAGGTTAAAAGTGATATGACAGGGCAAGAGAAGAGTTAAATCAAAGAACTTATATACTTACTAGAGGCCTGGTGCATGAATTTGTACATGGATGGGGTCCAGCTGGCCTGCCCTTATGTGGGCCCATTGGGCCAGGCCGGCTGGGGGGAGGGGTTGCAGCCAGTTGGCCGGCTGACCCTGCCCCTGACTGGGGTATTGGGGGCTAATCAGGGGTGGGGCCAGAAGGGGGGGTTCGGGGGTGTGATTGGGGCCCAGATCAGGCTTGTTGGCTCCACAGTGGTTGTCATAGCCACCGGTCATTTTGGTCACTGGGCTGGTTGTTCTAGTCACTGGGCTTTTATATATATAGATATTCATAGCCCATGGACATGTACGATAGGGTAGTAAGGGCTGGGAAGATGGAGATAGAAGGGGGAAGGAATATATAAGTGACTGAATGACCAGTTGACTGGTTGCTATGATGTGCACTGATCATCAGGGGGCAGAGACTCAACGCAGGAGCTTCTCCCTGGTGGTCAGTGTGTTCCCACAGTGGTGCACTGCTCAGCTGATTGATGGGCACCAAACACCGGGTCTTAGGTGACCCTGCTAGCAGTTCTCAACCTGTGCGTCACGACCCACAGGTTGAGAACCGCTGCTGTAGAGCCTAAGACCATTGGAAAACACAGATATTTACATTACAATTCATTAACAGTAGCAAAATTACAGTTGGGAAGTAGCAATGAAAATAATTTTATGGTTGGGGGTCACTACAACATGAGGAACTGTATTAAAGGGTTGCAGCATTAGAAAGACTGAGAACCACTGGGTTAGAGCGTTATCCTGGACACTAAAAGGTCATGGATTTGATTCCTGGTCAATGGCATGTACATGGATTTTAGATTTGATCCCTGGTCCCAATCAGGGTGCATGGGTGAGGCAACCAATCTATGTGTCTCTCTACATTGATGTTTCTCTCCTGCCCCCCCTTCCACTCCCTATACAAATTAATAGAAAAAAACAGACTCAGGTGAGGATACAAAAAAAAAGAAAAAAGAAATATGGGAACTTGCTTAGAGGTAATCTCAAGAGAGATCTGGTAATTAGTCACTGTGTTACTGTGGGGACAAAGAACTAATAGGAAAGGAGACCCAAGGAACTTTCTGGAGTAATAAAATGTGCTATTGACTGGGGTAATAATTACATTGGTTTATACTTTGTCAAAATTCATTTAACTGCACTTAAAATCTCAGCTTTTTATCATATGAAAATGACATCTCAATTTATAAAATGCCTAGATGTAAGTCATTTATTAAATTATTTAGATGAATCTCAGAATTATTACTCAGTTTCTTCAAGACTTTTGTTTTGTTCTATTCAGAGCTGCTGTTATAGAAGAAACAGTACATATTCCTTAGCAATTCTTGCATCAAAGGGTTCTAGTTCTGTAACTAGTTTCACTATTGACACAAGTGCTAGAAAACGTTTGTCCTGGTTATTAAACTAGAGGCCTAGGGGGTCCCTCAGCCTGGCCTGTGCCCTCTCATAATCCAGAACCCCTAGAGCAGTGGTTCTCAACCTTTTTTTAAAAAAATATATTTTATTGATTCTTCACAGAGAGGAAGGGAGAGGGATAGAGAGTTAGAAACATCGATGAGAGAGAGCCATCAATCAGCTGCCTCTTGCACACCCCCTACTCGGGATATGCCCACAACCAAGGTACATGCCCTTGACCGGAATCGAACCTGGGACCTCTCAGTCCGCAGACCGATGCTCTACCACTGAGCCAAACCGGTTTCGGCTCAACCTTTTTAATGACGCGACCCTTTAATATAGTTCCTCATATTGTGGTGATTCCCAATCATAAAATTATTTTTGTTCTACTGCATAACTATAATTTTGTTACTGTTATGAATTGTAATGAAAATATTTGTGTTTTCTGATGGTCTTAGGTGAACCTGCTACCCACGGGTTGAGAACCACTGCTGTAGAGCCTAAGAAGACTAGTGGAAAACAGTCTGTTCCATGTTTCCATGCCTGTGGTTTCCACTCCTGTATTGAGCATCTACCCCCTGGTGGTCAGGGTGTGTCATAGCTACTGGCCAGTCAGCCAGTCACTTAGGCTTTTATATATGTAGATATGTCAAACCTCACAAACTATCCCTTATGAGTGGTGAAGTGAGAGATGGGATTTGAGAGACACTAATCCTAGAAGAATTCTGAGAAGCAGAAAAGGAGGCCATGAAATGCCCTGGTACACCAACAGCTACATTTTATGTGGATCCATAAAACAAGGTTTTCCATTCCATTTGTGATATATAAAGCACAAAAAGTACATTTAACCAAGCACTAATCAACTATATGACAATCAATGCTGGGACTGTTTCCTATGGTATCCTGGATAAATATATTAGAACAATTCTCAGAATAATTTTTCGTATTTAAAGATGAGATCTCCATCTTTATAATTCTACTCCCTACCAACTGAAGCAGTGAACAATATAATTCTATCCTCTGCCAACAGAAGTAATATATATATAAAAGCCTAAGCAACCAAACAACTGAACGATTGGTCTTCCAGTTGCTATGATGCACACTGACCACCAAGGGGCAGATGATCAATGCAGGAGCTGCCCCTGGTGGTCAGTGCACTCCCACAGCCAACCTCCCCCAGCTGGCCCACTTCCGGTGGTCCTTCCCCCCATAATTGCAGATATCTCCATTCTTTCTTTCTTTTTCTAAAATATATTTTTATTAATTTCAGAGAGGAAGGGAGAGGGAAAGAGAGAAACATCAATAAGAAGAGAGAATCATTGATTGGCAGCCTCTTGCCTGCCCCCTACTGGGGATTGAGCCTGCAACCCAAGCATGGGATCTTGACTGGAATTAAACCCAGGACCCCTTAGTCCACAGGCCGACACTCTAATCAATTGAGAGAAACTGGCTAGGCCATTGTTTTTTTATCTTTGTGTTTCTATATATTGTTTCAGTTTGGTGATATTCTACAATTTTTTTTTCTGTTTCTTCTTTTTTTAGGTTATGTGTTTTAATTTTAGACTTTTGTGTGTGTGGTTATCATTAAGTTTATGCAAAAGAAAGTTTCATATATACAGTAGTCCTTTTTATTCTGAATGAATCTTTCCTCCAGAGATGCATCTGTGATACCTATCTCTGCTCTTCTCCCCTCCTCCTTTCCCCCTGCCTCATTCCCCACTTGCTCCCACTCACCCACTTTCAGATGTTTCAAAGAACAAATCTCTCAGATGTGTTTGTATTCAGCAAGGAATTCTTTGTTCAATTATCACTATTCAAATTATTGTATCTTCAAAAAGGAAGACCAGGGCAACTTCTCATGCTGCCATTCCTCTGTAGTCTTTCTCCCTTATAGGTTTCTGTATTTGTTTTTACATTTACCTTTAAAAGGCAGCTCTTTTAAAAATTTTGTATGCCTTCCTGTTGCTGCCTAGTATCCTTTTGTTTTAATTTGAAGGAACTTCTTTTAGCAATTCTTCTAGGCTATGTCTAGTGGTGATTAATTCACTCAGCTTTTGTTTGTATGGTAAAGTCTTAGTTTTATTTTCATTTCTGAAGGACAGTTCTGCTAAATACTATATTCTTGTTTGGCACATTTTTTTTCTTTCAATACTTTGAATACATCTGACCTTAATCATGCTTGCTGAGAATTCTGCTGATAATCTTAAAGGAGCTTTCTTGTATACAATGTCACATTTCTTTTGCTTTTTTTTTTCAAGAATCTTCCCTTTTCTGAGACATTTGAAGGTGTGATTATAATGTGTCTTGGTATAAGTCTCAAGGTTTATTCTAGTTAGAGTTCACTAAGTTTCTGGAAATTATATATCATTTCATTTATCAAATTTTTGCAAGTTTTTAACCATTATTTTGTTAAATAAGTTCTCTGCCCTTTTCTCTGTTTTCCCTTTGTGACATATAGTGATCTGCTTGATGGTATCCCATAAATTCCTTAAGATATCCTCACTGTTCTTCATTGTTTTTTCTCTTTGTCCTTTTTTAAAAATTAAGTCTTTATTATTCAGATTATTACATTTGTTTCTCTTTTTTTCCCTCCATAGCTCCCTTCCACCCAGCTCCATCCCCTCCCCCTACCCTTACCTCCCCCTCATTGACCTCATCCATAGGTATATGATTTTTGTCCAGTCTCTCCCTGCACCCCCTCACCATTTTCCCCCTGAGAATTATCAGTCCACTCCCTTTCTGTGCTCCTGATTCTATTATATTCACCAGTTATTCTGTTGATCAAATTTTTAATTCACTTAATTTTTAAATTCACTTGTTGATAGATATGTATTTGTTGTTCATAATTTTTTATCTTTTACCTTTTTCTTCTTCCTCTTCTAAAAGAGTACCTTTCAGCATTTCATATAATACTGGTTTGGAGTTGATGAACTCCTTTAGCTTTTTCTTCTCTGTGAAGGTCTTTATCTGCCCTTCAATTCTGAATGATAGCTTTGCTGGATAGAGTATTCTTGGTTGTAGGTTCTTGCTATTCATCATGTTGAATATTTCTTGCCACTCCCATCTGGCCTGCATCGTTTCTGTTGAGAAATCAGCTGACAGTCGTATGGGTGCTCCCTTGTAGGTAATAAACTGTTTTTCTCTTGCTGCTTTTAATATTCTCTCTTTGTCTTTTGCTCTTGGTATTTTAATTATGATGTGTCTTGGTGTGGTCCTCTTTGGATTCCTTTTACATGGGGTTCTGTGTGCTTCCTGGACTTGTAAGTCTATTTTTTTTTACCAGATGTGGGAAGTTTTCAGTCATTATTTCTTTAAATAGGTTTTCAGTATCTTGCTCTCTCTCTTCTTCTAGCACCCCCACAGTTCTGATGTTGGTATGCTTGAAGCTGTCCCAGAGGCTCCTTACATTATCTTCACACTTTTGGATTATTTTTTCTTCTTGCTTTTCCAGTTGAGTGTTTTCTGTTTCTTTGTATTTCAAATCTTTGACTTGATTCTTGCCTTCCTCTAGTCTGCTGTTAGGTCTCTGTATAATATTTTTTATTTCAGTCAGTGCATGTTGAATTTCTAGTTGGTCCTTTTTCATCTCCTCCTGGGTCTCGCTAAATTTATCCATCTTTTTTAGGATATTCTTGAAAAACCTTATAATCATGGTTTTGAACTCTATATTCAGTCATTTGTTTTCCTCCATTTCTTTTGTTTGTGATCTCTTCCTTTGTCTCCGCATTTTCACTATGCCAGGAGAACTTCTGTGTTGGAATCAGCCTTATGATACAAGACTTGCAAAAGCCTCTCTGTTGAGCTTGGGATGGGTGGAGTCTCAGGGTTTAATCAGCCTTATGATACAAGACTTGCAAAAGCCTCTTTGTTGAGCTTGGGATGGGTGGAGTCTCAGGGTTTAACGGACCACCTTGCCTTCCAGTCAGCCTCACCCTCCACGGCTCCCTGGGTCTCTGGGTAATGGCCGAAGCGGTCCCTCTGCACAAGCGTAATGCCTCTAGACAGCTACCTTTCCAGCTCTCCTGCACTCCGGGACCATATGAGGCTGGGTCCCTAGGATTTTGTCTGAAACTGGGGTTTAGTGGAGTTAGAAGTGGTGCAGTTGGGAGGCTCTGTCTCCTGCCCACTCATGAAAGCCAGTGGCACAATCAGCAGTTGGTCTTCTGCAAGCAGTTCTGTGCACACCACTAGACTTCTGTCCCTTCACAGCTTCCCTATATTTCCATGCACTTCTCCCTTTTCACAGTCCAAACTCCCCCCGTATGAGTTTCAGCTGGACCTGGGGTTCAGTGCTATAGGATAAGGGGTTCAATGCAGTTGGGAGTCTCGGTCTCCCTCCCACCAGAGAAAGCCAGGCAGGTACTCTGGCACCCACTCTCTCCACACGTGTGTCTCCATACCTCAGCTTTTTGCAGCTCTTCTGGGTCTCCGTGAGCCCCTCTCTTTCCTTCTAGTTGTAGAATTTCTATTCAGCCAGCTTTCCTATGGTTCTGGATGATGTCCATTCTGTCTTTTAGTTGTAGTTTTGAAATTGTTGTGCGAGGCAGCAGTGTAGGTGTTTACCTATGCTGCCATCTTGAATTCCTCTCTTTGTCCTTATTAACCAAGTTTGGTCTTTTCTTTCATTTGGTTGATCAAGGTTGTTGTTGAACCCTTCTTGATGGCTCTTCAGCTCCAGAATTTGTTTGGTACTTTTTATAGTTTATATCTCTTTGTCGAGATATTTTCATTTTGCTCATGTACTATTTTCCTGATTTTTGTTTATTTGTTTGTGGTCTCTCTTAGCTGATTCTGTATACTTTACAGAGTTACTTTTTAAAAATATATTTTATTGATTTTTTACAGAGAGAAAGGGAGAGGGATAGAGGGTTAGAAACATCGATGAGAGAGACATTGATTAGCCGCCTCCTGCACGCAGCCTACTGGGGATGTGCCCACAACCAAGATATATGCCCTTGACCGGAATCGAACCTGGGACCCTTGAGTCTGCAGGCCAAAGTTCTGTCCACTGAGCCAAACCGGTTTTGGCTACAGAGTTATTTTTAATTCTTTTTCAGATAATTCATAGGTCTGCATTTCTTAGGGTCAGTTTCATAAAATGTTTCATTGGGCTGTTCTTCTCTTTCTTTGTTTTCCTTGTGATTATTTGTTGAGTTTTGAATATAGACAAAACAGGCACATTTGTCAGTCTTTGCAGACTAGTTTTGTAAAGGAGACTTTTACCACTCAGTGAGGCAAAAAAATTCTGGGGAGGAGGGATTATCAAAATTTCCCTGGGAATATATCATCTCTGGGATTATATGTATAATTTCCAAATTAAAGAGATTTGTCCCTGTTCTCAAGAACCTATAATCTCTTGCTCCTCCTGATGGCTGCCTGCAGGAATGCACTCTCTCTGGCACTCCCTTGTTTTTAACAATTCCCAAACTGGCATTCAACATGTAAATATCTTTGAGAAAATTGGACAGATATGTACAACAAAATTAAACCAGACAAACTTCTTACACCATACACAAGCATAAGCTCAAAATAAATTAAAGACCTAACTGTTAGGCTTGAACAACTGCTAGAAGAAAACCTAGGCAGTAAAATCTTAGACATTTCTCATAGCAAAATTTTTTATAATATATTTTCTCAGGCAAGAAAAACAAAAGAAAAATAAACAAATGGGACTTGTTTTTTAAAATATTTTCATTGATTTCAGAGAGGAAGAGAAAAATATATAAATATAAATTATGAGAATCATTGGTCAGTTGCCTCCTGCATGCTCCCTATTGGGATCGAGCCTGCAACATGGGCATGTGCCCTGATCAGGAATTCAACCATGACCTTCTGGTACATAGGTAACACTCAAGCACTGAGCTACATAAGTTGGGCTATCTCTCCTTGTTTTTAATGACCTTAACGTTTTTTAAGAATACTGGTCAGGTATTTTGCAGAATGACCCTCCACTGGGATTTTTCTGATATTTTTCTTATAATTAGTCTGGGATAATGTGTTTTAGAAAAAGAGTAATTACATTCTCATCTCATATCAAGTACATTATATTAACATGACTTGTCACTATATCATGACCACCTGGCTTAGGTAGATTCTGTCTATATTCTCCCATGTAAAGTTACTCTTTTTTCCTCTTTTTCGTCTTGTACTCTTTGGAAGATACTCCACATATTCCTTTAATGTGCCTACAGTAGTGAAGTGGGGAGTGTTGGCAGGCTTTTGTATCGGTAATATATCTGATGTGGGGATAAACTATAAAGGAATAAAGATACCACAGAATTTGTAGTGATGATAACTCAGTAAGAGAGACTGTGCTCTAGATAGACAGAACATACATCACCTTTCTGTTCAGCCAGCTCCCACAGCTCCTGAGCTGCTGTCCAAGACAGCGTCATAGGATATTCCACAAGGACATGTTTGCCAGCATTAAGAAACTGCCTTTGGAAACAAGAGATATAGAGAGAATACACTTCAAATAAGCTGCACTGAAATGCTTGGCATGAAAGGATACAAAATGTTATAAATGCACAAAAGTTTAGGTGTGCAAATGTGCCAATAAGGTGAATCAAAACCAGAAGATAAGGGTGATGAGTTATTCCTCACATTATTTTCTACTATGCTGTAAGAGAATGACTTTCTGATTATGTGATAATTTTAAATATTTGTTTATTCAATCACTCACGGATTCAACCAGGTTCTATTTACCAGTTATTTTGGAGAAGAAATAAAGACACATTAACAGCTAAATTGCCAGTTACCACATGATCAGGTGGACCCAGGGGCAACCCAAGCCTCTCTCCTGCTCTCTCTGTGGTGGTAGCCAACTTGGCTGGGTTAATTTGCATACTCACTCTGATTGGTTGGTGGGTGTGGCTGGTGGGCATGGCTTGTGGGTGTAGCGAAGGCACGGTCAATTTGCATATTGCCTTTTTATTAGATAAGGCCCAGTACACAAAATTCATGCACAGAGGGGGATTCCCTCAACTCAGCCTGCACCCTCTCCAATAGGGGATCCTTTGTGGTATGTCTGACTGCCATTTTAGGTCTGATCCTAGGGGTCAGGCCTAAACCGGCAGTCAGATATCCTTCTCACAATCAGGGACCACTGGCTCACCTGCCTGCCTGCCTGATTGCCCCTAACTCTTCTGCTTGCCCACCTGATTGCCTCTAACTGCCCTCTCCTGCAGGCCTGATGTCACCAGCAGTCAGATATCCTTCTCACAATCAGGGACCACTGGCTCACCTACCTGCCTACCTGATTGTCCCTAACTCTTCTGCCTGCCAGCCTGATTGCCTCTAACTGCCCTCTCCTGAAGGCCTGATGTCACTCCCAACTTCCCTCCTTGCTGGCCCATTTGGTTCTGATTGGTTAGTTCTTATGACAATGTCAAAAGCTTCACCTCCGAGGCAACCATTGGCTCCCCACAGCACCCAGATTTAGTTCTAATTGGTTGGTTCCTATGCCAGTCAGCATCTCCAGGCCTATCTCTGGGTCTGATAAAAGAGGCAAGGCTTAACAGCAGCCCCTGTGAAGGCCGGGAGAGAAAGAAAAGCCTGGCTGCTAGTGAAGATCAGAAAGAAAGAGGGAGAGAAAAAGTACAATGATCAACAGCTTCCACTGAGGCTGCAGATCAGACCCTGACTCACTTTCTGGGTCTCAGCCACCTGAGCAGTCAGTGTTGGGTTGCCAGGCTGCAGCTGGGCAACCCAACGCTGACTTCCAGATGGTCTGTGTTTGGTCGCAGGCTCGGCCCCTTCCCAAGCCCCAGGCTTTAGGCTTGGAAGTGCCTTCCCCTCCTCTCCCCCGCCTCCAATCACAGCTCTACCCTGAGGATAGCCGGCTGGGAGTGAGCTGGGTGCAGAGGAGGTTCCTGGGACCCAGATATGTATGCAAATTAACCACCATTTGGGTTGGGTTAATTTGCATATGCACTCTGATTGGCTGTGGGCATAGCAGAGGTACAGTCAATTTACATGTTTCTCTATTGTTAGGTAAGATAGATATATCTATCTGTATCTATCTATATCTATCTATCTCTCTGTAAAGAATTCAGATAATTCAACACCAAACAAGCAATAAATCCAATGAAAAAGAAAAAAAGCAGAAGCCCTGAAAGGTGTGATTAATTTGGTTGGAGTGTACCAAAATGTTGTGAGTTCGATGTCCAGTCAAAGCACATACTTAGGTTATGGTTTTCATCTCTGCACAGTAGTCAACTGATAGCTGTGCCTCTATCACATAAATGTTTCTCTCTCTCTCTCTCTCTCTCTCTCATTTTTCCTCCCTCTATAAAATCAGTAAAAATAAATAACATAAAAATAGAGAACCAAGATGGTGGCATAGATAAATGCCTGTACTCGCTGCCATGTAAAAATTAAAACTAAAATACAGAACAATCATCATTTAGAACCACCCGAAAGCTAGCTGAATGACAGTCCTACAAGTAAAGAAGTAAAAAAGAAAGCACATTGAGACTGGTAGAGGGGTGGAGGTGCAGAAGAGGCTGGTTCAACAACCATGTGTGCTGTTTTTTTAATCAGGAGGGAGATCATCTCTGTAGAGGCTTCCTGTGAGGAGCCCCACTCTAGACCCCTAGCACAGGATTCCAGAGCTGGGAAGAAAAGTCTCTGTAACTTGGGACTGTAAAAACAAGTGGGGATCATGGCTGAGTGACACAGAGGCTGCTGGAGACTCAGGAAGTTCCCCTTAAAGGGTCAAATCATGAACATACACAGTCTGACTCCCTTTAACCTCCAGTACTCGGTGGCAGCTGGGGGATCCAGGGACATATGGGGAGAAACTGGATTGTCTGGCATTGGGGCAGGAACTCAAGGTCAGCTTTCTCCCATACAGGTGTGCACACAAAAATCATTGTTCCTGTGCTGGAACCTTCCCTGTCGCAAGGCTGACAGGCAGCCATAGCTGAGTGTCCATCAGCCTGGCTCACACTGCTTGCTCCACTCTGGTAATTCCCTGAGACCCTGCCCCATCCAATTTGCAGCTGCATTCAAGCTGTTTGCAGCAGCTTTTGCATAGGAATGGGCTGTCCTGGCTCATGCTTCTGACTGCTAAAATCTCTAAAACAAGATGCAGCTGGTGTCAGCATGCCTCAAACCTATCAATGAAGGCTTAAGACCTGGTTCCTACCCTGCTTCACAATTGGGACTCACCTAGGCACTTCCATATGCAATACAAATAGCAGCCATCCACAGACCTCTCTGTAGCTCCTGCTGGATGGCCCCAGGGAGTGGCTGATTTTACACCTTCCTGAAGGTCCTAGAGCCAGTGCACCTGGTAGACAGCTTCAGACCATACCAGATTACAACTCTGCACTCCACCAGCAACACACTCAAGGGGCAAACTCAGTGAGCACCAAAGCCCCGTTGAAGCAAATCTTGCTTAATAGGGGTTTCTCCTGCACAGTAGCTCTCTTACTGTAGTCACAGCTGGTCCACACAGTCTATTGGCCGGAAGGTCAATTCCTCCCAGTGATGCCAATAGCAATCAAGGCTCAACTACAAGAATGTGCACACAACTCACACAGGGGAACACCTAGAGTGCCCAGCTCAGGTTACTGGGGAGGCTGAGCCAATGGGCCCTATAGGACACCTACTACACAAGGCCACTCTTCCATTCCAGGAGAAATAGCATACATAGAAGCTAACACGGGGAAACAGACAAAATGCAGAGACAAAGGAACATGTCACAAATGAAAGAAATGGAAACAAGCAAACTACTGAATACAGAGTTCAAAACCATGGTTATAAAGTTATTCAAGGATCTTCATGTGAGCTTCAAGGGATTTAGTGAGACTTTCAATGATCCCAGTCAGAATGTAAAAGACATGAAAAAGGACCATTCAAAAATTAAGCATACACTAACTGAAATAAAAAATAATTTACAGGAATCCAACAATCGAGTAAAGGATTTCAAGAATCAAGTCAACAATTTGGCATATGAGGAAGCAAAAAACATCCAATCATAAGAGCAGAAAGAAAAACAAATAAAAAATATGAAGATAGTATTAGGAGTCTCTAGGACAGTGGTTCTCAACCTTCCTAAGGCCTCGACCCTTGCATACAGTTCCTCATGTGGTGGTGACCCCCAACCATGAAATTTTGCTACTGTTATGCATCGTGATGTAAATATCTGCATTTTCCGATGGTCTTAGGCGACCCCTGTGAAAGGATCGTTCGACCCCCAAAGGGGTCACGACCCACAGGTTGAGAACTGCTGCTCTAGGACAACTTTAAGTGTACCAACATTTGCATTATAGGGGTGCCAGAAGAAGAAGAAAGAGAGCAAGACATTGAAAACATATTTAAAGAAATAATGACAGAAAACTTCCCATGTCTGGTGAAAGAAATAGACTTACAAGTCCAGGAAGCACAGAGTCCCAAACAAGAGGAACCATAAAAGGCCCATACCATGACTGATCATAATTAAAATGCCAAAAGTTAAAGACAAAGAGAGAATCTTAAAAGTAGCAGGAGGAAAGCAGTTAGTTACTTACAAGGGAGCACTCATATGACTGTCAGCTGATTTCTGAACAAAAACTTTGCAGGCTAAAAGGAAGTGGCAAGAAATATTCAAAGTGATGAATAAGAACCTAGAACCAAGATTACTCTACCCAACAAAGCTATCATTTAGAATTGTAAGTTAGTTAAAGAGATTTATAGACAAAAAAAAAGTTAAAGGAGTTCACTACCATCAAACCAGTATAACATGAAATGTTGAAGGGTATTCTTTTGAGAAGAGGAAGAAGAAAAAGAAGAAGAAGAAGAAAGGATAAAAAATATGAACAATAAAATGGCAATAAATACATATCTATCAATAATAGAATCTAAAAATCAAAATAAATGAACTAGAAATCTAATAAATAAAATAAACTGGTGAATAAAATAGAATCAGAGGCATGGAAACATGAAACAGACTGATTAATCTCAGAAAGAAGGGGGAGAAGGGATGGGAAAAGATAAACTAAAGTTCTTACCTACAGACACAGACAGTAAGATGGTGAAGGCCTTGGGTGGGACAGAAACTGGGGGAGGGGAACAATGGAGGAAAAAAGGGGGACATTTGTAATACTCTCACCAATAAAGATTAAAAAAAATAAATAAATAAAGGCATGGCAAAATGATATATGAAAAGATGCTCAACTTCACTAGCTGTTAGGGAAATGAAAATCAAATCTACAATGACATAGCACCTCACACCTGTTATCAGCAAAGCAGGTAATAACTTGGGTTGGAGAGGTTGTGAAGCAAAAGGAAGCCTGGAGAGGAGCCAAAATGCCCGAGGAGTTGGTGGAAGCTATACACAACTCTACACACAATGCCAACCCAGATTTACAGCTAAATTGTAGAACAATTTACCTGAAGGACCAACTGAAAGAGAGCTGAACACAAGTATTATATCCAAGAATTTATAGAAGAAGCTACACAGAGACTGGTAAGAAGGGCAGATACATGGTGAGGGTTGGCACCTGCACCCAAGGGCAGCATCTGAGTAGCCAGAGGAATAGCCCAGCTGCAAAAGTCGTTTCTGAGGACTTGGGGTCTCAATCCTATACCAAGACCCCCAAACTATAGCACCAAGACAAGGAAGAGGAGCCTGCATTGCACTTGGCAGCAAAAATTAATGTAGAATCTGTCTTCTGGAAAGACTAGAGAGTCTGCTAGAACCCCAAGAGCTCTCCTAAAGGGCCAAAACACAGGAGTTGGCTCTCGGGCACTAACCCGGGTTCTGGTTGAGGGAAGGAGTCTCAGATATACGGAAGCCATAAAGAGAAGATCTAGTTGGTGTAGCTCTGGAAAAATATCTGGAAGGTTAACCACTGAGGTCCTTGTCCTGAGGCAACATCCCACATTACCCTCTTCCATGGTTGGACACTCTTATTTCTTACAACACCAGGTGCGAGGATGGTAGGGGAGCGGGGACAGGGTGGGGGTGCACTAACCCCATCCTCCAAATACTGGTGACATCACCCTGTCAAGCTCGAGTCTGGCAGAAGGAACTGTTAGTTGCACCCAATAGGAACCTGAGGTGCACTTTTTCTGGAGAAACTATAGGCAGACTCTCAGATGGTCATTTAACTGTACAACTTTAGAACAGGGGCCAAACTTCCTCCCCTTCTGCAGGCTGGACAGGCACTACCCCCAACAGAAGACTCCCTTGCTCGGGTCTCTGTTGGCATGGCTGCAGAGCTATGGGGTTTGTGTCTTGCTTCCTTTCTGTGGACCTATACTACCTTCAACTGAGAGCCTTAATTCTACAAACACCATCTTGCTCAATCCCACAGGAGGAAGGAGGCACTGCTAAGATGTGGGACCTCCAGCACAACTCCTTTGAAGGCACCCACCAAGGGCTTTGGTGATCTGCTGTAGAGTTAGGGAAGGTGTTTAGCTCACTCCCATCCTGAGGGCCAGTGACACTTTGTGGGGCCCTGTCTAAGTATACACTGGATGATTCAAGGCTGCTTTAACAATGAGCTAATGGAGAGGAGGGGCAGTTGCAAGGTCGCTGCAAGTCTCACACTGAGCAGACACACCTTTCTGTAGCAAAATGCTGATGTTATTGTTTGGAAAAGTGCCTTCTTTGTTTGGACCTGTCTGAGTATGCATATCAGCTGTCACTGACCAGTCTGTAATGACTGCTTTCATGTAGAATAAATCATGTCCCCTTTGCCTGCCTGTACATGCCTGTTTTTCTGATTTCCCTCACCGAGGAGTGTCAAGTGACTTGCTGAAGAGCTCACACCCAACACACCTCCAGCAGAGGACTGCCTTGATCTCTGCTCCTCCAAGTCCCATTGGCCCTGTCCTGCTGGACTGGGTTTCATGTTGGGGAAGGTAGCTCCTCTCAGAGCTGGGATATTTGGAGAGCTTCTCTCTCAGAGACTCTAGTCTGGGGCTCGATCAGGCATGTCTACAGAACTAAGGGGAGGAGTAAAGTTCACTTCCTCCCAGGACCCCGCTGCTGTAATCCTCAACAGAAGGTGCTCTTGATCTGTTGGCCAAAGTTCCAGTTGGCCCTGTCCTTTCTTATAAGAATCCTGTCCCTTCAATACAAGGTAAAAAGGTATTTCAGAAAAAGTGCAAGGTTTTTGTGTCTGCTGTAACAGCTTCGCAATTCTCTTTTCTCAAAAACACACATGTTTTCTTTATACTGGATGCATTTATCTTGATATGGTGGGCAATTGCAGCTGCAGACTTCAATCTGAGGTACATATCAAGCAATTCAACTTTGTCTTATAATGTCATATCTTTCCTCAGCTTTTTGGGAGCACCTCTAGCATCACTAATGTCATTTCCTATGGGTCCGATTGTCTCATTCAAGGTTTGCCGAATCATACTAAACACAACGAAAAATATACAAAAACTGCAAGGCATCACTTTTTACTGTGACAGGCAATTTGCCAGAGATGAATAGCTCAGCTTGAGATGATCAGTGTCATGTGGCATTCTAAGTGGATATGTGAAATACTTGAGCTCACCGTAAAAACAATAGGAGGTGGCTACAGAATTATTATAGAAATATAGTATATACTACAGTTAATTTTATACAATTATGATTTAGTACTTCATCTTTATATTTGTTTATATTTCTCTAAACTGTGGATGGTACCATTTATAATTGTGCTTGTATGAATAAGTTTGGATAAATTTTGGCTCTTTTTTTAATATATTTTATTGATTCTTTTACAGAGAGGAAGGGAGATAGAGAGTCAGAAACATCGATGAAAGAGAAATATCGATCAGCTGCCTTCTGCACATCCCCTACTGGGGATGTGTCTGCAACCAAGGTACATGCCCTTGACCACAATCGAACCTGGGACCTTTCAGTCCACAGGCCAACACTCTATCCACTGAGCCAAACCGGTTTTGGCTTGGCTTTTTATAATAGACTAGAGGCCTGTTTCATGAAATGCATGCATGGGGGGGTGTGTCCCTCAGCCCAGCCTGCACTCTCTCCAATCTGGGATCCCTCTCACAATTCAGGACTGCTGACCCCCAAATGCTCGCCTGCCTGCCTTCCTGATTGCCCCTAACCGCTTCTGCCTGCCAGCCTGATCACCCCTAACCACTCCCCTGCCAGCCTGATTGATGCCTAACTGCTCCCCTGGCAGCCTGTTTGCCCCTAACTGCCCTCCCCTGCTGGCTTGATGACCCCCAACTGCCCTCCCTTGCAGACCAGGTCCCTCCCAACTGCTCTTTCCTGCTGGCCATCTTGTTGTGGCCATTTTTGACCACATGGGGGAAGCCATCTTGTGTGTTGGAGTGATGGTCAATTTGCATATTACTCTTTTATTAGATAGGATAGAGGTCTGGTGCATGGGTGGGGACCAGTTGGTTTGCCCTGAAGGGTGTCCTGGATCAGGGTGGGGGTTCCTTTGGGGTGTGGGGCGGCCTGGGAAAGGGGCCTGTGGTGGTTTGCAGGCTGGCCATTCCCCCTAGTGACCTAAGCAGAGGCCCTAGTATCTGGGACTTATTTATCTTCTATAAACTTTGTAGCCTTGAGTGGAGCCAAGCCTCTTGCTTTCTCTGTGGCCACAACCATTTTTGTTGGGATTTATTTATCTTCCATAATTGAAACTTTATAGCCTTAATCAGAGGCCAAGGCAGGACAGGGGTGCAGGAGCCTGGCTTTCTCCATCTCCGAGGAAACCCAAGCCTCCTGCTCTTTCCAGCTCTGAGGCTGCTGCCTTTTTTGTTGGGATTTATTTATGTTCTATAATTGAAACTTTGTAGCCTGGGCCTGCCAGAGTGTGCAGAAAGCTTGGCTTCCTCCATTGCCAGGGAAACCCAAGCCTCTTGTTCTCTCTGTGGCCACAGCCATCTTGGTTGGATTAATTTGCATACTCGCTCCTGACTGGCTGGTGAGCATGGCTTGTGGGTATAGTGGAAGTACAGTCAATTTGCATATTACTCTTTTATTAGCTAGGACTAGAGGCCTAATGCATGAAATTCATGCAAGGAGCTTGGCCCTTGCAGCCCTTCGCAGCCTCAGCTGGCCCTCGCAGCCCCGGCTTTATCCGGACAGTGGTCCAGAACATTGTCTGAACAGTCATTCTAATGTTTGGTTTAATTAGCATATTAGCTCTTTATTATATAAGATTTCTGTATATTTTATGGTAGTAAATGATAAAATAAACTACCATCTAATGTATTTTATGCATTCATGACATACCTAACTTTTTATTAATTTTTTTTATTTTTTCTAGGCTACACAGCTTATCTACAAATTTTTTCAAATTATCTCAAATCTCCAAAAAAATTTAAATGTATTTATTGAAAAATATCTACATGTCAGTGGACCTGTGTGGTTTAAACCTGTGTTGTTCAAAGGTCAACTGTATAGGCATATAATTATATGATCACTTTTTTTTTTTTAAAGAAAACACCACTCTGGTACCAAAAAAGGTTAAGGAAAACCAAAGAAAGATTTTCCTAAACACACTCTGTCCATCCAACAATTGGCTGATCAAGAAGGTGCACCTTCCTCCTGGTAACAGCAGATGCAGTTTAACGTAAGGGCTTCGAAGGGAAGCTGAGATTCAGGGAGACAGCTGGCTAGGTCCTACCTGGGCTCCACCTTCTAGGCCAAATCCCACTGAATGCTTGAAGAGCTCGAGGCTTTTCACTCAAAGGCTGGGCAGGGGGCACCTCAATTCTCTTGCTGTATAAACAGTCATCTCCCTCTCTGATGCCACCACTACTGCCTTACTTATCTCATGGAAGAACCAATTCATAGTAAAGGAGCTGTCAGAAATATTTCATATGTTGAAAGTGCAAAGGATAAAATTTTTGAAGCTTATTCAAACTTAGTAAAAATGATGACAATTCACCAAGGCACGAAAAAGATGCTGGCTCAATATCCTAAGTTATATGATGAGAAAAAGGCAAATACTGTTCAAACTACTCTCAATAATTTTTTTACAAAGAAATAAAACACTTTCATTCTTAATATTTCTAATGTTTTAAATTATAGTATACTAAAGAAGTATTAACTTTACTATATTTTTCATTTCCTTATACATTTATAACCAATAGGAAAGTTTTGACCATCTTTTTATTGTTGACATTATTACAGACATCCCCCATTCTCTTCTCTTTGCTCCCCTCCACCCAAACAACAATTTTTAAAGGTGATGGATCTATTGTAATTTTCCCCATTAACTTTTAAGACCCATTTGAGAGACTTCAGTTTGCCTATTTTTATAGTCCTGCACTACTGTGCAAGGCAAAGACTGCTTGCATTGAAACCCACCTGATGTAGTCCTCATGGCTGGTGTTTTCACTGCAGATATAAGCAATGTCAACCTCTTGGCTAGAAAGAGCATCTTCTAAAGAAATCTGCTGGACTTCATCAATGCACTTGAGCTCACGTCTGTTTGAAAATAACAGAAATGGAACTTAAAAGTAGACATCGACTTAGAATAAACAAGCATCATCTTTCTCCCTCCTCCCAAAAAAGTCTTGATGATCATCTTTAGGAAGTGAAAAAATTAACTTCCTCTCCCCACTTCAGGGCATTTTCCAAGATGGAGTGAAAACAGCCTCAGGTTTGAAGTCAGGAGACTAGCATTGAGTGCTCATACTACTGCTAACAACCAGTGTGATGTGGAAGTCTTTGAATCACTTAATATCTAAAATAAAAAATTGATCTTTTCCCTCAAGAAGAATAATCCCTATGATCACTGCCAGCTCCAAGTATCTGGCCAAAGACTATGGCTATGAAACCTAACTCAAATCCAATATACTAACACCTTAGAGGTGCAAATTGCTGTGTGACTTCAAGCTCCTTCACAACTATCAATGGCCTTGTGATGGTCAATGGAAGGCAGGTATCACTGCCTCCTTTTCAGGTGAGCTGACAAAGCCCAGAGGGGCAGTAGTTGCCATAGCTAATAAGTAGCAGAAGCAGGACAGGAACTGTAAACCTTTTGATCTTACAGGGTAAGAAGAAACTCCTTACTTAGATCTGAGGACCCTGATATTCTGCATGGTACCCTCACTGGAACAATAGAGCAGTCCTCTGATGAAGGATGTAACAGAGGAGATGGGTGGCCAGCAGAAGGCTCTCATCCATCGCAGAGCTCCACTTAAGCTGCAGCAGGCAGAGGGCATTTGGGCAAGATTTGGCAGATTTCGTCCTATGGGGGCTACACAATCTACACTGCTCAATTTGACCAATACTTATTGTCTATTGTGTGCTAGGCACCATGGGGAGGATCATAAACAATAAACTAAAAGTTCTCAGCTTCTATTGAGCTCACAGTCTTGTAGAGAGAAGAAGTCACACATATACATAAATAACAACAACACAAGACTAACATGAGAAATATGCTGGAGTACATGTGGGAGATTCGAGGAGGGCAGGAAAAATCAAGTTTAGGGTTTCAGAAAAGGTTTCTTGGGGAGAAGGTGGGATTTAGCAGACAGACCACGAGGGACAGGGTATGTGAGCAGGGGAAAAGTGTGACAATGGCAAGGGTGCAGTAAAGCAGTGGGTATGAGCTGATCATCTACCCACACAATCTGGGTACTTTAGGAATTCCCACTGCATTAGCCATGCCAGCCTGTTGACAGAGGACTGGGGCTTACGCATAAAGGAGAAGCTTCACTTCATCATGCTCAATGAGAGCTTCAAAGAGGGGCACAGTGGGAGTTATAGTGTGACTAATGATACTTTTGATTTCCCATTTGTATGCAGCCCCCTTAGAATCTTACTGGGAGGAGACGATTGACCATAAGCAGATTCCCAGGACTTCTGAGTCACTCTAGTGACACCCACTTTAAATATTTAAAGGAATAGCCAAATTTTGAAACAGGCAAACTGGAAGAAACTAGGCCCCATAAATTAAAAGAATCTGCAAGGCCCTAGCTGGTTTGGCTCAACAGATAGAGCATCGGCATGTGGACTGAAGGGTCCCAGGTTCGATTCCAGTCAAGGGCACATGCCCAGGTTGCAGCTCGATCCCCAGTAGGGACTGTGCAGGAGGCAGCCAATCAATGATAGTCTCTTATCATTGATGTTTCTCTCTCTCTCCCACCCTTTCCTTTCCTCTCTAAAATCAATAAAAATATATATTTAAATTAAACAAATTAAAAGAATCTGCATGGACTATCGAATAGTTAATTATGCTTTCTAAACGTATTTATTTGATTTCTCTAAACCACTAGAAAGTAGGGACATGCCTTCCTTACTCACCACCACATTTCCTCGGCCAACACAATGCCTGCAGCTAGTTCACAATTAATATTGATAAATGATATTGGTGAGCAGTATGTGTGTGAGAAGCAGTGAGGTGTAAAGAAAAGAGCTGAACATGGGGCAATAAATAATAAAAGTGATGATAAGTTTGATTTTGGTTGGTTACACGACAGAAATGAAGCCCCCAAAAAGTGGGGCTCAGAATTATCAAAGGAAAAAAGAACACATGGTATTTAAAGATGGGCCTTGGAATCAAATAGACCTACATTCAAATCCAATTAGATTTTCCAGCTGTGTGACCTCAGGCAAATGACTCAACCTTTCAAAAAGTGGTTCAGTTTCTTAAAAGTGGGGTTGCCAAAACTGGTTTGGCTCAGTGGATAGAGCGTTGGCCTGTGGACTGAAAGGTCCCAGGTTCGATTCCGGTCAAGGGCATGTATCTTGGTTACAGGCACATCCCCAGTGGGGGGCATGCAGTAGGCGGCTGATCGATGTCTCTCTCTCATCAATGTTTCTAACTCTTTATCCCTCTCCCTTCCTGTCTGTAAAAATAATCAATAAAAATTTATTTTAAAAAAAGTGGAGTTGATAATGGTAATGGTATCTATGTCAAATTGTCAGTAAGGCTCATAAAGCTCAGGGCTACCACAAGGGTAAGTGAAGTAATGATTAACTGCTGCAACCTAAAGCCCTCCCTGTCTTCCCTGTGCCCGTTGTGTGACTACAGACCCTGTGCTCATCTTCCCTTCTCTGCCTTTGTAGTCCCTTCTAGGCTGGTTCACTGTTCACCCCAACATGCTTCAGTTCCCAGACCTATCTGAACTTGAGATCTTGTGGGACTAACGCTGAGCAAAGTTTTCTGAAATAATTGTGAAGCTGATTCTCTCTCCTGGGTCAGGAGAATCTCCGTATCCCAAGGCCTTCTCCATCCCACTGGGCTCTCCATGAATTACAAGGTGAAAAGCAAGTGTGAGCCACCTGGACACGAAGCCAATCAGTTTCAGGAATGCTGAGGAAGCATGTGGACTCCGCAAGTCTCTCATCCGCACAGAGCCAGCTCTGCCAACGCCCACCACTACTACGCCAAACTTCTTCTCAGGCTAAAACACAAGAAACCAAGGTAGGGTTTAAAAACAGTACAGGGTTCAATGCAATTCCTTATTAAACTACCAATGGCGTATTTCACAGGTCTAGGTCAAATATTTAAAAAAATATATATGTACGGAAGATCCCAAAAGAGCTGCAATAATCTTGAGAAAAAATAAAGTTGGAGAAATCAAAAAACCTGATATTAAACTATATTACAAAACACTGTAATCAAAACAGCCTGATATTGATATAAAAACAAGTATATAGGTCAATGGAAAGAACAGAGAGCCCAGAAATATACCAATGCTACTTTAGACAATTAATATTTGATAAAGAAGCCAAGAGCATACAATGAAGTAAAGACAGTCTCTTCAATAAGTAGTATTGGGAAATTTGAACAGGTATGCAGGAAAATGAAACTATACCACCAAATTATACCATATACAAGAATAAACTCAAAATGGATAAAAGTTGGGAAACCATAAAAATCCTAGAAGAAAACATAGGTAGTAAAATCTCAGACATCTCTCACAGAAATATTTTTGCCAATATATCTCCTAGGGCAATGGAAACAAACAAACAAAAAAAATTAAACATTGTTACAACTTTTTAAAAGATTGTGAAATTGTCAAAATGCACATGAATCAAGTTTTAGTATGCTATATGATGGGTGGAGAGGATGTCCATTGTACCATTTCTTTCTTTGAATTCTCAGGCATGGTTTGGCAGTGCAAGAACTCTTGTAACATTAACAAAGTCAATAAAAAGTGACTGGATTTTGAAAAAAAAATTAAACAAATGGGACTGGGGACTGGAGGCTCGGGGTTGGGTAAAAGTGAGCAAAGGGGGGTAAAAATGGAGGACATGTGTAATAGTGTCAATAACAACAAATAAATTTAAAAAATCAAAAGATTCTGCACAGCAAAAGAAACCATCAATAAAATGAAAATGGAACCCATTGTATGGGAGAGCATATTTACCAATGACACATTTGATAAGGGGTTTATTTTCAAAATATATAAGGAATTCATACAACTTAACACCAAGAAGACAAACAATCCAACTGAAAAATGGGCAGGGTTCAAAATGGCAGCAGAGTAGGTGGACCTTGCTTGCTCCCAGAACAGAAGTAGAAATCACAACTAAATTAAGGAACAACCACCCTGAATCATCAACTAAAGACTACCTGAATGCCAAAAACTGGCAGAAGAAGCTACCTCAATACTGTTAGAGAAGGGCTAGATGTGTAAGAAACTTGCCCCATCCCATGGGAGACAGGCCAAGCGTTAGAGAAGGGATATCTCAACTGCAGGTTAACCTGTGAGGCCTGAAGCCTGGATACCAGACTGTCGGAAACCAAACATTGTTCTCACTAAATGGATGTAAACAGGAGGCCAGAAGGCTGGTCAACCTTAATTGCTCTGAAAGGTCAGAGCTAATTACTCACTGTTTAGTTGAAACATTATTGGTTGAAGCAACCTCTATCTGTTTGTTTCATGTTAATTTCTGTTTTGTTATTTCCTGCTTAAAGGCTAGGGTTGTGTCCCAAAGCCTTAATAAAAGGGAGAAAAAGGCCAGAGCAAGTGGCAGTCCTTTCCACTAGAGGAAGGCTCCCGCCTGGCCCTCCAATATCGCCAAATTAGTATTTTCTAGTCTCTCACTTCGTTTGCGTGCGGCCTCCTTCAGAACCCGAACTCTGAACCGGGAACCCTGAACCACGTGAGACGTGGAAAGAGGTTCCCACACCAGACCACACTCTCAGCCTGGATTACCAGCCTTGTGGGGAACAGTTCCAGAATGTAGCATGGAGCTGTGAAAGGCTGAGAGGTTTCTGTCCACCAAGGCGAGGTAAGTCTGCTGGAGACAAAGTGACCCTTTTAAAGGGCCAATGAGCAAAACTGTTGCCAGCCACTCACCCTGGGCTCCAGCAGAGAGAGGGTGATGTGGACTGAAATCACCTGGGAAAACGGCTTTGGGAAGAGACATGGCAGAGTGGCTGCAAGGATCCCTGTGTTAGGCCATCTTCTCATACCACAGCAGCCATTTTTCTTGCAAGGAGCAATCACCTCCCAGCACCATCAGCATGGGGAAAAGCATTACCCACCTCCCCGCACCGCCCCCCCCACACAATCCCTCACCCCCCCCCCCCCACCAGCCCTCAAGAATCCGGCTCATCCATCCTCTGGAATCCTGCATCTTTTTAAAATTTTTTTGACAATATTACAGATGTCCCACATTTTGCCCCTTTTTTCTCCCTCCACACTACCCCTCACTCCAGACCTTCCCTCACTATTGTCTGGGTCCATGGGTTATGCATATATGCATTATATATTCTTCGGCTAATCTCTTCCCATCCCCTCCACCTCCCACCCCACCTCTGAGATCTGTTATTCTGTTCCATGCATCCATGTTCATCAGTTTATTTTGTTGATTAGATTTCACATATAAGCGAGATCATATCATACTTATCTTTCTCTGACTAGCTTATTTCACTTAGCATAATAATCTCCAGGTCCCTCCATGCTGTTGCAAAGTTTAAGAACTCCTAATTTATAGTCCCATAGTATTCTATTGTATGAATGTATTACAGGTTTGTTCTTTTAAAATCTACCCATCTATGGATGAGCATTTAGGCTGTTTCCATATCTTAAGAACTGTAAATAATACTGCTATAAACATAGGGGTGCATATATTCTTTTTTATTGCTATTTCTGGATTCTTAGGTTATAGTCCCAGAAGAGGGATCACTGGCAGTTCCGTTTTTAATTTTTTGACGAAACTCCATACTGTTTTCCACAGTGGCTGCACAGTCAGCATTCCCACCAGAAGTGTACTAAGGTTAATTTTTCTGCTAATCAGACAAAAGAGAGAAAAAAGGCATCCAAATTGGGAATGAAGAAGTAAAATTGTCAGTTTTTGCAGATGACTTGATTTTTTATATAGAAAATACTAAAACCTCTACCACAAAACTGTTAGAGACAATAAACAGCAGAGTTGCAGAATACAAAACCAATGTACAAAATTCTATTTCATTCCTATATACTAACAATGACATTTCAAAAAAAGAAATGGATAAAAACAATTCCTTTTGTGGTTGCAACAAAAAGAATAAAATACCTACAAATAAACTTAACAAAGGATGTGAAGAACCTACACTGAAAACCACAAGGTAGTATTAAAAGATATTGAAAAAGACACAAATAAATGTAAAGATATTCTGTGTTCTGAATTGGAAGAATCAAAGTTAACATGATATATTACCTGTTAGACATAAGTAGAGTAAGGATGATGGGCCAGGTACAGAAACTTACCAAGCCAGAAAGCACTAGATGCTAACGAGGGGCGAAACTGGGAAAACATGATCCTTGCCCTCACGGTAGCCTATCCTCCTCTAGCATATCACTGGCCATGCAGTTTGGACCCCTTATGTTTCATATCACTGGTCAGGCAGTTTAGACCTTCTGACATTATAAAAGATAGGTCTCAGCTGCATTTCAGCTACAGGCCCAGAAAAGCAACAAAACCAGACAAGTGATGTTGTGGCTGCCTTAGGACCAGCTACATTGACTAATGACCCTCTGCCCTGTCACCAACCAACCAGAGGAGACCACGATACCTGGAAAGCTGATTAATATTTTATTAAGACCCTCCCCTGAGAGCTCCCCTAAGATTTCCACCTGCAATAAAGAGATAAATACGCTTTCAGGACAACGGACCCAGTGCCTGCTCTTCATCCAAGGAGCCCACCAATGTCATTTCCTTCTCCTTCTCCTCCCCGCACAGGCACGTGTCCCCTAACCTCTAAGAGACCCCATGAGACTTGCAACCAGGGAGCAATGGGCAGCTGTAGCTCGTCCTGGGCTAACCCCCTGAACCTGTCTCCAGGATCCC
The DNA here is from genome assembly GCA_011751065.1 of Lasiurus cinereus. Lineage (NCBI taxonomy): Eukaryota > Metazoa > Chordata > Mammalia > Chiroptera > Vespertilionidae > Lasiurus > Lasiurus cinereus. The sequence continues at coordinate 71,795,767 of JAAGEH010000307.1, forward strand.
TTTTCTCTGACTTCCCAGTGAGCCAAAGCAGCCCAGCCTAGGCTCTCCTGTTGTTTCCTCTATGCTTTTCCTTGTTTCACTGCCCTAAGAATATTTTTGCTGCCTTCATGGACCCAATACCTTTTGACTCAATACTGTGTAACCCTTCCCTTTGGATATCTCCATTCCCCCATTCCCTTTCATTTAAATAAATTTAAATTTTCTTTAATCACTGTCTGAGATGGCTATTTAGCCTTGCCTGCACACCACTGACCTTAACCTTTCATTATCCAATGCAGTAAACAAAGCTAATACAACCTTCATAAAAACCTAGTGGCATTTTTAAAGGTAATTTAAAAAATTATCAGATTTGTATAGAACTACAAAAGATCCCAAACAGACAATGCAATCCTGAGAAAAGAGAGCAAAGCTGGAGGTATCAAATCCCTTGACTTCAAATTATACTACGAAGTGACAATAATCAAAACAGCATAGTATTGGCAGAAAAACAGACACACAGAACAATGGAACAGAATTGAGAGCCTAGAAATAAACTAACATACATATGGGCAAATAACTTCTGACAAAGGAGCCAAAAAATAATACATTAGGAAAGAAAAAGTTCGTTCAATATGTGGTGCTGGAAAAATTGGAAAGCAACATACAAAGAATGAAACTAGAATACTGTTTGTCCCCATTTACAAAATTAAATAAAAATGGATCAAAGACTTAAATTTAAGATTTGAAAAAATAAATTCCATAGAAGAAAACATAGGTACTAAACTTATGGGCCTTGGTCTTAAAGAGGATTTTATGAATTTGACCCCAAAAGAAAGTAAAGCAAAAATAAATGAATGGGACTATATTAAACTAACAAGCTTCTGCACAGCAAATGGAACTGCCCACAAAACAAAAAGGCAACCAACCAAATGGAAGAAGATAGTTGCAAACAGCAACTCCATCAACGTGTTAGTATCAAAAAAATATAAAGAACTGATACAACTGAACACCAAAAAATAACAATCTTTCGGAAACCAAACATTGTTCTCACTAAATGGATGTAAACAGGAGGCCAGAAGGCTGGTCAACCTTAACTGCTCTGAAAGGTCAGAGCTAATCATTCACTGTTTAGTTGAAAACATTGTTAGCTGAAGCAGCCTCTACCTTTTTGTTTCATGTTAATTTCTGTTTTGTTATTTCCTGCCTAAAGGCTAGGGGTGGGTCCCAAAGCCTTAATAAAAGGGAGAAAAAGGCCAGAGCAAGTGGTAGTTCTTTCCACTAGAGGAGTGGTTCTCAACCTTCCTAAGGCCTCGACCCTTGTATACAATTCCTCATGTGGTGGTGACCCCCAACCATGAAATTTTGCTACTGTTATGCATCCTGATGTAAATATCTGCATTTTCCGATGGTCTTAGGCGACCCCTGTGAAAGGGTCCTTCGACTCCCAAACGGGTCGCAACCCACCGGTTGAGAACCGCTGCACTAGAGGAAGGCTCCTTCCTGGCCCCCCAATATCGCCAAATTAATGTTTTCTAGTCTCTCATTTCATTTGCGTGTGGCCTCCTTCAGAACCCGAACCCTGACCCAGGAACCCTGAACCACACGGAACACAGAAAGAGGTTCCCACACAATACCATTGAAAAATGGGCAGAAAACCTGAATAGATACTTCTCCAAACAGAACACATGGTTAGCCAATAAGCATATGGAAAGATGTTCATAAAAAATTTTTTAAAAAAAGATCTAGTACATAATAAGGGATATAAAGTTTTGTTAGAACAAATAAGTATTAAGTATACAATACATGCATACATATATGGAATGTATATACTTTGTATATTATATATACTATGTATATGTACTAGAAAACCTTTTTGCTTAATAAAAGTCACCATGTATTATATAAATAAAAAAGAAAGATGTTCAGCATCACTAATCATCAAAAAAATTTAAATCAAAATCACAATGAGCCGAAACCAGTTTGGCTCAGTGGATAGAGTGTCAACCTGCGGACTGAAAGGTCCTAGGTTCGATTCTGGTCAAGGGCACGTACCTTGGTTGCAGGCACATCCCCAGTCAGGGGTGTACAGGAGGCAGCTGATCAATGTTTCTAACTCTCTATCTCTCTCCCTTCCTCTCTGTAAAAAATCAATAAAGTATATAAAAAACACACACACAATGAGATACCATCTCATACCTGTCAAAGGGCTATCATCAATAAATCAACAAGCAACCAGTATTGGTGGAGATATGGAGAAAAGAAAACCCTATTGCTCTGTTGGTGCAAATGCAGATTGGTACAACCACTATGGAAAACCATGTAGTAATTCCTCAAAAAATTAAAAATGGAATCGCATTATGACATGGTAATTCCACTTCCAGGTATATATATCCAAAGAAACCCAAAACACTAATTCAAAAGAATATATGCAACCCCATTTTCATTGAAGCATTATTTGCAATAGTCATGATATGAAAGCAACCCATGTGCCCATAAATAGATGAGTGAATAAAAAAGTTGTGGTACATACACATGATGGAATACAGCGAGGCTATAAAAAAGAATGAACTCTTATTTGCAAAAGCATGAATGGACCTAGAGGGTATTATGCTAAATGAAACAAGTCAGAGAAAGACAAATTCTGTATGATTGCACTTATATGTATAATCCAAATTCTATATAATAAAAGCCTAATATGCTAAGTGTCTGGTCATCCAGTTGCGTGTTCAACCAATCAAAGTGTAATATGTTAATGATAGTCTAAGGCTGCTCAACCACTCGCTAAGACATTCACTGACCACCAAGGGGAAGACATTTGACCAGTTGACCGGTTGCTATGACATGCACTGACCACCAGGGGAAGATGCTCTGATTGGTAGGTTAACTTGCTGCTGGGGTCCAGCTGATTGGGACTGAGTTGGGCTGGACACACCCTGAAGCCCTCCTGTAGCCATTCCTGTCTGGCCAACCTCCCACATCCCTCCCCGGCCCCAATTGTGCACCGGTGGGGTCCCTCAGCCCAGCCTGCACCTTCTTGCAATCTGGGACCACTTGGAGGATATTGGAGAAGCGGTTTCAGCCTGATCCCGCAACCCAGGATGAGGGACCCAACTGGTGCATGAATTCATTCACCAGGCCTCTAGTATTGTATTAACTATGTATGGTGCCAGGTGGGTACTTGGGGGGACATTTTGTAAAGTATATAATTGTCTAACCACTGTGCTGTATACTTGAAGCTAATTCTATCTAATAAAAGAGAAACATGCAAATTGACCATGTCTCCACTACATCTACCAGCCAATTAGAGTGAGTATGCAAATTAACCCAACAAATATGGTGGCAGCCACAGAGCTGGAGTGAGCAGGAGGCTTGGGTTGTCCCTGGTGATGGAGGAAGACAAGCTTCCCGCCTGACCTGGCCAACCCTGGCCTCCGCTCAAGGCTACAAAGTTTCAATTATAGAAGATAAATAAATCCCAGCTACCTGCTTCCAGCCGGCCCTGGCCTCCACTCAAGGAGGTGCTGGAAAAAAAAAAAAAAGAAAAAAAAAAAGGAGAGGCTAGGAGCTTGGTTCACCAGGAAGCGTGGCCAGCATGCAAACAGCCATCAGCTGCTCACCCAGGCTGGCTAGGCACTCCAGGAGTACCCCACCTCCCCACCCTGAAAGGGCTGTGATTAGCCTGCAAACAGCCATAAGCCCCTCACCCAGGTTGGCCAGGCACTCTAGAGGGGACCCCCACCATGAAGGGAGTGTAGCCAGCCTGAAAACAGCCCCCAGCTCCTCACCCAGGCTGGCCATGCCCCCCCAGTGGGGACCTTCACCCCATGGGGTGTGGCTGGCCTGCAAATAACAACAGACCCCTTGCCCAGGCCTCCCCACACCACAAGGGAACCTCCACCTAATCCAGTACACCCTTCAGGGCAAACCAGCCAGCCCCCACCCATGCACCAGGCCTCTATCTATACTAATAAAAGGATAATACGCTAATTACACTGGGAGGCCTTCCAGGAGAACTTCTGGACGTTCTTCTGGACAAAGCCATGGTGGTGGGTCCGAGGTAGAAGTGGTTAGAGGCCAAGAGAGAATGGTAGTTGTGGGTGATCAGGCTGGTGGGGGTTGAGGTTGGTGGGGGTAGGTAGACCAGCAGGGGCACCAGTTGGAGATGAGCAGGCTGTCAAAGGGGGTCAGTTGGAGGTGATCAGGACAGCAGGGCAGGGGAGAAGTTTAGAGTGAGCAGGCCAGCAGGGAGGCAGTTGGGGGTGAGCAGGCTGGCAGGCAGAGTGGTTAGGGGCAATCAGGCAGTCAGGTGAGCGTTTAGGAGCTAGCAGTCCCAGATTGCGAGAGGAATGTCCAACTGCCAGTTTAGGCCCGATCCCTGTAAACTGGCAGTAGGATATCCTTTGAGGGGTCCCAGATTGGAGAGAATACAGGACGGGCTGAAGGATACCCCCTAGGTGCATGAATTTCATGTACTGGGCCTCTAGTACAAAATAATCCTATCTAAGAAAAGAGTAATATGCAAATTGACCATACCTCTGCAACACTCGCAAGCTATACCCAGGAACGAGTATGCAAATTAACCCAACCAAGATGGCTGTGGCCACAGAGAGCAGGAGGCTTGGGTTTCCCCAGCAATGGAGGAAGCCAAGCTTTCTGTACACCCTGGCTGGTGCAGACCTCCGCTTAAGACTACGAAGTTTCAGTTAAAGAAGATAAATAAATCCCAATAAAAATGGCAGCAACCACAGAGCTGGAGAGAGCAGGAGGCTTGAGTTGCCCCTGGTGATGGAGGAAGCCAAGCTCCTGCAGCCCTGGCCTGCCTTGGCCTCCACTCAAGGCTACAAAGTTTCAATTATAGAAGATAAATAAATCCCCCCAAAATTGGCTGTGGCCACCGAGTGAGCAGGAGGCTTGGCTCTGCTTAAGGCTACAAAGTTTCAATTATAGAAGATAAATAAATCCCAGATACCAGGGCCTCTACTTGGGTCACCAGGGGTGTAGCCAGCCTGCAAATCACCACAGGCCCCTTCCCCAGGCCATCCCACATCCCAAGGGAACACCTACCCTGATCTGGGTACCCTTCAGGGCAAACCAGCTGGCCCCCACCCATGCACCAGGCTTCTATCCTATCTAATCCTATCTAAGAAAAGAATAATATGCAAATTGACCATCACTCCAACATACAAGATGGCTGCTCCCATGTGGTCAAAGATGACTGCCCCCATGTGGATACAAGATGGCCAGCAAGGTAGGGCTGTTGGGAGGGACGAGGTCTTCAAGAGAAGACAGTTGTAGGCGACCAAGCCAGCAGGGGAGGGCAGTTGGGAGAGACTAAGCCTGCAAGGGAGAGCAGTTGGGGGTGATCAAGCCTGCAAGGGAGCGCAGTTAGGGGTAATCAGGCCAATAGAGGAGGAAAATTGGTGGTGACCAGGCCTGCAGGGAAGGGCAGTTGGGGGTGGGGAACCAAGCCTACAGGGGAGGGAAGTTAGGGGTGAGCAAGCCTGCAGGGGAGGGAAGTTAGAGGGTGATCAGGCTGGCAGGCAGAAGCAGTTAGGGGCAATCAGGAAGGCAGGTAGGTAAGCAGTTGGGAGCCAGCAGTCCTGGATTGTGAGAGGGATCCCAGATTGGAGAAGGTGCAGGCTGGGCTGAGGAATACACACCCTTGTGCACAAATTTCGTGCACTGGGCCTCTAATGTTGAATATAAACTCTGATTGAAAAAGAAGGCAGTGATAACAGACCACTTTGAAGCCAACAATCCAGGTCTTAAATTTGCATGGGCATATTCCCCTACACCTCCTCACCCTCACTGTCAAGCCCATCATTCATAAAATGACACATTTCTTCAAGTTTTAGAGTTTCCCATTATTGTTAACTTTGGCATTATTATAAGGAGCCTGCTGCTGACCACCTTCCTTCCTAACAGAAAATCATCCAATTTGCTGTACATAAACCAGTACATCTTCCATTACCATAATGAGCTGATTAAAGAAGAAAAATAAAATATTCATTGCTAAAGAGAACTGCATCTTCTGGGAATGTACATCCTGTCTAGCAAGTCTCCACTGACACCTTCATTTAGCACTGGACCTCCCTGTGCATTCATTTGAACATTCGTGTGTGTTAATTTTCTTGAGCTACTAGGTTTGGAGCTGGTGGGTATTATTCTCTAGGGACATGTGCCAGCTTCAAAAACTGTGAAGGAGTAGAGTGGGCTGGGCTGACATTTGTTGTTGCCCGAGCTTAAACTGTGGCTTAAAATTGCACATAATAGAGCATAATAAGAATTAGCCACCACAGCATCTGCATTGGGTTGAAAACTGGCTATACTAGGAATCTAGCTAGAAGAGCTTGCTCAAGAAACTAGTTGTCTACATTTCTTTGCATTGAATGTAGGAATTGATTAGCCTACAGGTCTGGTTTTTATGTAGAAGGCTATGTTGCCTCAATCATTCTGAGGTACAACTGATAGTTCTAGACAATGTTTCTTGACTAGATGATGGAGTGGCTGATTTTGAATCATTCAAACTAGAATTGCTGCTGGATGCCAATGCTGAATGACTTTACTGGTGCTGTGTGTGAGGGAAATGGGAATTCACTGAGTTAAAAAATGATAAACCATTTCATGCTCATCTTATCTTCTGACAATGTCTTTCTGCTCTCAATGATGGGGAAGGAGTCTGCCCAGTACACCAATCTATGATTCTTTGCCAAATTTATTATCTCACATTCTTTGTGTGTGAGGAATCGGAACATGGCTTTACTGGGTCCTCTGCTCATATTTTACATGGCTGACCAAGTTATGTTCTCATCCATAGCTCAGGGGGTGGGGATGCCAGCAGAATTCCTCATGATTGTAGGAGAGGCCCTCAGCTCCTGGAAGCCCCTGCAGTTCCTTGACAAAGGTCTTTGTGCACAGGCATTTCACATCATAGCAACCTGCATTTTCAATCTAGCACAATTTCTCTCTGAAGAAAGGTTTTTAACTACAGGCTCAATTTATTTAATAGGCATAGTTGCTCATTTCTTTTTTGTTGTTGTTAATCCTCACTCAAGGATATTTTCTCCATTGATTTTTAAAGAGTGGAATGGAGGGAAGAAGAGGGAGAAAGGAGAGAGAGAGAAAAAAAAGAGAGGAAAAGAGAGAGAAAGAGACATTGACACGTTGATTGGCTGTCTCTTGTATGTACCCCAATAAGGGCTGGGATTAAACCTGAAACCCAAGTATGTGCCCTTGACCAGGAATTGAACACTTGACCCTTTGGTGAGTGGGCCAATGCTCGAAACACTGAGAAATGCTAGCCAGGACAGGTTGCTCATTTATTTTACTTTATTTTCTTAAAATATATTTTATTGATTTTTTTACAGAGAGGACAGGAGAAGGATAGAGAGTTAGAAACATCAATGAGAGAGAAAAATCAATCAGCTGCCTTCTGCACACCCCCTACTGGGGATATGCCTGCAACCAAGGTACATGCCCTCGACCGGAATCGAACCTGGGACCGTTCAGTTTGCAGGCCGATGCTCTATCCACTGAGCCAAACCAGTCAGGGCTCATTTCCTTTGTTTTTTAAACCTTTATTATTGAGACTATTACAAATTACAGATATCACCCATTTTTACCCCATTGACCCCTTCCATGTGGTCCCCACCCACCCACCCCCAATCCCAGGCTTTCATCACCCTATTGTTTGTGACCATGGGTAATGCATATAAATTCTTTAGTTAATCTCTACCAGGCCATCCTTCCCCCTTCCCTCTGATATTGTCAGTCTGTTCCATGTTTCCATGCCTCTGATTCTACTTTATCCATCAGTTCATTTTGTTTTTGAGATTCCTTGTTCATTTATTTTTATTTTTAGATTCAATTGTGAATATGTATTTATTGCCATTTTATTGTTCCTACTTTTTCTATTTTATTACTCCTCCTCCCTTCCTCACCTTTCTCCTTTTTCTTCAAGAATACCCTTCAACATTTCATGTCATACTGGTTTGGTGGTGGTGAATTCCTTCAGCTTTTCCTTGTCTGTGAAGCTCTATATCTGACCTTCAATCTAAATGAGATCTTTTCTGGCTAATCTTGGTTGTAGGTTCTTGCTATTCATCACTTTGAATATTTCTTGCTACTCCCTCTGGCCTGCAAAGTTTCTGTTGAGAAATCATCTGACAGTCATATTGGAGCTCCCTTGTAGGAAACTAACTGCTTTTCTTTTGCAGCTTTTAAGAGTATCTCTTTGTCTTTAATCCTTGGCATTTTAATTAGCATGTGCCTTGTTGCAGACCTTTTTGGGTTCCTCATGTTTGAGACTCCCTGTGCTTCCTAGACTTGTAAGTCTATTTCTTTCACCAGGTAGAGGAAGTTTTCTGTCATTATTTTTTCAAATAGGTTTTCAATATCTTGCTCCCTCTCTTCTTCTGGCACCCCATAATGCAAATATTGGTACACTTGAAGTTGTCCCAGAGGTGCCTTACACTATCTTCATATTTTTAGATTCTTTTTCTTTTTTGCTCTTCTGACTGTTTTTGTAAACTCATATTCTAAATCATTGATTTGATTTTCATAATCCTCTACTCTACTATTGAATCCTGTAAATTATTTTATTTCAGTTAGTTTATGATTAATTTCTGAATGGTCCTTTTTCATGTTTTTGACATCACCACTGAGATCCTTGAAAGTCTCACCAAGTCCTTTGAAGCTCTCGTAAATATCCTTGAGTAACCTTATAACCATGGTTTTGAACTCTGTATCCAGTAGTTTGCTTATTTCCATTTCTTTCATTTGTGACATGTTTCTTTGTCTCCTCATTTTGGCTGCTTCCCTGTGTTTGTTTCTATGTATTAGGTAGAGCTACTATGTTTTCTGGTACTGGTAGCATGGCCGGTGTAATAGCTGTCTGAATGTTGGTTGTTATGTATTCATTGTTTTTTGAGATCATCTCTCCAGGCAGCTCAGAAAAAATATCAAAAGTGAGGAAAAGGGCACTACCACAGAATCAACAAATATTGAAAGGATAATATGAGACTATTATGAATATCTTTATAGCTAGAAATTCAACAATTTGGATGAATTAGTCATATTACTTAAAAGACTCAAAGTACCCAGTTGACTGAAGTGCCATTCCCTATGCCAAAAGGTGGCGGGTTCGATATCCAGGCACATATCTAGATTGTGAATTTAATTCTTAGTCGGGATGCATGTAGGAGGCAACAGATTGAGGTTTCTCTCTAACACCAATGTTTCACTCTCTTGCTCTCCCCCGCTTCCTCCTCCAGCCACCCGTTTCCTATCTCTAAAAATCAATTAAAAAAAATAGAATGCAGAAGGGCCTAATTCTTCCCATATTACCCAGACCATGTTGGAGGGGAAATGTTTTCAAGTTTGTGCTGATGTTTCTGAAAGCTCTGTAGGGAGAGAAGAAGATACTCTGTGAAGAAAAAATGAGGAACACTGCAAGAAAAGCATTCTTTAAACTGGCACTTTTAAAGAACTCACCTCTGCATTCATCTTGGTCTCTTCTTCAGTGGCTGTGAAGACAAAAAAAAAAAATAAAGTAGAGGTTCAGGAACCTGGAGGCACCTGTCCCAAACTCCATGCAGATGCTCCACTTGGTCAGTCCCACTTTCTTCTCTACTATTTCCTGTCCTGTTGACCACATACTCCCCAAATGCCTTTACTACTTTGTGCCCTCCAGCACAGATACCTAGACCAATGTATGATTCTGAGGCTGGTGGTGGCTGACTTCCCTGGGACATTATGCCAGTGATGTTTCTGTAAAGAAGACCATTTCCAATCCCCAAAGTTCATCCCTTACACTGGAATATAGCTGTGAATATCATACTTCTGTGTACTTGAAAGAATAATGCACTTCCAAAAGCTGGTGCTCAGAGAGGATAGCTTTGTATATAACCATGTTTTATGGGGACAAACAAGGCAGTAAGAAATACATACATTTTCCCCCTCCTACCTGAGTTCCAGAGGACTTATCCTATATAACAAAGAGGTAATATGCAAATTGACACCCATCCCCTTGCACAAAATGCCCCCATGTGGTCAAAGATGGCTGCCACAAGATGGCCAGCAGGGAAGGTAGTTGTAGGCAACCAAGTCAGCAGGAGAGGGCAGTTAGGGCAACCAGCCCTGCCAGGAAGGGAAGTTAGGGGCAACCAGACCTGCAGGGGAGGGCAGTTAGGGATGACCAGGCCTGCAGGGGAGGGCAGTTGGGGGTGATCTGTGGGCCAATGCTTTATCCACTGAGCCAAACTGGTTCTGGTCAAGGGCATGTACCTTTGTTGTGGGTTCAATTCCCAGTAGGATCAATGTTTCTCTCTCATCGAAGTTTCTAACTCTCTATCCTTTTCCCTTCCTCTCGTAAAATCAATAAATATAAGAAAATTAAAACTGTTCTGTCTTAATTTAAACAAACAAAAAAGCACAAATATGAGGAAGGTGATAAGAGTGGTGAGTCTACTGGTGTCAGCTATTTTTATATATATTAACCCTAGTCCTTGAGACATTGACAAAAAAACTAGTATTAATTCCACTTTACAGACAAGGTGTCTGAAGTTCAGGGTGGCTAAAAACACTTGTTTCTACAGTCAAGGCACTGTGACATTGCACTGTAATTTCCAGACTTTCTAATTCTAGAAACAAATCCCAGATGGCCACAGAGTCCTTTACAAATCCTTACTGTCACCAGAAGAGTTTTTATAATAACTAGGAGCCCTGGTGTGTTTGGTTCTGCTTCAGTCAAAGACTAGCCAAGTGACCATGGCAAACAGGTTCATCATTTGTAGACTGAGCAGTTGGACTTCACCTTAAATGTCTATTTCATCTATATGATGTTTCTTGGATTCCAAGAATAGGAAATTCAGGTGACTCTTAAACAGGTTGAACAACGCTCAACCTTAGTCATGATAACTGAATGCAAATTATTATTTTACCAAGATGCTCTATCAAACTGAAAGATACCAAAATGTGTGCCACAGTGTGCTAGTCAAAGTAGGGGGAGAAATACATTCCCTGACATTATTGGGGGCCCAGAGGTGGGTACTATCTCTACTGAAGGCAGTTTAGCAACATCTATTAAAAGTCCAAATACACAAAACCTCTTACCTAATAATTCCATTGCTACCTATTTCTGTCACTAGCACCAAAACAAAAACAAAAATAAAACAAAAAAAAAAAAAACACATGAAGGAGAAAATCATTAAATTTGAATGGAAGGGGAAGGGAAGAAGAAAAAAGAAGAAGAATCTCTTGAGTAATTTCCTGTATTACTACATCATGACAAATGGCATGTCAGTCTGCAGTGGTTTACCCAAAAGTTAAAAAAAAAGTCACCACTGGATGTCAGAAAGATGGTGGCAGATGAGGTCCCCATGGGATTGCTCCTTGAGATTTCAACAAATTGAACAGCTATAATTCAACAAAGAATTCCCTACTCAACACACAACATGTCACATTGAAATATCTGAAGGAATTAGGTAAAAAAAAAAAAATCACAAACACAGACAAATTTGGTGATTACCAGAAAGAAAGGATAATAACCAGGTAGCAGATGGTAAAGAGGTGATGATAAATGGGGATAGAAGGAGACCTGACTTTGGGTGGTGAACACAAAGTACAGTTGATATATTATAGAACTGAACTTGAAACTCAGACCATTTTATTAACTAATGTCACCCCAATAAGTTCAATAAAAATAAAAAAATAAACATCTGCAAGTGGGCAAGTGGAAGCAAACTAGGGAGATTAGAAGGGAGAAGAGCTGCGATGATACTAGGGAGGCAGCCTGGAGCTCCCAGCATGGAGCTCAATGCGAGACACAGCTCGGAGAGTGGAGGAATCAGGTTGCCACTTGCTCTCCCTTCAGCAGGAAGTTGATACAGTGAGTATTTCTGTGGGATTGGCCAGTATATTATGCAGCTGAATCCAGGAACCTAGGCAGGGACAAAGCACAGAGATGCAGACATGGTTATCTATCAATTCCAGACAGAAAACAAAGCAACAGAACCTGACCACCTCCCCTCACATTCCCAGAGCCTGCCTCCACTCATCTCCCCAGAGACAGAAGCAGGCCCTATAAGTGTGTCAGGTTGCACATTATCTGCAAGCCTGAGATCTGGTACAAGAGAAACATTTTTCCCTGAGTGACAGGCTATTCTAGCGTTGGATAGAAATACAGAAGGAAGGCCACTGATGAATGCCAATCACCATTACTGGGAAAACAAAACAACAAAGGCTCTGGACAGCCATTAGTTCACCCAACCCCCACCCATCCAGCTGCAAGGGATAGCACTGGGATTTCAGATTTGGAACATTATCACACACCACTTACTGCAAAGATATGGGAATATTATCACACACCACTTATCGCGAAGATATGGTCATTTTGTATCTTTTTCTTTTATCAGTGTAGATGAATAGGTTACCAAAGAGATCAAGAAAGAAATGAAAAACTTTCTGGAAACAAATGAAAATAAAGACATCATAATCCTAAATATATGAGACATAATGAAAGCAGTCCTGAGATAGAAGTTCTTAGCATTACAGGCCTATCTCAAAAAATAAGAAAAATTTCTAAGAAATTATCTAACCCTGCAACTTAAAAGATTTAAAATAAAAAAACAAAGCCCAGGGTAAGGAGAAGGAAGGAAATAGAAATAAAGACCAGAGTGGAAATAAATGACTTTGAGACAAAACAAACAAACAAACAAACAAACAAAACATAAAAAAGGTCAATAAAACCAAGAACTAATTCTTTGAAAAGATAAATATAGCCAGATTCATCAAGAAACAAAGAAAGAGGACCCAAATACACAAAATCAGAAAAGAAAGAGGGGAATGAATAGCTGATGCCACCGAAATACAAAGGATCATAAAAAAAAAAAATACTATGAACAACTATATTTCTTTTTTTTTTTTGCAATCTGGACCATACATATTTGTAGGGTAGCTCTTTATTTCTTCTATGAATATCTGCCTATTATTCCATGTATTCAGGAGTCTCTTTTGTTAAATTATATTTTCCTGGAAAATTGTCCATTATTCCAGGTTCTCATCAAAAGTTGGATTGCATAGGCATCCCAGAAATGCTATAATAAAACTGGACATTGGCTTTCTTCAGGAAGGCTGAATTGCATTAAGCCTCAGCATTTGCAGATCGCAGAATGATTTCAGATCAGCAGCCTGTTTTCCCCAAAACTCCAGAACATCCTTCTCAAGGCATTTCAAGGCCTGCATATCTTTCTCAAGGCTGGTCAGCTATCGAAGAACAAAAGTATTAAACTGCTCTAGTTTATTCAGCGTACAGTGATGTATCTGGTTTAAAAGTTTTATTAGGCAATTCGTTGCTTGCTTTGCATATTCTGAATAAAGTGCACTCCTTCTGTACCTAAGCTCAAATTTTCTATCCAGTTCTCTAGTGAAGTTCTCAAAGGTTGTGATAACAGCAGAGCTATTCAAGTTCTCTGGCACAACAGCCAGGGGTAGAGTAGAAATGTTTTCTGCCAAGTCTTCTTCTTCTGTCACAAAGGAATGGGATCCTGGAGCATCATCTTCTTCCAATTTTGACTGTTTCCACTTAGCAAAACTACCGTCCAACATGTCTCTGTCTTCCAGGTTTTCCAGTGTATGTGTGAGGTTAGCACTTTTCATCAATGAGTCTTCATTTACAGTCTGGGGCTGATTTTGTGCTGCAACCGCTGAACAACCATATTTCAACAAGCTGGACAACCTGGGCAAAATGAACAAATTCCTAGAAAAATACAATCTTCTAAAACTCAATCAGGAAGAATCAGAAAACCTGAATAGGCCAATAACTAATGATAAAATTGAAGTAGTATAAAAACACCCCAAGGAAATAAAAGCCCTGATCCAGATGGTTTTACAAGGGAGTTTCACCAAACATTCAAAGAACTAACACCTAGCTTCCTCAAACTATTCCAAGAAATCCAAGAGGAAGGAACACTTCCAAGCTCTTTTTTCAAGGCTAAATTTAGCCTAATTTCCAAACCAGATAAAGACACTACAAAGAAAGAGAATTACATGGCAATATCCCTCAAAGAAAGAGAATTACATGGCAATATCCCTGATGAACACAGATGCTAAAATCCTCAACAAAATATTAGCAAATCAGACCCAGCAATACATTAAAAAGATCATACACCATGATGAAGTGGGATTTATTCCAGGGATGCAAGGCTAGTACAATGTTCGAAAATCAATGAATGTGATATATCACATAAACAAATTGGAAGATTAAAATCACATGATCATATCAATTGATGCAGTAAAAGCGTTTGATAAAATCCAACAGCCTTTTTTTAAAAAAAACTCTAAGTGGGAACAGAGGGATCATACATCAGCATACTAAAACCTTTATATGACAAATCTACAGTCATCACGATACCCAATGAGAAAAAACTAAAACAAGAACAAGATAAATTTTCCCTAAGAACAAGAACAAGACAAGAATGTCTGCTTTCACCATTCTTATTCAACATAGTATTGGAAAACCTAGCCACGGTGATCAGACAAGAAGAAAAAATAAAAGGCGTCCAAATTGAAAAGGAGGACATAAAACTGTCATTAATCACAGATGACATAATAGAACACCAATAAACTAGATTTAATCAATGAATTGGCAACACAGCAGAATATAAAATCAATACCCTGAAATCAATGGCATTTTTATATGCCAATAATGAATTCTCAGAAAAAGAAACTAAAAAAAAAAAAAATCCTATTTATTATTTGCAACAAAAATTAAGGTACTAAGGAATAAATTTAACCAAGGAGGTAAAAGCCTGTACTCAGAAAACTACAGCACATTGTGCCCAAACGGGTTTGGCTCAGTGGACAGAGCGTTGGTCTGTGGACTGAAAAGTCCCAGGTTCGATTCCGGTCAAGGGCATGTACCTTGGTGTGCGGGTACATCTCCAGTAGGGGATGTGCAAGAGGCAGCTGATCGATGTCTCTCTCTCTCATCGATGTTTCTAACTCTCTATCCCTCTCCCTTCCTGTCTGTAAAAAAAAATCAATAAAATATATTTAAAAAAGAAAAAAGTGCTGTCAAAGAGATTGAGTGTCTTGGGCAGGACTGAATCCCAACTCCCTGGCATGTCCTCAGATTCCCAGGGCCCTGCCAGCACCCTAAACTGGAGATATCTTCATAGAACCAATTTTCTCAAACCCAACCGCCTAGACTACCTGGGCCAGTGGTGGGCAAAATGTGGCTCACCAACCACATGTGGCTCTTTGGCCCGTTGAGTGTGGCTTTTCCACAAAATACCACGTGAGGGCCCACACATACAATGCGATTGAAACTTTGTGGCCAATGCGCAGAAGTCGGTTTCCGTTCTCAAAAGAAATTTCAATCTGTTGATATTTGGCTCTGTTGACTAATGAGTTTGCCGACCACTGATCTAGGCAGCTGAGTTATGTCAACATAAGAACAAAACCATAAACATTTTGTAAACGAAATATAGATTTAACTTTTCAAATAGTTTGTCTTTTACTTTAGAAAGTGCTTCCCTGGGGTTTTGTTTTTGTTTCTAATGTGGAAAGCCACATTTTTTTTTCTTAATATTTTTATTGATTTCAAAGAGGAAGGGAGAGGAAGGGAGAGAGAAAAAACATCAATGATGAGAGGGAATCATTGATGGGCTGCCTCCTGCATGCCCCCCACTGAGGACCGGAGCCCACAACCCCAGCATCTGCCCTTGACTGGAATCCAACCAGGGACCCTTCAGTTCGCAGGCCCACACTCTCTCCACTGAGTCAAACTCGCTACGAGCAGGGAGTATGTCTCTATCTTAGGCTGCCAGGCCCACACGAGGGCTGGGGTGTGGTGCCAAGACTGCACCAGAGGCTCCAGGCCCAGGCCCAGCCCGCTCCTGGCGGTGCGGGTCTCCCGCAGGCATTGTTTCAAGGTGCTGCCCGCAGGGTCTCTAGAGCCGCAGGGAAGCCCACGCCCCGGCAAGTGCCTTACCTGCCGCTGGGCGCAAACTCAGCTTTTCCTGAAGCTCCCAGGCTCTGTGCGCCACTGCCCCCGCGAACTGGCCGACTGGGATTGGCCGCTTGCATGGAGGAGGTGGGGCCCCGGCCCGCGGAAAGGAAAGCAGGGAACTTGCGAGAGGAGGAGTCTCCGCCTATACCCAGCTCTGAGCAAGGATTTGCAGGGCTGCGAGCTGCTGTGTGAGCACTGCTCGTAGTTGTGCCGCTGCCATGTTCCCTGCGCCCTGCTTGGCAGCAGTGAGTGGCAGTGGGTGTTAAACAGCAAAATTTTAACTCTCAAGGCTGGAAGTTGTTTTTTTTTAAAAGAAAGAGTTGTGCCACAGAACGAAAAGACGGGGGGGGGGGGGGGGGCCGGGGGAACCGGTCCTGGTCTGGCCCTTTTGTCCCAGTGGTTAGAGTGTGGGCCTGAGGGCTAAAGGGTCACGGGATTCAATTCCTGGTCAAGGGCATACAGTATATGCAAAAGACAAGCAGTTGATCTCTCTCTCTCTCTCTCTCTCTCTCTCTCTCTCTCTCTCTCTCTCATTAAGTTCATACCTAGATATTTTATTCTTTTTGTTGCGATTGCAAATGATTTTTCTTTTTGTGTTTTTTTTTGAAATATTATTGTTAGTATATAGGAACATAATACATTTTTATACATTGATTCTAGGTCCTGCAAATTTACTGTATTTATTTATTCCTAGTAATTTTGATGGAGTTTTTAGGGTTCTCTATATGAAACATCATGTCATCTGCAAAAAGTGACCATTTCACTTCTTCATTCTCAATCTGGATGCTTTTCATTTCTTTCTCTTCCCTAACGTCTCTGGCCATGACTTCCAATACTATGCTGAGTAACAGTGGTGAGAGTGGGCATCCTTTCTTGTTCCTAACCTTAGAGGAAAAGTTTTTAGCTACTCAATATTCAGTACACAAGTTGAGGGTTTGCCATAGATAGCCCCTATTATGTTGAGGTAATTTTATTCTTTTTTGGAGGTACTTTTATTCTATACCCATTCTATTAAGTGTTTTAATTATAAATGGATGCTACATCTTTTTCAAATGCTTTTGTTGTAACTATTGATACGATCATGATTTTTATTTTTACTTTGTTAAAGTGGTGTATCACAATGATATGTTTGTATATGTATTTTTTTCCTGTGAACCTGAATTATTTTTAAAAATTATTTGTATTGTTGAAAGTAGTACAGATGTTCCCTTTATTTCTCGTATAGACCCCTCCATTCTATCCCCTCTTTCTCCTCAGGCTTTCCCCACACTATTGTCTGTCCATGGATTATGTATATATGCGTATACGTCCTTTGGTTAAACTCTTCCCAGTTGCCCCCTTCCTTCTGAAATTAGTCAGTCTATTGCATGCTTTCAAGTCTTCTCTGGATCTATTTGGTTCATCACTTTATTTTGTTCACTAAATTCCACAAATGAGTGAGATCATGTAATACTTGTCTTTCTCTAACAAGCTTATTTAGCTTAGCACAATACTCTCCAGGTCCCTTCATACTGACTCAAAGGATAGTAGATCCTTCTTTTTTTACAGCTGCATGGTATTACACTTTGTGAATGTACTACATTTTTTTTATTCGCTCATCTACTGATGGACACTTGGGCTGTTTCCAGATTTTACCTATTGTAAACAGCACTGCTATGAACATGGAGGTGCATATATTCTTTGTGATTGGTATTTCTTGGGATATATTCCTAGATGTGGGATCGCTGCATCAAATGGCAGTTCCATTTTAAATTTTATGAGGAAACTCTACACTGCTTTCCATAGTGGTTGCACCAGTCTACATTCCCATCAAAAGTGTAGTAGGATTCACTTTTCTCCAATATGTTATCTACAAATAATAGTTTTACATCCTCTTCCAATTTGGATGCCTTTTATTTTTTCTTCTTGATTGATCACTGTGGCTAAGACTTCCAGTACTATGCTATATAATAAAAACCTAATATACTTAAGTGTCCAGTTGTCAGGTTGACCAGTTGACTGTTCAACTAATCAAAGTGTAATATGCTAATCATATGCTAAGGTTGCTCAACTGCTCCCTAAGATGTGCATGGACCACCAGGGGGCAGACAGTCGACCAGTAGGTTAGCTTGCTGCTAACATCATTTGTAGATTTAGAAAAAACAACCACAAGGAACAAAGGATACTAAACAACACACTACTGTGTATCGGATGGAATTAATTGACATTTACAGATTCTGTCACCCCAAAGCTACAGAATATATATTCTTCTCAAGAGCACATGGTCAGGAAATTTTGCTGACTAGATGTTCCTAGCATATCCAAAGTCTGATTGGTTCTTAACCAGACCTTCTTCATCACGCAGCGGAGTCACTGAAGTAGTCTCCTTCCTGATAATCTTGCAGTTTATCCTCATGCAGCAGCCAGATAAGCGTTGACAAAATTAAAGATCATGTCCTTTCTCTGCATAAATCTTTCAGTGATTACCCATTTAATTCAGATTAAAAGCCAAACCCTTACAAGATTCTACAAGGCCTCACATGATCTGTTTCCTCCATTAACAGCCTCATTTACTGGTACCCTCCCCTGGGCTCACTCTGGCTCAGTTCAGTCCCTGTGTCCATCTTGCTATTCCTAAGATGAGGCAGGCAGGTTCCTGCTGTAGGGCCTTTGCACTGGCTGATCTCTGCACTGTATGGCTATATAATACTTTCAACAATAAAGATTTAAAAATAATAATTTAAACTCTTCTCTTTATTTAAATTCCACCTCAATGAGAACTATCTTCATCCACTCCATTAAAAATTGCCACCTGCCCTGGTCTTGAGTCTCTTAGTTTGCATTATTTCTTCTGATAGCATTATCTAATACTAGGGATAACAAATTCGTGCACCTTGAAAGGAGCTATGGGTCACGAGGCTGAGGTGGGTACAGGGGTGGGTCTTAGCCCATTCTCCCCACCCCTGGTTGGCCCCTCCCATTATGGCTCCCAGTCCCCTGTCAGCCAGCAGCCCTGCTCACGCTGCCACCACTCCCATGTGCTGACTGCGCTGGCCCAATCACTCTTTGCCATCAGTAGGTGCAAGCAGCAGCTGCTGCTGCCAGATCGCTTTTCAGGAGCAAGGAGTGGTGGAGAAGCCCTTAGGGGTGATTGGGGCCAGCAGCCACTGCTTGCACCCACCAAAAGTGCCGAGTGATTGGGTTGGCACTGGGTGGTGGCAGCGGGAATGAGTACCACTGGAATAAGCATTTCCAAACACCCCCACAGGATGATGTGATATGGTAGAAAGCTTTATTTTCATGAAATTACATTCCTGGGACTCCAACGTTCCATATCCCTTTGTCCAGTCATAGACAAAGTGGAGCTAGAAGGATTTCAGTAGAGCTAGAAGCAAAGAATTTTCAGTAATCACCAGAGGCTTGCCCTGATGATAATGACCTGCACCCTGCCTTGATCTGGTGTCCCTGCTCACCTGTTCCACCACCCCACCACAGCTGATGCCTGCCATGTTCCGAGCTCTGCTACCTGCTGCATTTTATTCCATTCAAATGCCAAAACCTATTTGATTTTTAAGACTCGGAGATGATGACTCCTAACCCTGGGCCCTTACCAAATGCAGAATCACATGATCCAGTGATTAAAGATAGAAAACTTCTATTTAAATTACTGAGTTTAAAATTCTCTTTGCCATTTCTAATTTTTTTTTTAAAAAAGGTTTCTGTAGCCTTAGTTTCACCATGATAACTTCATTTTAGAGCAGATCAAGCTCCAGCTCCTTTCCACAAGTACATCTGAGTATGATTTTAAGGCTTTATTGCTATGCTTTAGAATTAGTCCTGTGGCTCCATTGAGCTTCAGGCCCAGTTGGAAAATATAGGTAACCAAATAGAATGGTTAGCAGGATTTATTCTCTCTGCCACTTCACAGCAAAATAAAGTTCATTATTCTACAAATATTTATTGAACACATATTGTGAGCACTGGTACAGGACATTAGGGAAATGTGTTATGTAAACATTTCTAGATGTCAGTGCTTCGAGGGTGTTGTAGTTGAGGAATCTTCTCTAATAGAACAAGGAGACTGCAGTATCCAGCATGCATTGGCCTCTATAGGAACCTCTCTGTAGCACTACCTGCAGAAGGGGCACTGCACAATATCCTGTAGGTAGGAGTGATCAGCTCAAAAATAAAGAAAAAATAGGATGAGTAAATGTGACATTGTCTATAGACACAGAGAAGTTTAAGGACATCAGAAACATATCTACATATTCTAAAATTTTGAGTGTGAGGGGCAAACAGCTGAAAATGCATTGCCACATCCTCGTTATAAGGAAGACATCCTTGCATTCTGGAGAGAGCTGCACCTGGATCCTCTTTAAAATTTGGAGAGACTCCTCACTTCCAAGATAATACTGCTTAGGAAAACCAACCTCCTTTTAGTAAAAAACAAAAATGAAAAAACCCACAGTGGTCTAATATGCTATTTAAATGGCCTGCCCAGAAAAATGGTTACAATCATTTACCTGCCTCATCATTTACCTTCCCACCCCTGCTAGTGGGAGGTGGGTTCTTGGGGTACCACTGGAATAAGCATTTCCAAACACCCCCACAGGATGATGTGATATGGTAGAAAGCTTTATTTTCATGAAATTACATTCCTGAGACTCCAAAGTTCCATATCCCTTTGTCCAGTCATAGAAGTGTAGCTAGAAGGATTTCGGTAGAGTTAGAACAAAGCCAGTGTCCAGTTTCCTTTTCATGTTGGAGCTGGGTCCAGTTCAGCAACAGGCTAGCTGCAGTCCATTATTCTATTGTGTGTAGGGTCCACATGGCTGTTGGCCATGTGAGCAAATACAAGAAAGAGCACCCCAGTCAGTAAGAGTCCCAAGAGCATAAGAGGAACCGAGAGAGTGGACTCCTTTGTTTGGAGGGATGGGGAATGTCTGGCCTGTGGGCCATATATGGCCCTCGAAATCATTCGGTCTGGCCCTGCCAAGGCATTAGGGGTGAGTCAATTAAATGTTTGACCAAATATAGCAGGCTAATTTTTAAGTTGATAATTTTACATAGCCCTTGAATGATGTTATAAATATCCAAATGGCACTTGGCAGAAATAAAGTTTCCCCATGGTTTATAGGATTACATATTCTAAAGTCCATGCCCTTGCAGTGGCCACAACCATTCTGGCCAATAATTTGTTCCCAAGTATGGCTGACAGACAAGTGCCTACCTGATGTCACCCCAACTTTACTGGGCATGCCTCTATTCTCCTCCCTGTCCAGTCCCTTGCCCCAGGGATCTGTAGGGAATAGACCAGTAGCTCCTGAGGGAGTGTAAAGCTGTAGCTTCCTGGTGAAACTGCCCCAATGACATGCCTATAATATTTGATCTTTCCTTTGCTCCTTTCCTGTTATTAATAACTAGTTTAATTACAATGGTATTAATTAGAGTAGGCTCTAATAAAGTATCACTAGAGTTCTTATGGGGAAAAAAAAAGAACAGATGGGGAAGACAGACATATAAAGACAGAATTAAAGTGCAGCAGCTACAAGCCAAGCAACACCATAGATTTCTGGCAAACTATCTGAAGCTAGTAGAAGACAAGGAAAAATAGTTGTTCTACAAGTTTTATGGGGAACGTGGCCCTGATGGTACCTTGATTTCAGACTTCTAGCCATAGCTATGAATCACAAAGATTGACAGGTATTTTTTTTCCTAAGTCATTCAGTTTGTGGTGGCAGTCACACAAAACTAATGTTAGGGACAGAAATAGAATAGAGGGGATGAGCTATAATTATAAGAACTGATAATCATACTCTGTTAACCATGATTGTTTTGTTCTGTTTAGAGAAAGCACATTTTAACTTGGCTGAGAGTTGTATGCCTCGGGACATGGGAGCTAACATTGGAATGCAGTCTATCTTCCTTTTCCAGGAACTGCCTATTATCATGGACAAATTAACAACCATTTGGTTGAAATAATCTGGTCCTGGAGTTGCCTATCCTTAGCCAGCCTTTTCTACCTCCAACCGAATTGCCTATAACCTGTAACCACCTTGCCTACTTCCCCATGCCTGTAATGTTTTCCCAGACTGTTGGCATTATTGGAATAAACATTCATATATGATTCGACCTTGTCTTTGCTTAATTGGCTTAATGATAGGCAGCCTGGACCCACTGGTTGTGTGGTTTCACTATACAGTCTGTTTATGCCAATGCCAATTATATTAGTTTTTGTAATTAACTAATTTAAGTAAATATATAAAACAAATAATTAATGCAAAAAACAACACCACTTGCTGTTGATTTAAATATGGGCAAGGAACTGTAAACTATTAGAAGAAAAAATATTGGGTTCTGCATTCAAATTGCTTTGAAAGTATCTTAAAGATCTTCTTTAAAGAAAAAATACCTAAAAGTTTTTCATGAAGCCTGGCATGGTTCATGCAAGAAAGATAATATGAAACTCTAATCATTAGTCACATACTCAAATGAATGCCTTGAACCTATAGAAAAGATTGGCAAACAAACATTTGTGTTTTAACTTAAAATGTGAGATATCTGCATATCATTTTAAATTAATTATCCACTTGACATTTTGGTTAATTGATTATTTATATGCAGATTACAAGTAAGGAAAGGGCCTTTTATTACATTGTGAGGGGTGTTTGTAACTAGATATGACCTTAAAACTTTGTTCAGTGAGCTGTGCCTCTGTGCAAAGCACCACGTTTTTCTGTTTCAGTTACCTCATTTAAAATGAGAATAATAATACCTATGATACGCAAGTGCTTTGAAATTAAATGATATAATGTAGTTAAAGTGTTTAGCAGTATTAAATACTTTTCTGTTGAAAGTGGGAGAAAATTCAACCTACCACAGTTTAAATGAAATAAGATGTATTGGTTTGTGATATTAACAAAATTCTAGGGGTAGTGTTGGCTTCAGGCACAGCTGGACTCAATTCTGCAAGTGAAGTCCCAGAACCTGGTTTCTCTGACTATGACTATCAATCACCCCTCCTTGGCTCAATCCTTGAACAGAGTGTCTTTGATGTCCACAACAGGCATTTTTTAAAAATTAAATCTTTATTATTCAGATTATTACATTTGTTTCTCTTTCCCCCCCTCCATAACTCCCCCCCACCTGGCTCCCACTCCTCCCTCTAGCCTTATCTCCCCCTCATTGACCTCATCCATAGGTGTATAATTTTTGTCCAGTCTCTCCCTGTACCCCCCCTCACCCTTTTCCCCTTGAGAATTATCAGTCCACTCCCTTTCTGTGCTCCTGATTCTATTATATTCACCAGTTATTCTGTTGATCAAATTTTTAATTCCCTTAATTTTTAGATTCACTTGTTGATAGATATGTATTTGTTGCTCATAATTTTTTATCTTTTACCTTTTTCTTCTTCCTCTTCTTAAAGAGTAGCTTTCAGCATTTCATATAATACTGGTTTGGAGTAGCTTTTTCTTATCTGTGAAGCTCTTTATCTGCCCTTCATTCTGAATGATAGCTTTGCTGGATAGAGTATTCTTGGTTGTAGGTTCTTGCTATTCATCACTTGGAATATTTCTTGCCACTCCCATCTGGCCTGCATAGTTTCTGTTGAGAAATCAGCTGACAAGCATATGGGTGCTCCCTTGTAGGTAATTAACTGTTTTTCTCTTGCTGCTTTTAATATTCTCTCTTTGTCTTTTGCTCTTAGTATTTTAATTAGGATGTGTCTTGGTGTAGTCCTCTTTGGATTCCTTTTGTTTGGGGTTCTGTGTGCTTCCTGGAATTGTAAGTCTATTTCTTTCACCAGATGTGGGAAGTTTTCTGTCATTATTTCTTCAAATAGATTTTCAGTATCTTGTTCTCTCTCTTCTTCTGGCACCCCCACAATTCTGATGTTGGTAAGCTTGAAGCTGTCCCAGAGGCTCCTTACATTATCTTCACATTTTTCAATTCTATTTTCTTCTTGCTTTTCCAATGGAGTGTTTTCTGATTCTTTATATTTCAAATTTTTGACTTGATTCTTGCCTTCCTCTAGTCTGCTGTTAGGTCTTTGTATAACATTTTTTATTTCAGTCAGTGTATGTTGAATTTCTAGTTGGTCCTTTTTCATCACTAGTTGGTCCTTTTTCATCTCCTCTTGGGTCTCACTAAATTTATCCATGTTTTCTAAGATATTCTTGAAAAACCTTATAACTGTTGTTTTGAACTCTATATCCAGTCATTTGTTTTCCTTCATTTCTTTTGTTTGTGATCTCTTCCTTTGTCTTGGCATTTTCACAATGCCGGGAGAATTTCTGTGTTGGATTCAGCCTTATAATACAAAACTTGCAAAACTGCAAAAGCCTCTTGGTTGAGCTTGGGATTGGTGGAGTCTCAGGGTTTAATGGATTGCCTTGCCTTACAGTCGGCTCTGCCCTCCACAGCCCCTGGGTCTCACATGACTCTGGGTAGTCGCTGGAGTGGTCCCTGTGTGCGCGCTCAGTGCCTCTAGACCGCTGCCTTTCCAGCTCCCCTGCACTCCAGGACTATATGAGTCTGGGTTCCCAGGGTTTCACCCAAAACTGGGGTTTAGTGGAGTTAGAAGTGGCGGGGTTGGGAGGCTTTGTCTCCCGCCCACTTGAAAGCCAGCGGCACAATCAGCAGTTGGTCTTCTGCATGCAGTGCTGTGCACACCACCACACTTCTGCCCTTTCAAAACTCCCCTAAATTTCCGTGCACTTCTCCCTTTTCACAGTCCAAACTCCCCCCCATGAGTCTTGCATAGACCTAGGGTTCAGTGCTGTAGGATAAGGGGTTCAATGCATTTGGGAGTCTCCGTCTCCCTCCTGCCAGAGAAAGCCAGCCAGGTACTCTGGCACCTGCTCTCTCCATGGGTGCATTTCCATACTTCAGCCCTTTGCAACTCCTCTGGGTTTCCGTGAGCCCTTCTCTTTCCTCCTAGTTGTAGAATTTTCAGTCAGGCAGCTTTCCTGTGGTTCTGGATGCTGACCATTCTGTTTTTTAGTTGTAATTTTGAAATTTTTGTGTGAGGCAGCCGTGTAAGTGTTTACCTATGTGGCCATCTTGGATTCTCTCTACAACAGGCATTTTTTTCATATCCTCACAAATTCAAAACCAGTGGCAAAGAGTACTTGCTTTACTCTCAGAGCTGTGTAAAGTCCTTGAATCTGTGTAGATAATGTACCAATCTCTGGGTTAATCATTATCCCAAAGGAATGCAGTAATTTAATTTGGGAGAACTAGGTATAAAGCATGTGGACTGATTAGGGGAGGGAGTTCTCTTGAAAGAAAATGGAACAGTATCAAAACCAGGAGGAGTGAATTTGGGGTAGGTAAAAACACTAAATATTCATATACTAGCTATAAAAATAATGCTTTCTAAACAATGAGCATTAGCTACCTCATTTCAGTGTTCTGTACCCCTAGCCTGGAACTCAGACTTCCTTTTTGGCTCTAGTTAAAGTACTAACTTCATTAGGAAAAATGCTCTTGGCATGACTCAACTCTGCTCTTCCTTCTGCTTTCAAATTCTTGGCTGTGACCCCAAATAATCTACCAGACCAATATGTGGCAAATCTCCCCTGGACCAGTTCTGCTTTTCAACAGCCCGGCAATGTGCTTAGTCATTAAGACTGTTATCAGCCAATCATTATCACTCACCACTGCAGTTCAGGCCTCTTTTAAGTTTTAAGGTTGCCCTTCTAAGACATTAGGAGGTGGTAAAGTACTGATCTCTTCATAATTTTCATGACCTTGAACATTTAACTCTTGTCATTACCGTTTTTCTTGCCAAACTCAAATCTTAATTTTTAAAGTAACATATGGAAATGTATTCATCTGCTATTGCTTGCATTGGAAAACAAGAAGTTGTCTACCACTTTCCTTTGAAGTGTTTGCAGTATTCAGCCAATAATCACAATTCGCAATAAACAAAATGCCAAGGTAGAAAGTAATAATCAACTCCAATGTCCTTCTACTTTTTGTGCCCAAATTTTAGCTGAGTACATGCTGCCTAGACAGAGTGCATTACCTAGCCATCTTTTCAGCAAGGTCATGAGATTAAGTCCTAATTGAAAGTACGTGAACTGAAGTGACGTGTACAATTTCCAAGTCATGTCCTTAGATAACAAAGGCTTTCTCTCAACTGCAACATTCTTGGATAGCAGACAGCATACTTTTTCTGTAAAGGGCCAGATATTAAATATTTAGAGCTTTATGGGCCATATGAGCTCTATCACAATTATTCAACTCTATGTTGTTTGGTGAAGACAACCATTGGCAACATACAAATGAATGGGTGTGGTCATGTTCCAACAACACTTTATTTATAAAAAAAGATGGTGAAAGATAGGAACATGGTGGCAGGCAGGTCTGGAGTGAGAGTAAATGTGGAAGTGGGAGAGCGTGGATGGGTGTGAGAGTGGGAGGGCATCTGTTTGTGGGAATGGGAACTTAAGGAGGTGACTGGGGTGCTCCAGGTAGGAGAAGCAGTGTGCTGCTGGCCGGGCACCTCTTTCCACTTCAGGGGAAGGGCCTACCATTTTGAGGGAGTCACAGGGAGCCCTGAAGCCCCAGGCACACAGATCAGTCATACCAGCTCAGTTAGCCTGAACTGTGAAGGAGTGGCTGGCTGACTTTACTGGCAGTGTGTGGGGCCTGCCCCTGGTGAACAGAGCACCCAACCTGTCCAGAGAGACAGGCCAGCCCTGCTATTTTTCCTAATAAGGTACCCGACCCAACTCCTCCTTGGCAGCAGAGTGCCCAGGTTGCCCCACCACCTCAGTAAGCAGAGTCAGTAACTGGGCGGCCACCTCCTCCACAGGGGAAAGACTGACCAACATCCTCAGCATCAGAGTGTTCAGCCTGACTCTTCTCTCTGTGAGCAGAGGGGCCAGTTCACCACTCCATAGAGGCAAGGGGGGCTTCTGGCCTGACGCCTTCACCAGCAGAGCATCACCAAGCCTGCCCCACTACCCTGACACATGTCCAGGCTGGATACAGAGACTGCCACCCTGAACCAGCATGCCTGACCCAGTGCCCTTGGATAACTGGTCCCACCACCTTAACATGGTGCATCCAGCTCTGCCAGGGTGATTCCAATGCCCCCAGATGCAGGGACCTGTCACTATGACCCACTGTGTCATATGTGGTGCCCCTGGGCAAATGGCCCTGTTGCCTGACACTGCCCAGTAGATGTGACCTGAGGCACATCAGGTGCAGGGACCTGCCACAGATACTGGACATGCATAACCTGGTGCCATCAGAAGATCAGCCAAATCTCTGGGATCCGGTGGAACCAGTTACCTCTGAATACATGGAACAACACGTTGAACCCACCTTGCTCACCCAGCTCCCCAGACTATTGAACTGCTGAAGTGGGAAGACAAAGAAATAAACCCCCAAATGAAAGAAAAAGAGGAATTGCCAGAAAAGGAACTAAATGAAATGGAGGCAAGTAATTTGTCAGATAAAGAATTTAAAGTAATGGTTGTAAGGATGCACAAACATCTGAGTGAGAATTACAAGCAACTTAATGAGACTTAAAGGGAGCTGAATGAGAAATACACCAACATGAATAAGAATCCAGAGGAAATGAAGAATGTCCTGGAAGGATTCAACAGTAGACCAGAAGAAGCTGAGGACATAATCAGCAAGTTAGAAGACAAGGTAGAAAAAAGCATCCATTCAGAGAAGCAATTGGGGAAAAAATTAAAAAGCAGGAGGAGAGTTTAAGGGAGCTATGGAACAATATGAAATGAAACAGCATCTGCATAATAGGAGTGCCAGAAGGAAAAGAAACTGAGCAAGAAATAGAAAAACTGTTTGAAGAAATAATGACTGAAAACTTCTCTGACTTGGGGAAGAAAAAAGTCATGCAAGTCCAGGAAGTAGAGTCCCAATCAAGATGAACCCAAAAAAGACCCACACCAAGACACATAATACTTAAAATGGTAAACATTATAGACAAAGAAAGAATCTTAAAGGCTATAAGAGACAGAAAGTTACCTACAAGGGAACTCCTAATAGACTACCAACTGATTTCTCAATAGAAACACATCAGGCCAGAAGAGAGTGACATGAATCTATCTATCTATCTATCTATCTATCTATCTATCTATCTATCTATCTATCATCTATCTATCTATCTATCTATCTATCTATCTATCTATCTATCTAAAAGGCTAATATGCAAAGTGTCTCCTTGGGAGTTTGACTGGAAGACTGGGAGTTCAATCGCTTGCTATGACATGCACTGACCACTAGGGGGAGGCACAGAATGAAGGAAGGCCTCAGTGATTAGCTGGCAGCCAGAAGTCCCTGATCAACCCTGATCACCAGCCAGGCCTAGGGACCCTATCCATGCACGAAATCATGCACTGGGACTCTAGTAAAATATTGAAAAGCAAAGGACTGAATCCAAGACTTCACTATCCACCAATGCTATCATTCAAAATTGATGGTAAAATCAAAAACTTCATAGAAAAAAAAAATAGGCTAAATGAGTTTATTACCACCAAACCAGGAATACAATCAATGCTAAAGAGACTGGTATAAGAAGAAGAAATAGAAAGAGAGGGAGGAACACAGGCATAAAAACTAAAAACTGCAACAAAGATCTAATCTTTGGTTTTGTAAACACTCCCTATTATTTGTTTTCTGTTTGATTTATTTCTGCTTTTTTCTTTATTATTTTTTCTTCCCACCTTTTTGGACTTTATTTGCTTTATTTTTTTTCTAGCTTCATAAGGTGGATTCTTAGATCATAATTTATACCTTTCCTCTTTTTATAATACACATATTTAAAGATATAAATTACCTCCTAAATATCTCCAAACTAGAAGCCCGGTGCAAAAACTCTGCATGGGTGGGATCCCTTGGTTTGGCTGGTGACCAGAGCTGATCAGGGCAGTCTCACTCTTTCCTGATTAGGGCTGATGGAGGCTGGCTGGCTGGAGAGGGACTGTGGGAGAGCTCCAGGACATGTCTGGCCTGTCTCACCCAGTCCTGATTGGCCAGAACCCAGTAGCAAGCTAACCTACTGGTTGGAGCATCTGTCCCCTGGTGGTCAGTGCACATCATAGCGACTGGTCAAGCAGTCGACCAAACAGTCAATCGATTGTTCAGACACTTGACATAGTAGGCTTTTATACACACACACACACACACACACACACACACACACACTCAGGGTCCCCCCTGATATTTTTCTGTTACTTATTTCTAATTTAATTCTATTATTATTAGAGACATATTATTCATAATTTCAATCTTTTTTAAAAATATATTTTATTGATTTTTTACAGAGAGAAAGGGAGAGAGATAGAAACATCGATGAGAGAGAGACATCAATCAACTGCCTCTTGCATGCCCCCTACTGGGGATGTGCCCTCATCCAAGGTACATGCCCTTGACCGGAATCGAACCTGGGACCTTTCAGTCCACAGATCAACACTCTATCCACTGAGCCAAACCGATTTTTGGCTAATTTCAATCTTTTAAAATGTATTGAGATTTGTTTCATAGCTTGGCATATGTTCTATCTTGATGAATAAATCATGTAATCACCATAATGTTGTCTGTGTCCAAGAGGCTTTTCTTTTTTCTTTCTTTCTTTTCTTTTCTTTTTTTTTTAAGGGGGGGACTAGTGATTTTGATTTGCACGGAATTAAATCCCTTTATTTCTTAAGTCCCATTTCTTTTAGTGCAGTCATAGGAGAATGTAGCTGGGGTTTTAGTAGAGCTAGAGGCAAAGCCAGTGTCCAGAGTTTCCTTTTCATGTTGGAGCTGGTCCAGCATGTAGCATCAGACTAGTTGCAGTCCATTAGTCGATTGCATGTGGGTGAATGCCAGGAAGCCAAGCGTGAGCCATGAAACAAGCATACAAAATGAACCAAGAGCATAAGAGCACAAGAGGAATAAGCTTCTTTATATCCCAAATCTTCCTGGGATTGCCGTGGCACAATCATCTCTATTCTCAGGTGTGATTGATAGTCAACTACCTTCCCTAGTCATTCCAACTTTATTGGATATGTGTCTATTTTTCCTTTGTCCAGCCCCTTCTCCCAGTGTTTTTCAGGGAACAAGCCTATAATGTCTGTCGGGCCTTTCCTCTGTTGTCCTCCCCCTCCGCCCTTTTACTAATAATTAGTTAATTACAATGTTATCACTATAATAGATTAAGAACGTGGCAAGATTATTGTCTTCCCCAGCTCTCTCCCTGAAACTCAGTTTCTTTTTAAGTTGATTTTTATTTTCCTGCCTTCCTTTTGTTATCTACTTCTCTGAAAAATTTAAATTTGAGATTTAAAAATATACAACTAGACCATGATCTCAATTAATTTATTTTAAATTATAAATTTGAGTCCTTTAACATATTTTATAATTTCTTATTTCTTACTTTGCTTCTATTGCTTCTATCACTTATAGTTTATTATTCTTTAAACAAAATTTTAATTTTAATTATTGTTGACAGTATTACAAATAGCTCCCATTTCCTCCCCCTTTTTGCCTCCTTCTATCCAGTTCCGGCCCCCGACCCTCCAGGTCTTTACCATGCTATTGTCCGTGTCCATGGGTTTTGCATATAAGTTCTTTGGTTTCTCCCTCTTATGAGTTTTTTTTTTTTTCTTTGCTTAATCCCTTCACCTTTTTCATCCAGTTCCCCAACCCTCCTCCCATCTGACGGCTGTAAGTCTGTTCTCTGCATCTTTAAGTCTGTTTCTATTTTGTTAGTTTATTTTGTTCACTAGATTCCACATATAAGTGAAATCATATACTTGTCTTTCTCTGACTGGGATATCTTTATCACTTCATTTAGTTGTTCTCAGAACAACTTTATTTCCTGTGGTTGGCAAAATGGCTTCCAGTGGCAGTGCGGGCTGGATATTTCAATGTCAAGAGGATATGTTAGAAATTGTCTCCTAAGCATGAAGTGGAAGTTCTTACTTTCAGTCTGATTAAGCCAACTTGTATCACTTGCTTATCCCTTGAACAATAACCAGTCATTCCTAGATGAATTCTGAATGGTGACTGGTTTAGAGATCAGTATCATTGGGAGTAGGGTGGCTATCTGAACAAAATGGGTTTTGTTACAAAGAGATCAGAAGGGAATAAATATTGAGTAGATACATAGTAACATTATTCACTATGGACTATTTTTTAAACCATATTAAAAATGTAAATAAAACTTTGGCAGATTTAAGTCCAGTGATAGGAAAGTAAATTAAGAGTTTTCAAGCAAACGGTCAGAAAAATCTATTTTATGCTTTCTTATTTACAAAGTAAGTATGTTTCTATTTCTGATATGGTACCAGAGCTAATTGATCTGGGGTTTATTTTCATAAATACTATATAAAGTACATCTATACAAAACCTCATGAACTTTTTGTTAGTTTATTTATTTTGTAAAATATCAAATTAGTTGTAAGGCATTGCAATCTTTGGAAATTTAAGAAGTCAATCATCAATGTTGGATCAATGAAGATTACTCAATGTATAACTATTTTATTTCTTCATTTCCTCTGATGTAAGACATCATTTAGATAGTCCTTATGTTAAAGCAATTCAAATATGATTAGTTTATATTATTTATTTGTAAAAGAACTATTCTGGGGATTCATAGTTTAATGATAGGCCCCCATGATAATGTGCTCAGTTAGCCAATAGATTCCAAAGTGATGGAATCTATGAATGACAAACTTATTTGTTGCATGGAAAGAAAATAATAGAACTTATGTTAATATTTTTATCTTATCCTTTTAAAGTTCTATATCTTAGGACAGTTTTATAGTATGCATAATATATCAATACCATACAGGGTATGTGTATAAAATCTATTTTTTTTTCCTTAAAAAAGGTGTGTGGTTTGAAGAGTGAACTGGATTAGGTTTTGGAACACAATTTAGGTGACCTAACAGTCCCAAGACTCATTGCTTCATGGAGGAAAGGTGTTTGGACTTCAAGCTTGACACTAAAAAAGTAAATAATAATAAGTGATTATAATGATCATGGAATTGTAATCAGAACCAAGATTTAGCTGCTTACATCATGAAAACCAAACTTGTGAGACAGATCCTGGTGAAAAGTACTGCTCACCTGAGAAGATGGGGCACTCTTTTTCTTAAAGATTATTCTTTATTGTTAAAAGTATTACATATGTCAAGATGGGGGACTCTTGTTACAAAGCCCATTTCAGCATCTCAGTGCAGGCAGGGATTTTATACAGAGGGAGAGGGAAAGCAGAACAAATAGATCAGTGGCAATGTCCTTGTTGGTCCCAATATGGATCCTTAATGGCAGCATACTGACACTGGTCAGTGCTAGTCCATACCTGCATTTGGGGGAGCTGGGTCAACCAGAGTCACCGTCATGGTCCTTTCTTGTACAAACAGGAACTGGAACTGCTGATGCCTGCAATATGCTTATAAGGAAACTGCAGTGTGAGTTCCTTTTATCAGCTTGTTGGTACATTTTATTCTAATTTCGTTTCATGGTTAGAGTAGAATAAAGTTTTTCTTTTCTGTTACAGAATGATCAAGATGAAAACAATAATAGCTAATGTTTACTGAGCACTTACAAGTCACCAGGCACTATTCCAAGTATTTTACAAATCTCTGAGGTAGATATTATTACCTATTTTACTATCAAATTCCATGAGAACAAAGATCATTCCAGTATATTCTCTTTTTTCTAATTTTTCAAAATTTATTCGTTTTTGATAGAGAGATAGAGATATCGATGCATTCATTGGTTGATTTTTGTATGTGCCCTGACCAGAAATCGAACCCACAACCTTGGCATATGGGCCAGCACTCTAGCTAATTGAGCTACCCGGCCAGGGCCATTTCAGTTTCTTCTTACCGTGTATTCCTTGGATTCAGTAAATAATTAGTGAATAAGATAAATTTTACTGCTGCCAGCTCTCTCAGCAAAAGGAGCAACACAAGATTTCAGGGCCAGGGTGCGGGGGTCAGGTGGCCTGGGGTTTCGCGTCCCTGCGGGTCAGCCAAGCGCGAGATCCCTGAAAGGAGCTATGAGAGGCTGCAGTTTAAATTTCCGCGCCAAGCGCTACAAGACTGAATGTATGTTGTGGGCTGCCGGGACCCAGAAAACAAAAAGCGGGGATTTGAGGAGGTGAACCCTTTCCTGGCCTGAGCCCAAACAGCTAGGAAGCTGAAGCCCAGCCGCCCGGGCGGGGTCGCTCTAAGTCTAAGTGGGACAAGCAAGTCCGCAGCCTGACGCTCTAGCCTCCAGGGGAGGCGCCGCCGGAAGTCTCCACTGCTCCCCGGGGGTAGGCGGCCCCCAGGCTCTTTCCGTCCACTCCTCATCTGCGGCTGCACCCCTGCAGCTTCCCGCCACCTGGTCCTTCTGTCCTTGACAAGTTCGATTCACCCCGGAGAGAAAGCCTAGTCTTTTCTACGCCCCGAAAGGTTTGTTCCGGCAGCCGGGAGGCCGCGTCTCTGTACGGGGCGGGCTGCTGTGAAGGGCGTCCGGCCCCTGGCAGCACATCCCGCCGCTGTCGCTCGTTCCTGCCGTTGCGCGTGGCACCGGGAGGCAGGCACTAGGCTCCCCGCCTGGGGATGCTGCCAGGGGGCCCCTCACCCCCGAGTTGTGAAACGTGTGTAGCGATGTTGGCCTTGTCCTGTAGTCTTTGCTGTGGAGTCTCGAAGCACATTGTGAAGAGTTGGGGTGCCCTGAGAGGTGTAGCCGGGTACTTTGTGGGTGGCCCAAAGGTACACTGTGAGAAGGACCCTGCCAAGATAATTGTAGAATTTTCTGGCCCAGTGGTCGCAATGCCTTTGTGCCCCAACCACACTTGAGCTCCATATAGGTAGGTATGATTTCAGTGTAGGGTACGATGCACGTGTGTGTATGTGTATGAATGAGTGTCAGTCTTTGTGCATGTGAGTATGTGCGCGCATGCGCCCGGTCTGCTGAGTGTAATTTTAAAAACCTACTAAAAATCTTATATTTTGATATTTGCTTGTCTGTTTTCCTCATCTCCCCATTCTCACCTGAGGGGTATTGCTCCACTTCAAGGTATTCTATTGGTCTGCTTCCACTTTGCCGCACATCGAAAAAGCAGCCTGTGTTCCTCTGACGGGCACTTTCATTGATTCAGGTTAAT
Source organism: Lasiurus cinereus (assembly GCA_011751065.1). NCBI lineage: Eukaryota > Metazoa > Chordata > Mammalia > Chiroptera > Vespertilionidae > Lasiurus > Lasiurus cinereus. The sequence goes on from JAAGEH010000307.1 coordinate 71,829,861, forward strand.
AAAAAGGCCTTAGCCTGGTTGAACACCCTTCAGGGTCTTGGTTCTGTCGAACTTCTCTGTCTCATCCTTCAAGGAAAACACCCCTAAAAGTATACATTACTCCCTCCATGCCAACCTGCAGTAATTTCATCACTTTGGATATGACAGTTTTATAATGGTTTACCATTTATTGAAATTTACTCTTTCATTTAGTCAGAATTTGTTGAATGCGGAACATTGCCAAACACTATTTTAGGAGCTTAGGATATAATAGGGGGAAAATATAGTCTACGTTTCTTTAAAAAAAACAACAAACAGCTTAATTGTGGTATAGTTCACATACCATAGAATTAACCCATTTAAAATGTACACTGATTTTTTAAAATATATTCACAAAGTTGTAAAGCCATCGACACTGTTAACCTAGAAATAAAAGACCTTTCTAAGCGAGAGGCAAGCAGCATTTATTTGTGACCAAAGCATGGTAGAAGCCCAGGGTTATTTATGAGAAAGGGAAGGGGAACAATCACATCAATAGAAAGAAGGCATTTCTGTTGGTGCAGATAAGTTAGCATAGTGATACTGATTCTAAACAATATTTATAATTTTCAATTCAGATGTCATCAGTTCAGTAGTCATAATATCTGCTTTCTTATTATCTTTGCAAACAGTTCCTTTGGGCCACTATGTTGCTTTCTACCCAATCTAAAGATTCTTTTTTTTGGGGGGGGGAGGGGGGAGAGGGAGAATAAGCATTATTTTACTGATTAAGTGGTGCTTTTTCTTTTTTTTCTTTTATTAATTTTTTATACCTAAAGATTTTTTTGCTCTGTTTTAATATTCTAAGATTTGAGGCATAAGACATACAAGGCAGTTACTCTGGGATAGCAACTGCATTTACACCATGATCAAGTTTAAAACATTTTCTTAACCCCCAAAAGAAACCCTGGACCCATGAGCAGTCTCTTCTGATTTTCTCTCCAACCCCACTGCACTCCTAGCCCTAAGTACTACTGATTTTCTGTCTATATATTTGCCTACTTGGGATAATTTATATAAATGTAGTCTTTTCTGATTGTCTTCACTTCATATTCATGTCATCCATGTTGTAGCAGGTGTCAGTAGTTAATTCCTTTATATTGCTAGATTATGTTTCATTTTATGGATATATCATTGTTTATGTGTCAGTTGATGGACATTAGTGTTGTTTTGGGTAATACAAATAATGCTGCTATGAAGGTTTATGTATAAGTTTAATGCAAGCATCATGTTTTCATTTCTCTTGGTTGTATACCTTGGAGTATAATTGCTGGCTGTTAGGGAAACTCTACATTTAACATCTGAAGGAATTGCCAGACTGTTTTCTAGAGCATCAGCAGTGTATGATGGTTCTGATTTCTCCACATCCTTGTCAATACTTGTCAGTATTTGTCTTTTTAATTCTAGCCATCCTAGTGGATGTGAACTGTGTCTGGTGGTTTTGATGTGCATTTCTCTGATAGCTAGTGATGTTGAACTTCTTTTCATGTGCTTCTTGTCCATTTGTATATCTGTGGACAAATGTCTGTGTCTATCCTTTGTTCAGTTTTAATCAGGTTATTCTTTTCATCATTCTAGAGTGTTTCTTTAAAATATATTTTTATTGATTTCAGAGAGGAGGGGAGATGGAGAGAGATAGAAACATCAATGTTGAGAAAGAATCATTGATTGCTTCCTGCACGCCGCCCACAGGGGATCCAGCCCACAACCCAGGCATGTGCCCTGACTGGAATCGAACCTGTCACTTCCTGGTTTATAAGTCAGTACTCAACCACTGAGCCACACCAGCTGGGCATACAGTGGTACCTCGAGATACGAGTGCCCTAACATACGAGATTTTTGAGATGTGAGCCGTTGAGCGAGCTATTTTTGCTTTGAAATACGAGCAACATTTGAGATACGAGTAATTGCGGGAATTTACCGCAACTCGAGCGTCTCATAGTTTCCCACGCCTCAAGGTTACGGAACGAATTAAACTCGTATCTCGAGGTACCACTGTATACTATATTCTAGATGTAAGTCCCTTATCAGATATGTGAAAGCCTTGTAGATTATGCTATAGTTCCTTTAAAGAAAAGCACATGAGGTTAATATTTACTCTCTCTGAAGACCATGTTTAAGGTCTGTAGGGGCAATTCAATGAGTAAGTTGAACAATAACTACTGTGTGTGGAAGACCAGGCCCAGGAAAAATAGCTGTCAAGAATATGTGTACAGCATTATGAGATTTGAAAATTAAGCTGGAAGAAATAGTTTATATAATTTGTTTATTCCCTATTGAATTTTGTGTTTTCCTTACTGATTTGTAAAAGTTCTTTGTATAGAAATGTTCACCTATTTCAATTGTTAGATATGTGGCAAATATTTTCAGTCTATTTGCCTATTAAATTTTGTTTTTTATCTTTTACTATACTAATGTTTAACATTTTTTGTATAGTCAGAACTGTCAGTGTTTTCCTTTTGTAGGCTTTTGTGGGTGTAGTTTGGGATACTGCTTTAAATTATATGCATTATAGAAACTAACATAGAAGTTCCTTGGTTAGTGTGACATTTGCATTCCTAGTACATATTTAACTTAAAGTGTTTATTATAGACACTGCCTCCTTATCTCCCTGCCTTGAAAAATACTATAATCTGCTTCAGTTTTGTTGGTTCATTTAATTTTCTATTTTTTTTTTTTTAATTTAGACTAATACTTTAATTTGGTTTCAAACATATATAAGCAGTACACATATGAGTGAGGAGACTGTTCAAGTCCTGTAGGGGAAAGGTTACAAAAAATACATACAAATATCCATCTCAAAAGCAGGAGGGTCCTTTTATCCTTTTTTAAAGAGCAAGCACATTCTATATAAACAAAGAATTTTAAAGTTCAAGAGCCTGTCACAGTAATGAGGTATAATAATGGACAAGAAGTCTTACAAGCTTCTCTTGTCCAATTCTCATTGAAGTCTCATTCGTTTTTCAGGGGGACCTTTAGTGCTCACTGTCTGTTGGATGTTCTTTGTGGTCTCCTTCTCATCAGACTTCACAGTTTCTGGTGTAGGTTCTGCCTCTTTCTTTGTCTGATCCACTGGGACAGGCTTTTCTCCAGACATCTGCTGCACAAATTTGGGTGGAAATTTTTGTCTGAGGTCTAGGAGTAAAGCATCCACACGTTGCCTCTGGAAAATAGAGCTTGGTTCTTCTTTCCTTTTGGTTTTAGGTTTAACTTTTTCTTGCTCTTCATGATCTTTGAAGTGCCACCAATACCCTTTGGAAGGATGATATCGACAGTATGACATAGCTTCATCAAAAGCTGACTGAATGCCATGTACCGCAGTGAGCACTCTAGAGTTTATAACTGATCCCAAGTCTGGTGCCTGGTAGATCACTCCAGCAATGATATAGTAATCAGCCAATGGGATAACTTGGGTAGGGGACTGCAGCTGTTGCTTCCGAATGATAAAAAGAATGGGCTCTTGAGCATATTAAAGGATGTATTTCACTCCAACCATCTGATTTAAGTGTTCTAATGTTAGTCTCTGCATTTTGACCACTTCATTATTACACGTTCTGTCATAAAAAGGATTACTTCTTTCTGAAAAGTAATCTAGGACACTTCCACTGTTCAAAATGGGGATCCAGGTACTGTCAACCCAAGAGATTCCCAGTAGATTATCTCGGATATCCACCGCCGCCATAATTCCAAAAATGTTCGCGGGTTCTCCTTCCGGCGCAGAGATGACTTAACAACTCTGATGACGGAAGCAGCGGGTAGCAGATCCTGGGGACCCTGAGGAGAAATGCAGAGGAGAGGACAGAGCGGGACCTCCAAGGGAGCAGGGAAGGAGAGGGAGCCAGGAGCATACGGGAGCTGCTGGGAGGTGGAGGGCTAATTTTCTATTTCAAACAGACTTGTAGAAGTTACTCCATTATTCTTTTATTCATGTTTAATATACTGTATTAAATTTGTGAGAGCTGTACTGGACAGTTGTCATCAAGTAGTGGTACTTATTTTATGCTTATAGGAGTTTATTTGAAGATTTAAAGAAAAAAAAATATTTTCCTCCTAGGGCAAGATAACTACTGTTTATTGATTCATATCTAAATTCAATGACATTAGAAAAAGGAATCACTTTTATATTTTTCAGGAAAATCCAGGTTAGTTTAATATAATGTTTTTTTAAATTTAATAAATCTTTATTGTTCAGATTATTAACATTTGTTCCTCTTTTTTCTTCCCATAGCTCCCCTCCACCCGGCTCTCATTCCTCCCTCTGCTCTTACCTCCCCCCTGCATCGTCCTCATCCATAGGTGTATGATTTTTGTCCAGTCTCTCCCTGCACCCCACCCTCATCCCTTTTCCCCTGAGAATTGTCAGTCCAGTCATTTTCTATGCCCCTGATTCTATTATATTCACCAGTTTATTCTGTTCATCAGATTTTTTTATTCACTTGATTTTTAGATTCACTTGTTGATAGATATGTATTTGTTGTTCATAATTTTTTTAAAATAATTTTTTATTGATTTTTTTACAGAGAGGAAGGGAGAGGGACAGAGAGTTAGAAACATCAATGAGAGAGAGACATTGATCAGCCGCCTCCTGCACGCCCCCCACTGGGGATGTGTCTGCAACCAAGATACATGCCCTTGACCGGAATCTTACTTAGGACCCTTCAGGCTGATGCTCCATCCACTGAGCCAAACCGATGCTCCATCCACTGAGCCAAACCAGTTTTGGCTGTTGTTCATAATTTTTATCTTCATCTTTTTTTCTTCTTCTTAAAGAGTACCTTTCAGCATTTCATATAATACCGGTTTGGTGTTGATGAACTCCTTTAGTTTTTTCTTATCTGTGAAGCTCTTTATCTGACAGTTAATTCTGAATGATAGCTTTGCTGGGTAGAGTATTCTTGATTGTAGGTTCTTGCTATTCATCACTTGGAATATTTCTTGCCACTCCCATCTGGCCTGCATAGTTTCTGTTGAGAAATCAGCTGACAAGCATATGGGTGCTCCCTTGTAGGTAATTAACTGTTTTTCTCTTGCTGCTTTTAATAGTCTCTCTTTTTCTTTTGCTCTTAGTATTTTAATTAGGATGTGTCTTGGTGTAGTCCTTTTGGATTCCTTTTGTTTAGGGTTCTGTGTGCTTCCTGGAGTTGTAAGTCTATTTCTTTTACCAGATGTGGGAAGTTTTCTGTCATTATTTCTTCAAATAGGTTTTCAGTATCTTGTTCTCTCTCTTCTTCTGGCACCCCCACAATTCTGATGTTGGTACGCTTGAAGCTGTCCCAGAGGCTCCTTACATTATTTTCACATTTTTTAATTCTTTTTTCTTCTTGCTTTTCCAGTGGAGTGTTTTTTGCTTCTTTATATTTCAAATTTTTGACTTGATTCTTGCCTTCCTCTAGTCTGCTGTTAGGTCTCTGTGTAATATTTTTTATTTCAGTCAGTGTATGTTGAATTTCTAGTTGGTCCTTTTTCATCTCTAGTTGGTCCTTTTTCATCTCCTTTTGGGTCTCGCTAAATTTATCCATCTTCTCTAGGAAATTCTTGAAAAACCTTATAACCGTGATTTTGAACTCTGTATCCAGTCATTTGTTTTCCTCCATTTCTTTCGTTTGTGATTTGTTCCTTTGTCTCTGCATTTTTGCTACACCGGGAGAATTTCTGTGCTGGAGTCAGCCGTATGATACAAAACTTGCAAAATTGCAAAAGCCTCTCTGTTCAGCTTGGATGGGGTGGAGTCTCAGGGGTGAGCAGAGACAGCTTTGGCTTCCAGTCAGCCCTGTACTACGCGGCCCCTGGGTCTCAATGTCCCTCGGTAATCGCTGTAACCCTGTGCACAGGCGCACACCTCCATATTTCTGCCTTTCTGGTTCCTGTGTGCTCTGGGACCCGTATGACCCTGGGTTCCGAGGGTCTTGCCTGACACTGGTTTTCATTGCAGTTGGAAGTGGAGTTCAGTGCATTTGGGAGGTTCTGTCTCCCTCTCGCTAGAGAAAGCCGGCAGCACAATCAGCAGTCCGTCCTCTCTGCGTGCAATGGTATACGTGGCTCCAGACCTCTGCCTTTTTGCAGCTCCCCTAAGTTTCCGTGCACTCCTCCCTTTTCATGACAGCCCAGACTACCCCTGTATGAGTCTCGTCTGGAGCTGGGTTTCAATGGAGTTGGGAGTTTCTGTCTCCCTCCCGCAAGAGGAAGCCAGCCAGGCACTCCGCCGCTCGTTCTGTCCACACGCGTGACTCTGTACCTCAGCTTTTTGCAGCTCTTTTGAATCTCTGTGAGCCCCTCTCTTTCCTCCTAGTTGTAGAATTTCTACTCAGCCAGCTTTCCTGTGGTTCTGGATGATGTCTGTTCTGTCTTTTAGTTTTGAAATTGTTGTGCGAGGCAGCAGTTTAGGTGTTCACCTATGCCACCATCTTGGTTTCCTAATCTAAAAAATATATTTTTATTTATTTTTAGAGACAGAAGAAGGGAGAGGGATAGAAAATTGATGGCTGCCTCCTGCACTGCCCTCAGGGGAATTGAGCCTCCAAACTGGCAGTGGCTCTTTGAGGATTTAATATGTACAGAGCTTGGATGTAACTATATTGGTCCTATATTGATAGGGTCATACTGGGAATAGGAGTTTTATAAGAACTTATTAACATTTTTATATTTGTTTCTCTCATTTCATAGTTTAACTCAAATATTTTTATATTTTTCTTATTTCGTAGTGGTAATTCAAATACTTTTAAGATCACTGAACATTTTGAGAAACTGAAGGAAGTTAATATTACTGTAGCTCTCTAGAATAAGTTACATATATTTATTTTATATACAATTTCTAGTTCTCCCCATGGCCTGATTTGTTAGGAGGATTGTTTCTTTACTGCTTAAGTTGTGGTCAAATATACATAACACGAAGTTTAGCATTTTAACCATACAATTCAGTAACATTAAATACATTCATATTGTTGTGCAAATTTTTGAACCATTCTCTACACATCTTTATCTTCCCAAACTAAAACTCTGTATCCATTAAATAACTCCCTATTGTCTCTCTGCCACCCAGCCCCTGCCAACCATGATTCTACTTTTTGTCTCTATGAGTTTGACTATTCTAGGTATCTCATAAAAGGAATTCTGTAACGTACCCTTGGCACCTCATAGCCTTTGGCATCTACAAATGCATTGGAAAGGCCCGCAAATGGATTTGAATGCTGCAACCCCTTGGAACTTCAACATAACTGAGATTTATATGTGAGTTGCTTAGTATCCTGCAAATACTAAGATTATACAGATGCTAAGCACTCAGTTCAGCCTATTTATACCCCAGCTTTTTGAGAGAAGCAATATACAGTGGTACCTCAAGATACGAGTTTAATTCATTCCGTAACCTTGCTCGTATATCAAGTTGCTCGTATCTCAAAGCAAATTTCCCCATTGCAATCAATTGAAATGCCGTTAATCCGTTCCAGCCCCCAAAATGCCACCCTAATTGTTCTTGTTACGTGTTTTTGAATAAGAAAAATGTATTTGTAAATGACAAATATTATATAAAAACACAATTAAAGAGAATGTAAAGGAATAAACTGGTTTTATAAAGTATATTTATCTACTCGTTACACTCTTAATGCTACACTTTATCCCTAAACTGAATGTAACTTAACTAACCTTCACTGAACTTAATTGCTACTGGTCTTTGCATTTGTGGCCGATTTCAAAAAAAATGTGTCCAACGAGGTTTGCCTTTTCCTCCCTTTCAGAATGTTTCTGAAATGGGTGAGGCAAGTTTCATTGAACAGCTCCGATGCATGACCAGTAGCAACTTTTTTGGGGTGTTTCTTTTCCAGGAAGTGTGACACCCTCTCCCACATTCCTAAGATCTCCTTTATCTCACTTGTAGAGATCTCCTCCACCGCTGGCTCCTCCTCGAAACCAATTTCTTGCAGAACCTCCGCATGTTGCTGAGACTGCAACTCTTGTAACTCTTCCGTGGTGAGTTCCAGAGAGTGCTCCTCGATGAGCTCATTCACGTCTCTCTCATCCACCTCCAGGCCCATGGATTTTCCCAGAGACACTATCTCCTCCTCCACTGGCACCTCGGGTTCGAATCCTTCGAAGGTCCTTTTGGCTACGACCTCAGGCCACAGCTTCTTCCATGCAGAGGTCAAAGTCCTCGTTGTAACACCCAGCCAGGCCTGATCAGTAATTCTGAGGCATATCACGATGTTAAAGTGGTTCTTCCAGAACTCTCGAAGGGTGAGGTTTGTGTTCTCCGTCACCTCAAAGCAGCGCCGGAACAGGTGCTTGATGTACAGCTTTTTAAAATTAGAAATCACCTCCTGATCCATGGGCTGCAGGATAGGAGTGGTGTTGGGAGGTAGGTAGACAACCTTTATAAACTTGAACTCTTCGAGGAGTTCATCTTTGAGGTTCGGTGGGTGAGCAGGAGCATTGTCGAGGACGAGGAGGGCTTGCATGGTTAGGTTGTTTTCCTGTACATATTTCTTAACAGAAGGGCCGAAAACCAGGTTTACCCACTCCACAAAGAACTGCCTGGTGACCCATGCCTTAGGGTTTGCCCTCCACATAACTTACAGTTTATCTTTTAAAATCTTATGTGACTTAAAGACTCTGGGGTTTTCCAAATGGTATACAAGCAGAGGCTTGATCTTGCAGTCGCCACTCGCATTGGCGCACAGTGTGAGAGTTAGCCTATCCTTCATGGGTTTGTGGCCTGGCATCGCCTTCTCTTCTGCCGTTATTTAAGTCCTATTCAGCATCTTCTTCCAGAAAAGCCCTGTCTCGTCACAGCTGAAGACTTGCTGGGGGATATATTCTTTGGCTTCTGTCAGTTCGGAAAAAGTTTTGAGGTAATCCTCAGCTGCCTTCACATTCGAACTCGCTGCCTCACCACGCCTGATGATGGAGTGAATGCTGGACTTTTTCCTGAAGTTATCAAACCAGCCTCTACTGGCTTTAAATGAGTCTTTGGATGCTTCGTCCATGGAAGTGCGTGGGGTCTGCTCCAGCAAATCACCGCAAATCGCTCGCGCCTTCTCGCATATGATGCCCTATGTTAATGTATCTCCTTTAAGCTGCTTCTCCGTCACCCACACCATCAGTAGATTCTCTATCTTTTCATGGAGAGAGCTACGGAGCTTAGAAATTATTATAACACCCTTAGCTGGTGTTATACCCTTTATGGACTCCTTCTGTTTAAGCACAGTGCATATCGTTGAAGTACTACGCCCGTGTTGCCTTGCCAAGTCAGCCACTCGCACACCTTGCTCATATTTTTCTATGATTTCACGCTTTAATTCAATGGACATCATCCTCTTCTGAGCACTGACCTTTCCACTTGCTTTCTTCGGACCCATGGTTATAAAAAGAAATGTGATAAAGTATGTAAATGCACAAAAGATGCTTCGACAATGAGGTAAACAAGCACACTGACTGAGGCGTGGGAAACTATGAGACGCTCGAGTCGCAGTAAACTGGTGGGTCGTGTGCAGCCGGCCGATCCGCTATTACTCGTATCTCAAATGTTGCTCGTATTTCAAAGCAAAAAATCACTCACTTGATGGCTCGTATCTCAAAAATCTCGTATGTTAGGGCACTCATATCTTGAGGTACCACTGTACAATCAAATAAAAATGCCTTTGTAAGACTTCTTTTTAGGGTACCCGAAACAAAGTTAAATACTGATTCATAGTTTCCATTATTAGATTGTTACCTAGCATCACACCTGTCTGTGTTAGGAATAGAGTGAGATAGCATCAGTATTATTGAGACAAGATATGTCTTCATTATAGTAGTAGTTACACAAATCTGTACTTGTGTTAAAGTTCATAGAACTGGAAACAAAGATAAAGTAGTCACTTTTACTATATGATAATTTTTAAAAAGATACAAAATAAGAGGATAAAAAAATCATAAAACATTAGAATGCAAACGTATTGGCAGAAAATTGAACAGTTTTGCCATTTTTAGTCCAAAGGCCTAAAGCCCAAACAAAATTAGAAAGATCCTAACCTGACAAGCATGTTGATATATTTAAATATAGATCTAGAAGTGTTTTTAAAAGTTATGGATGTACACTAGAAGTATTTAAATATATTTCAATAATCTGTATTTTAAAAACATTAATTTGGCAAAACTTGAATTTTCTGGGACTACTTCATAGCCTAACTTTTTATGATTTTCCCCTCTTTTTAAAAAATATATGGTAACTCAGCTGGTGTGATTGAGTGTCGACCAATGAACCAGGAAGCCACAGTAGTTCAATTTCTAGTCAGTGTACATGCCCAGAATTGTGAGCTCAATCCCCCTAGTAAGGGGGTATGTATGCAGGAGGCAGCCAATTAATGATTCTCATTTATATTTTTATCTTTCCCTCCCTTCTGCTCTTTGAAATCAACCATAGAAAATTGGTTGATTTTTTTTATCCTCTTATTCAGTATCTTTTTGAAAATATCATAATACAGTAATTTTTTATCTTCTTATTCAGTATCTTTTTATCCTCTTATTAAGTATCTTTTTGAAAATATCATAATACAGTGGTACCTTGAGATACGAGTGCCCTAACATATGAGATTTTTGAGATACGAGCCGTCGAGCGAGCGATTTTTGCTTTGAAACACAAGCAACATTTGAGATAGGAGTAATTGCGTGGATCGGCTGGCTGCACACGACCCACCAGTTTACTGCGACTCGAGCGTCTCATAGTTTCCCACGCCTCAAGGTTACGGAACGAATTAAACTCGTATCTCGAGGTACCACTGTACAGTAAAATTGACTATTTTGCCCTTTTGTTTACAGTTCTATGAATTTTAACACATGTATGGCTTTGTGTAACCATCACTATAATCAGATACACCTCATCTCAAAAGCTCTCATGCTGTTTTCATGGTCACATCTTTCCCTCACTCAAGTAATCAGAACCAAAAAGTAAATATCATGTTATGCTGTTTAATTGTGGAAACTGGTGATGTTGAATTTATTTTCTGTATACTAATGATTTTATCCAAGTGTAATGGTCTAGAAAGGACAAAATCAACTTAGTCGTTTAAAAAAATTTTTTAAAATTACAATTTATATTCAGTATTATTTTGTATTATTTTTAGGTGTACAACATAGTAGTTAGATAATCATGTTTTATGAATGTTCCCCCTGATATTTCCAGTACCTAAGTGGCATTATACAAGTTTATAGTTATTATAATATTGACTATATTCCCTATGCTGTATTTTACATCTACATAACTATTGTATAACTACCAAGCTATATTTCTCAATTCCTTCATCTTTTTTCTTTATTTCTTTTTAATATATTTTAATGATTTTTTTACAGAGAGGAAGGGAGAGGAATAGAGAGTTAGAAACATTGTTCAGCTGCCTCTTGCATACACCTTACTGGGGATGTGCCCCCAGCCAAGGTACAAGCCCTTGACCGAAATCGAACTTGGGACCCTTCAGCCCGTAGGCTGTTGCTTTATCCACTGAGCCAAACCAATTAGGGCCCCTTCATCTTTTTTATCTAGACTCCCAATTCCTCTCCCCTCTGGCAACTATTATTCTCTTTTGTTTTCTTTCAGAAACTCAAAAACTTTCTCAGAAATACTGTAAAACTATTTTTGTAGTGATATTGTCCAACAGGTGGCAGTGTTGCGCTATAATAGGTCATTAATAAAGATTGTGATGCTTCTTGTTGGTTGAAAGTAATTACTTTTAAGTTTTCATTTCAGAAAACCAGGACAGTTAATTAAGAGTTAACATTAACTCTTGAATCTATTTACTTGGATCCCCTAAATCTCTCTTACTCTTGTAATATTCCTAGCAAACAAGTTGTGGATAAAGGTACCCTTAATACTTACGTATTTATTTTCAAATGTTTTCAAGTACTTGCAGAGTTATGAGTTAACTCTTTCTTTAAAAAAATATATTTTTATTGATTTTTTTACAGAGAGGAAGGGAGAGGGATAAAGAGTTAGAAAAAAGTGGAGAGAAAATGGCAGCGAAGTAGACAGACGCGTCTGGAGCTTTGTCGCTGGGCAGAGGGAGAGAGAGCGGCTGAGAGTCGCACTGGGAGTGTTTGTTGGCAAGTTGGGAGTCAGTTATCCTCCAGAAGAAGGTGGGGGATTTCTGGACGGGGCTCTCCTGGCAGGCAGCCCCACTGCCACAAGGATTTTGTCTGCCGGAGCCACCAGCGTGAATGCGGAGACCACGCCATCTTGCAGAGGGAGGTGGATGTCTGCTGCGGTCTGAAGCCTGCGGCTGGGGCGCCCATCGAGCAGCCGGGGACCCGGGGACCCAGAACTCCGCTCTCCAATCGGCTCAGACACACGGCGGAATCAGAGATCCACAGAGCACACGGAAAGGTCAGATTTCACCTGAGATAAGAGGGAGGTGGATGTCTGCGGAGATCTGAAAGCTGCGGCTGGCGGAGGCACCCACCGAACAGCCGGGGACCCAGAGCACGGCTCTCCAGGCAGCGTGGACGCACGGGAGGCGGGTTCGGAGATCCACAGGGCGCACGGAAAGGTTGGATTTCGCCTGGAAGATGGGCTACGGGAAAGCTGCCTCTGGAGAGGTCTGCGGAGGTGGACAGGGCGTGATCCGTAAGTGTGGAGGCAGACTCTCCAAGCTGTTGACAGAGGGGAGCTCTGGAAAACGACTCGTTTTTTTCTGGTGCAGAGGGACAACCTGGGAGTTATTACAGTGTCCCGGCTGCAAAATCCCTACAAACTGGCTTTGAGAACCACAGAGTAGCAGGATCTAAGCACAGCTTAGAGAGGTCCTGTGCTTTGTTTCAGAGATCAATTCTGAAACACTGCCACCCTGTGGATGACACACAATTTGACTCTCGCATAACCAAAAAAGAATAAAGAGATTAAAACACCACAGGGGAACACAGGGAACTGTAATACCTTCCCTACTGGGAAACAGGAGTGCCCAGCAGAATAATAGTGGAAGTCAATGACCATTCTATTTTTTTTTCTTTTTCCTTTTTTTAAATTTTTTATTTTTCATTTTTACATATTTTAATTAAAAGACTATTTTTTTTCTTTCTGCCTCAATTGATTTTACCTTTTTAATTATTACATCTTTGTTTTAAACTAGTATTATTAATTAGTACTAGTACTTTACCTTTTTGGAAAAAAACAAGTGTCATTTTGTTTTCTCTTTATTTTATTTCGGGATTAGAGTTCTACATTCTGTTTTCATCTTTTCTTTAGTATAATTTTACTCCAACTCAACTCTACCTTTATGCCAACACTTTCCTCCTAACTTTCCCCATTTTGTTGTCTAGTTTCTCTTTCCCTTATCCAACTTTATATTCCCCCTATTCTTTCTCTTTACCTGGTTAAAATTTCACCCCATTTATATATCTGATTTCAAATCCCCTACTACAAGTCCATACAAACCTCTCTCTTCTTGTCTTCACTAGCCAAAAAGTTGTTTTTTCTCGATGTCCTTTTGTGGCTATTTGCCTGAAAAGTGATTATATCGATTTTTTGTAATTTTTTGTGAGATTGTTTTAGTTTAATCTACTGGTTTTATTTTGCTTTTTGCCTGCTTTGTTTTTTACCTCTCTTTTCCTTCACCTACCTCGATACCACTTGCTATTTGCAGTTTGTATTAATCTCTAGGTACTGGTTGCTGGGCTTTACTGGGATTAGTGACTGTTCTATTGGAGTTTTCTCCTGACATCTATAGTTTGTTCCCTTTTTCTCTCTTATACACTTTCTTTTCAGTCTGACTTTTTTCTCTTCCTCTTTTCTTCTCCTTTTTATTTTCTTATTTTATTTTATTTTTTTGTTCATTTATTTATTTTTTTTCTTTTCTCGCTCTCCCAATTTGTTTTTGGCATTTCTTTATTTTCTTGTTTCCTCATTTTCCTCTTCTTCTTTCTCTGTTTACCCCTAATTTGTCTTTCATTGGTGGTCACCTTATCTGTGATTATTAACATCTTGAATACATTTCTACTCTGTGCCTTGTGTGCTGTACCGGTCGTGTTGTAGTTTGTGCCTTTCAATCAACGTAGGAGAGAAAACTACATAACCAGACACCCGGAGAAGAAAGACAATGGGCAGAAAAAGAAACAGCCCACATAAGACAGAAAGGCAGGTTTCACCAGAAAAGGAAATAAACGAAATAGAAGCAGAAATAAGCCTGCCAGAGAAAGAGTTCAGAGAAATGATCATAAGGTGGATGAAAAGAATGGAAGACAAAATCAACAATCTGAGTAAGAGCCAAGAGAAAATGAAGAAGACCCAAGAGGAGATGAAGAAGCAGTAAGAAGAAATGCAAGAAGAAATAAAAAATGACATCACTGCTTTAAAGAACTCAATAGAGAGCATCAAAAGTAGACTCTAAGAAGCAGAGGACCACATCAGTGAGCTAGAAGACACGGTAGAAAAAAATACCCAAGTACAGCAGCTTCTAGAAAAAAAATTTCAAAAGCAAGGGGAGAGCCTAAGGGAACTTTGGGATAACATGAAACAAAACCACATCCGCATAATGGGGGTTCCAGAAAGAGTGGAAACTGAACAAGAATTAGAGAACGTGTTTGAAGAAATAATGACAGAAAATTTCCCCAATATAGGAAAGAAAAAAACCCATACAAATCCAAGAAGCTCAGAGTCCCAAGCAAAATGAACCCCACAAAACCGACACCAAGGCACATTATAATTAAATTGGCAAACACCGATGACAAAGTAAGAATCTTAAAAGCAGCCAGAGAGAAACAAAGTTACCTACAAAGGAACCCCCATAAAACTAGCTACTGACTTCTCAACAGAAACTCATCAGGCCAGAAGGAATGGAATGAAATATACAAAGTCATGCAAAGGAAGGGTCTGAATCCAAGAATACTGTACCCTGCAAGACTCAATCAAAATTGAAGGTGAAATCAAAAGCTTCACAGACAAAAAAAAACTAAGGGAATATATTACCACCAAACCAGCAATGCAAGAAATGTTCAAGGGTCTGCTGTAATAAAAAGAAAGAGGAAGCAAAGAAGGAACTCGGGGATAATGACTAAAAATGGCAACAGATAAGTACTTATCAATAATAACTTTCAATGTAAACGTATTAAATGCTCCAGTCAAAAGACATAGGGTAAACGATTGGATAAGAAAACAGGATTCATAATCTGCTGTGTGCAAGAAACCCACCGCCGGAAAAGAGATGGACAGAGATTGAGGGTGAAGGGATGGAACATGGTATTTCAGCCAAATGGAAATGAAAATAAAGCTGGGGTTGCAATACTTATATCTGACAAATTAGATCTCAAAATGAAAGACATAATAAGAGATAAAGAAGGCCACTTCATAATACTAAAGGGAACATTCCAACAAGAAAAAATAACTCTGGTAAACATATATGCACCCAATATAGGAGCACCTAAATACATAAAAAAACTCTTGGAGGATATTAAGGGAGAGATTGACAGCAATACAATCATAGTAGGAGACTTTAGTACCCCACTGTCACCATTGGACAAATCCTCTAAACAAAAAATCAGCAAAGAAACATCTATCCTAAATGACTCACTAGATCAGATGGAATTAATTGACATCTTCAGAACATTTCACCCCAAAGCCACAGAATATACATTCTTCTCCAGTGCACATAGGTCATTTTCAAAGATAGATCATATGTTGGGTCATAAGAAAAGTCTCTTCAAATTCAAGAAGCTAGAAATCATATCAAGCATTTTCTCAGACCACAGTGGCATATAACTGGAAATCAGTATAATAAAAACAATAGAAAGAAATCAAAGACATGGAGACTAAACAGCATACTATTAAACAAGACTGGGTAACCAGAGAGATCAAGGAAGAAATAAAAAACCTCATGGCAACAAATGACAATGAGAACACAACAATACAAAATTTATGGGATACAGTGAAAGCAGTGTTCATAGCCCTACAAGCCTACTGCAAAAAACAGGAAATAATGGTAACAAATTACCTAAATCTACAACTCAAAGAACTAGAACGAGAGCAACAAGAAAAGCCCAGTGTACTCAGAAGGAAGGAAATAGTGAAGATCAGAGCGGAGATAAACAACTTGGAGACCAAAAAAAAAAAAAAAAAAAAAAAA